>JAFBJS010003804.1:30170-170303 GCA_016785265.1 Paraplagusia blochii
TGAGGTGTGGGTTTAAATCCAACTGCTGGAAGCACTTTTGTCACTGAAGGTAATACCACAACACTTATATTCTGCATTTTCCCAGCCTAGGATCAATAAAGTACTTCTATTTTCTATATACTCAATATATATGAATGCATAACTTTCTTATTTGCTCTGGACCTAAAACAAAAATAGCACAATAGCAAAAAAGTAAAAGTGAAAGCAGTTGTTGGTCAGAAGAATACTAAAATGTCAGAATAGGAAATTTGCTTGAAGTCAGCACAAAACAAACTGAAAATTAGCCCAGAAGATGGTAATAAAATAAAACAAATGTGTCTGGATATGTAGAAGACACAAGAGGTTTTCTCAGTTACCCAAACAATATAGTTAAAATGCAACTGTAGAATCATTATCCTGTGAAATATTGATGTCGTCTCTGTCGGCTGTTTGTGCAGAAATGGTTTAATGTCATAAATATATGAATAATTCATCAGCAAAAAAAAAAAAAACAAAAAACAATAACAGTCCCACTGGTTCTGAGCATCAGAGCTCTGTGTTTGTACATCACTCCCCTCCGGGTGGTGCTCAGAAGTCATTCCTGTTAATTTCCTTTGTGATGAAGACGCATTAAAAAAAAACAACCCCAGAAAGTCACATTAGGCTTTACGTCATTTTGATTTCACTCTGATGCTGCTGCTGCTTCTGTTGTTGCTGCTGCTGATATTGTTGGTGACTCAGCAACGCCCTCTGTCAAAGCATCTTTACCAAGAATTGTTGTATTTTCTCCATGGCTTCAATTTCCCTGCCTTGGAAAAAAAAAGCGTTGGATCTGGGGGACAGACGGTACGAACCAAGGCCAGATCTGACTGTGACAGACGCACATTGACTGACTCAGGCTGAGGTGGAGCCAAGGGCCTTTTTTTCTCTCTGGCTCGAAACCTTTCTTCCTCGTTCTGCTTCACTTCTTTTCCTGCTGCCCCCGCCGCCTCCCTGCACGTCTAAAGAAAATGTTCCATTTATCGATGAACAGAAAATGTCTTTTTCCCTCAACTTCACCTATAACTTCCCAGGTGCCCAGCTCAGTGAACAAGCAGCCCTCAGTTTACCCCGAAACCCGCCAAGGGACGCCACTCACTTTCGCCGTCTTGCAGGGACAGGTCCCTGTCGTGCAGGTAGTGACATCTACAGTATGACGATGGCAACAACCTTTGAAGGTTTCTTCTTTGTCTGAAAGAACCAGTAGGAAGAAGAGGATAAGGAATGTCACATGACAGATCTATGAGGGATGTGCAGCAGGTTGGGTTGATAGAGGAAACAGATGGATAGATCAGATTGAATGAAGAGTACCAGTGAAAAGGAACTGGTACAATTTGTCAGTAAGTGTAGGGAAATCAATTTATAAGAGGAAAAGTCGCAGTGTTGTCGTTACTACAGGGTACAAATAGCAACTATAAGATGGAAAAAACATTGCTAAGATAGGAGTAGGGAGTGGCAGTTAAGTACTACAAAAAAAGCGGTTGCAGGACAGATAGACATTTTTTCTTGTAATGTCAGCCAAATACAGCATCATTAAAAGAGGATAAAAAAATTATCAAATGTGATGAAATCTTTTTGAAAAATAAATACAATCATTTATAAAAACAGATACAAGTATTTAAGGAAAATTTGAATGTTTTATTAAATGTTGCACTTTTGACTAAAATAGAAGCATTTTTTTGTAATTCTGGTGTAGGTAATGAACCATTTTCGAACTTAATGTTTCATTGAAATATACTATTTCTAATAGAAATATTATAATTCATCTTTAAGTGGGCTCACCACCAACAGCAAGCCTCACAGTATGGTGCGATATGATTTGGGTAGCAGTCACGGAGAGTGCTGAATAAATTAATTAGTGATCTAAACACAACTTGGACTCAAGCTGGTATATACTATAAAAGCAGGCTGTTGTCAGGGGGCAAGTGTTTGATTATCTTCCATATGTTCTTAAAGGGAGACATGGTTTCCCAACAGCCTCATATATTACATAGAGTGAAATCAGCAGTGATTACTTGTCACAACGATCTACAAATACTCATCTATAACACATGAAATATCCCTTTAATAATGTAAGTTCTCTGGATGTATGTGGATGAGTCACACGGTTTCCAAGCTCTAACTGAGTCGACAGATAAGTCCCACAGCAGCAGAAGTAAAAATCCCGTGGCAGCCTGAGGCTCAGTCAACCTGATGCTGGAGCAGCTCAAAGATTAGACCACTTTCAGTATTTTGTTCATTTTTGAATATGTAATACCCAGTGTCATTGACTACGTGGGCCCAGAGCCTCAGCAGCAGCTCTCCTCATTTGCTTCACTTATTAGATCACATAGAGCACAATAAACAGGCATAGGGAGGAGGAACCATCCTCATCTCTCCAACCACAACATCATTCCCAGGGATTGCCATCTCTGTCTCCATATACAGCCCAGACCAAATATGGAAGAATTGTGTCCAGAGCTTAAAAAAAGTAACACATCTTCTTTTTGACATTTCTTTCTGCAGCTGCTTCTGGACAACAGAGCAAACGTGGAGGGTGCCCTGCAGGATGGGGCTGAGAACTACACAGAGACGCCGCTGCAGCTGGCCTCAGCCGCAGGTAAAAGAAAAATAAATAATCAAACAAGAAGATATTTTTACAAAAGTATTTGTCATTGTTCTCTGGACCTCTCCCACCACAACTGAGCAGAGTCTAGACCAGGCGTGTGAAAACTTTTTGATTCGTCAGCCACAATAAGTCCGAAAATTGGGCACAGAGCAGAAAGATGGACGTAAAGTCTTGTATAAAACCTAAAATCAGGTTAACCTAAAATTTATGACATCATCTCTTTGGGGAGACCACATTATTGCAGGCAAAAGGCAGAAGTATAATGATGAATATAAATAAATGATTTCATTTGGACAAGGTTGGTGGGCCACATTAGGAAACTCAATGGGCCGCATCTGGCCCCCGGGCCTTAGTTTGCCCATGCCTGGTATAGACCCAAATTTTTTTAAAGCCATTGCACAGCTTAAAAATCACGATGCATCAACAAACAAAGGTTCTAAAAAAATAGCTTACGTGCAGCTGAGCCTGGTCCTGTTTATTTGAACACTGTGCTGCTACACTTGTAGGGATTAAACAGATAGGATTAATTTTATTTTTTTCTCTTTGTTTTAGCAATCTGCTGCCATCTAGTGCAGGGGTTTTTGACTTCTCGATAAACAAATTATTTTCAGTAAATACATTAATAATTGGACCAATTGGGTGAAATTTGATGTATTGATTTCCATGGCACCTAAGATTAATTTTGTGTAAAACCACTATCTTTAATCAACATAAAGAACATGACTCAACACAGTAAGACCAGATGGTGGCACCGCTGTATTTTCGGTTGAGTTTTTCCTTCAGTCAGATTTAAAACCTAGACAAAATTTCTCATCATACCTTCAGGTGTCTGCTCGTAAGCTGGAGATTAAGGAGAATTTTACATTTCAGTGGCTCCTCACTCACCACCCTCACACATCGCTTGGTTCCCTGGTGGAAACACACCTACAGTGAAGCTGGACATGGTGTTAGGGAAGTGTCTGCTGCTCCACTGCAGCAGTAAAACAGTTGTAAAGAGACAATCACACAAAGTGAGGACTATTAATATTGCGTTGCTTTGGTTTATAAATAATGCAGCTGAAACAGGGAGCCCTGCCCCAGAGGTAATTTTCTTAATGAATAGTTTCCAAGTGAAGGACAATTTTGTTCAGGCTCATTTTCTCTCTCCTGATTGTTTATACTTCACGGTCATATTTACTTAACCGGACTGTTGAATCTGTGATTAAACCACAGGTAGAAGTTAGTGTTTTCTGTCGTGTCATTATGGACAAAATAATGTTTTGCATTATATCACGCACGCCCTGCGTCCACTACGTTCTGATTGATAGAGGGCTTATCTATTTATTGAAGCCAGTCTGGGTCCTTAGCTAACATTTTTATTTCACAACATCTATTTTCTTCTCAGGAAACTTTGAGTTGGTGAGTTTGCTGTTGGAGAGAGGAGCTGACCCCATGATTGGGACTGTGTGTAGAAACGGTATCTCCTCGGCTCCACTGGGCGACATGAACTCCTACAGCCTGGCAGCAGCACATGGTCACAGGTAACACTGTCACAAACTTAGCAAAATACTTGGACTGGGAGTTTAACCAGTAGCGTAATTTACATAATAATATTAATGATAATAATAATTTTATTAATTATAATAAGAAAGAGCCGTGGTGGCCTTGTGGTTAAGGAACTGGACTGTAGTTCGGAGGGTTGCAGGTTAGAATCCACCAACTGCCTGAGGTCCACTGAGCACTCACTGCTCCTTGGGTGCTCAAAGCTGCCCGCTGTTCACTTTGGTGATGGGTTAAATACAGAAGTTTCAGCATTTTCACCCAATTATCCATTGCTGGGTTGCGGGAGCAGCAATCTCAGCTACTGGCACCCACATCACGTTGCACCACACCTTACCTTCCTGCGAAGCCAACTGCCCTAAACAGGATTCAAACTTGACCAGGAGGTGAACCCTCTGGTTTCACACCACAGAGGCATTGCCTTAGGGCAAAAGAGATGGCCTCCTTCCTTTCCTAAAAATAATAATGATCAAAATTATTATTATCATTATAATAATCTTCTTCTCCTTGACCCTTTTTGTCCCTTATTCAGGGTTTGCCACCGTGAACCATCATTTCCATCTCCCCCTGTCCTCTGTATCTTCTACTCTAACCCCAACGACCTCCATGTCCTCCCTCACTGTATCCATCAATCTCCTTTTTGTCTCCTACCTGGTAGCTCCATCTCTAGGATCATTCTTCTACCAATGACATGTCCAAACCATCTCAATCTGTCTTCTCCAGCTTTTTCTCCAAACCTTCCTGTCTGTTTTGCCCCTCTAATCACCTCATTCCTGATCCTGTCCATCCTTGTCTCTCCTAAAGAGAATCTCAGCATCTTTAACTCTTCCAGCTCTGCCTCCTGTCTTCTACCTATTCCTAGTGTCTCTAACCCATCCATCAGCTCTTCTATCAATTATTATTATAGTCTAGTGTGAATAATTCTTGCTTGAATTCAAGTCAATTTTTTTTATTTTCCAGCCATTACACTCCATACCTTTAGCTTTACTCCAGTCCTCCACTGATATTTGCCACCTGTTTTGTACATTTTCCACTCACCTGTCACTGTAAGGATTCCCTGCCATCACCCCTGGTCAATCTCCTGTGTTTTCTCATCATCTTTTGACCTTTTGCTGTCATATTTCCTCCACTAAATCCGTCTTGAATTATTAGGTCAGGATCACGGCTGCGAGAGCCTCCTCAGAGCCCTGCTCTTAGATTTACTTTTTTGCAGCAGTGACAGATATCTTGGGGCAGCACAGACAAAAACACACTGCAGTCTCTTCAGTAACAGTCAGAGCTTCAGTTTGACATCATCTCCCTGCAGCAGAGTGAGATAAAAACCATTAACATTCAGCTCACAGTTGGTGATGATGAAGATGTTGATGTGGGGGTGTGAGGACAGAGGCAGGATGCAGCACTGATGCCACTGCAGTTACAGCAGGGTGACGGGGCCGTTGCCGCAGACTAATAATTAATGATTAGAAATATAGGCGTCACTACAGGGCAATAACTGTGTTAGTTACTAACAGCTCCTTTCCTTAAGCCTCGTCTCTCACAAGAGAAGAGAGAATTTACAAGGAAGCAAGTAGACTGAAGGAATAAAGTTTTGTGACTTTAATCAGCTTGTTGTCGTGAATCATTTATGAACTGAGAATTACAAGAATCATTAGAAATTTTTATTTCTTTACTGCCAGATTTTTTATGTCAGAAAAAGAAATGGTTTTCATTTAATCTTCTAGACCAGCCCTGGGCAAATATTTAGATTTTTGGGGAGCCTGCGTCAGGAGCAGAAAGATGGGGCATTTGTGAAATAAGATAAATAACAGGCCTGGGTCATGGATAAAGGATAAAATGCTAAAATTGTTTCAGCCATTTATTCACCATCTATTGGGTTAACACAAGCAGGAATTGCTGGAAAAAGGCAAAGAATAATAAAAATAACATAAATTCACTGTAGTATATTGATGTTTTGTGGGATGAATAAAAATGCCAAACGTGCCACATCTTGTCCTCGAGCCATAGTTTGTCCAGATCTGTTCCTAAACCATCGATCTTCATCTTCATATGTGTTACTGGCTCACAGACCAGCAGTCTCCACAACTGCCTCCCAAATCACTTTGCACCGTACTGTACATTCCTGTGGCTGGTGAGCCCACTGGAAGCCTGTTCAGTAGGAAGCACATATACAAATATTTTTGCTATTATTCCTGAAACAGAAACAGTTCTGAAAAAAACATTGTCACATCTCTGTGGATACATTTGTAGAATATGTCATTGTTTTGTTTTGATTTTTGTTATTTCTGGGATAACAATTTTGTAAAGCTTATTTTTTAAATTACTGGTTATCCAAAAATATAGGCTTCTTCAGTTCATACAGAACTGAGGAAGCCTCTTGGATGATGTGTTGAAAGGTCTTCAAGAAACCTATTATGTCCAGTTGCCCTTGGATAAACTTTTTTTTTATTTATTAAACGTCCTGGTTGACTGAGAACCTACATAGACATAGCTATGGTAGATTTCCTTGATTATTTGTTTTGTTTTTTATTAACCCCAACATTGGCTCAGTCCCTGTGTATCTATTCTTCTAAAAAGTCCTACCTCATAATTTTGCAGGATCTTTTTAAAAAACAAAGATTGAGAAGAAGACAATAAAGTCTTTCTGATTCCAGTTCTAATTTCCACTTTCTACCTTTCTTCAGGAATGTCTTTAGAAAGCTGCTGTCCCATCCTGAGAAGGAGAAGGGAGACGTTATGTCCCTGGAGGAGATCTTGGCCGAGGGTTCAGACCCCGGGGAGAAGAGACTGTCACTTCATGCCAACAGCAGCGGGACGTTGCGAACAGGAAAGGCCAAACTGAGAGCCCTGAGAGAGGCCATGTACCATAGTGCAGAGCACGGCCATGTGGACATCACCATAGACATCCGCAGCTTAGGTCAGACTTACTAATGCATGCTGAGTTGGCACGCGTGCCTTGCTCTCTGGCGCCCCCTTTCTTCAGCTGTCCTGGAGATGTGCTCATGCTGTGCCTGTTCCTGTCTAGTCCAGTCCAGTCCAGTCCAGTCCAGTCCAGTCCAGTCCAGTCCAGTCTAGTCTAGTCCAGTCCAGTCCAGTCCAGTGTAGTCTAATTCTGTTCACACCCTCTGCAAACACACCAACTCACCATCTACGAAACAACATCCCCAGGAACAGGAACTATTTCTATCAGAGGTGATAATAGCTGTGGACAGAGGTGTGAACGTGACAGTTGAAAGTGACTGCAGTGGGGGCCGGCTGTCAAACACATATTTTGCACCTCACTCGACACAAGACCTGTTTTGACGCAGATGGTCGTCAAAAAATAATTATTTCCACATATTAGTATTTCAGTATTAATAGATTTAGAAAGCTCTAAGTTTGGACATGTGTACGAGCTGACACTAGGACAGAGTCCACAAAAAAATTAAAGAAATCATCCCTATTTTCCTGCCATGTGAGCATTAGCAAAACAAATATTGTTTATGTTTTGTTTTTTTATATAAAATACCAAAACTGGTAACTAATTTAGGACTGTTACCTTAGATAATGTCTTACTCACAATCGTTTTGAATGGTGCAAACTGTGCATCCAATAATTTCATTGTCCACCAATTTATCTTTGCTTGAATGCACAGTCAATACGTATGCTGTTAAACACATATATCGATAAACATATACATCTGACTATTGATAATAATAATTAGTGGAATTGCAGATAGAGCTTGATTAGTCGTAGATGATTATGATTCATTATTATTGACTGACTTTATTTATTAGTGTTAAATTGATTACAGATATCGTTCAGTAAGGTTTTTACTATATATTATAATTAAAATTATTGATAATAATTTAGTCGTCAGATTTTCAGCCCACTAAACCATTTCTGATCCTTCATGTTTTTATGTTTGTTCTTCATCTTCGCTCTCATTGCATTTCTGCTCCACCGTTGCTTCTCTTTCAGCGTTGGCTTCACTTCACCATCGTCTCTGTCCACTAACACATGTCCGTCAGCGTGATGGAAACATGGTCGATTCTCTCCTGTCAATAATGCTGCATCACCTTTTACAGCCCACTCTTCTTCCCTGTCTTGTGTGTATTCACTGTCCGTGTGGTTGGTGACGTTCCCAGGCGTTCCCTGGACTCTGCACACCTGGCTGGAGTCCCTGCGAACCTGCTTCATCCAGCACCGCCGGCCGCTGATCCAGGGTCTGCTCAAGGACTTCAGCTGCATCCAGGAGGAAGAATACACAGAGGAGCTGATCACACATGGCCTGCCCCTCATGTTTCAGATACTACGCACCAGCAAGGTAGCATTTTAGATCAATTTAAATTGATATTTACGAAACTGGAAGGTTGTGAGACCAACCATCATGGATGGATTAGAGACACTTGTAATAGGCGGAAGACTGGAGGGTGAAGGAGTTAAAGATGCTGAGATTCTCTTTAGGAGAGACAAGGATGGACAGGATCAGGAATGAGGTGATTAGAGGGACAACACAGACCGGAACGTTTGGAGAAAAAGCTGGAGAAGACAGATTGAGATGGTTTGGACATGTTCAGAGGAGGGACAGTAGATACATTGGTAGAAGAATGATTCTAGAGATGGAGCTACCAGGTGGGAGACAAAGAAAAGATTGATGTGTGCAGTGAGGGAGGACATGGAGGTACTTGGAGTTAGAGTAGAAGAGACAGAGGACATGGGCAGATGGAAAACGTTGCTGTGGTAATTGGCACAATGGACATGCCGTTAAGCAGGAGAAGGTCAGAAAAAATATGAATACTTAATAATTAGTATTATTCTTCTTTGTTTGTCA
Source organism: Paraplagusia blochii (assembly GCA_016785265.1). Lineage (NCBI taxonomy): Eukaryota > Metazoa > Chordata > Actinopteri > Pleuronectiformes > Cynoglossidae > Paraplagusia > Paraplagusia blochii. The sequence continues at coordinate 39,146 of JAFBJS010003804.1, forward strand.
GTTGTTGATACCTAGCATTGTCTTAAACAGGCACAGACTAGGCTATTGGACCAGAAACATTATTCCATCTTTATAACGATACATACTTTTCCATGAGGCGCTCTGTATTATAAGATACAACATCAACAAACTGTCATTTCAACAGTCTATGTATTATAAAGTGCATTTAACCAATCACATGGGGCTTTATACACACATACACTGTTGAATTTTAGCATTTTGCATTACTACTCCATGAGGCTCCTGACTAAAGTAGTACCCATAATGGTTAACCACAATGGTTAGAGTTTTGTTGGGCAGCTGGACATTAAGTTTTTTGGGAAACATTTCACCTCTGGTCAGAGAGGCTTCCTCAGGAGCTGTAATGCTCCAACAAAACATCACTTGGTTTACCAAAGTTGAACTTGAACATTTTAACATTCATAGTTTAAAAAAAACACAACCAGAATCCACACACAAGACGCACTATAAGGTGCACATTTGGATTTTAGTTTTTTCGATGCACCTTATGGTCCAGAAAATATGGTACTTTATTGCTAGTAAAACTAACCAATCCAAGGTGCAGTGTAACATTTACATTGTCAAAGAATTATTATATATAGTAAATACTAAAAGTCTCTCTTACACCAAAGAGTAGTATTTAGAGTTGGTATTTATTGCAGGTGTTGATTGGTTTAGACTGGTTGATGAACTATTGTGCTTCATGCTGATTTACCTATTGTATGGTATGTGTTGTCATGTAGTATCACCTACAGGAAATTAAAACTTCTGTCAGTTCTTAAAGTAAAGTTAACCACTGACATAATGTATGTAGAGAATATTAGTGCTTTTAATTTCTTGGTTATTTAGAGTCAGCGTAAAACTGCAGTATTGGGATGTAAAATTGTGCAATGGGAGGACAAACTATATATCAGTGTAATATGCTAGAAAAAATGTTTCTGTTTGTAAAACACCAGAGTCACTGTGATCATATTTATACTCATGTTTGTGCGCGTTTAAACACACTCTGAAACTACATTAACATACGTCAGGAACTTGAAAACAGGTAGAGGTGAGAGAAGAGCAGCTCAGAAGCATAGCTATCATTCTGTCTCATGTTTTTCTGTTGTTGTTGCAGAACGAGGTGATAAGCCAGCAGCTGTCCGTTATCTTCACTCAGTGCTACGGCCCCTTCCCCATCCCCAAGCTGACGGAAATCAAGAAGAAACAGACCTCGCGCTTAGGTATAGTTAATATAGTCAACATGCGTTTGTGTGTGTGTGTGTGTTTAATAGAGCTGGCTGAGGGAGGAGTGAGTGACAGTGTGAAGAGAAATCCTGGTCCTTCAGCCCGAGCGTTGGATTTGTCTTTGACGTCAGCGAGGTCAAAGATCCGCTGTCAATCAAACAAGCCAAGAAAACAAGATCCTTTCACTTCGCCTCTGAGAATGTGATTTCTTTTATCCCTGAAGGTTGACACATTCTCATACATGGATAAGTGTTTTATTTGTGTACAAATATTGAGTGAAATGTCAAACATACCATTTTCGCACTGTAGTTCATGTTAATAAATGCTTTTTATAGACATTACATTTAGTGCAAAGCATTTCTGAACAGTCACTTCAAAATCTAAATAATATACCATTACAATTACGTACAGAATTATTAAAATCCCAATAATTTGCTCTGTGATAAAAAACGATGCTGAGTGTATTTGATTTTCACACGCATTTATTTGTGAGTCTTCACATTTTGGATCACGTGACGTCCTTGATACTGTGATTGGGTTTGAAAACTGCTTTCATGCTGTTAAGGTCAAACTGTGCCTTTTCACCTCCGCTCAGCTGTACCTGGCGTTGTGCAGTGGTGCTGCAGCACCCTCTACTGGTTATTATAGAAAATAAAGGAAAATAATTAATTGAGCTGCTGTTTTTTGGGAAAAAAAAATAAGGAAATTGGATGTTAAGAAGGGTAATAACATTTTGGATTGATAATGTTTCATATTGTTGTTTACATCCCAGATCCCCATTTCCTGAACAACAAGGAGATGTCTGATGTCACCTTCCTGGTGGAGGGGAAACCGTTTTATGCACATAAAGTCCTTCTGTTCACAGCTTCAGTCAGGTAAAGTGCATTTAAATATTTTTTTCTATGTGTGTAAAGGCAGGAAAAGTTGAATTCAATAAGTAAAATTTCCTACGCAGGTTTAAATCGCTGCTACAAAACCGTCCTGCGGCAGAAAACACCTGCATCGAGATCAGCCATGTCAAGTACAATATATTCCACGTAAGTCTCAGAAGATTTCATCACAGAAAGATTTTGTATAAAATTCCTTCCAGGAATTAGAGATAAATGTTGATTTGTAAAACTCTGCTGTGTTTCAGTTGGTCATGCAGTATCTGTACTGCGGAGGCGCTGAGATGCTGCACATTCGCAACACTGAAGTGATGGAGGTGAGTTGGACCGGAGGATCTGAGCTGTCGTCAGGATTTTTGGCTCCCAGACCTCCCAGAAATTAATTTCCTTCATTTTGCTTTGTTCCGCTGTTCTTCCCTCCAGCTCCTGTCTGCAGCCAAATTCTTCCAACTGGAGGCTCTTCAGAGACACTGTGAGATCATCTGCTCCAAGAACATCACCACTGAGACCTGTGTTGACCTCTATAAACACGCCAAGGTTGTCCACTGCCCAGTCTGAGAAGATGATCCTCATCATTAATTAAAATTTGTTGTATAGATGCTGATATTAATAGTGCAACCTTAGAGCTTTCCTGCAGTTAAAATAACTAAATCATCACTGATAGGACAGTGTCTCGGTTTTTTGTCTAATTTTATTTATCAATATTTTTAATAATCCATTTACTTTTCATGAAAAACACAGTAATCTTTGTCTCAGACTTGCATTTATATCTGCAAGATGTGGATGTGACGACACCACAAACACTGACTTGATGAAGATTTTTGTCTTTTGTCACCGCAGTTCCTCGGTGCCTTGGAGCTGACGTCGTTCATCGAGGGCTACTTCCTGAAGAACATGGTGCTGCTGATTGAACTTGAAGGCTTCAAGCAGCTTCTGTACGAGCCGCCGCCAGCAGAGAGCCCCGTGTCAGGCCCCAACATCTCCACTGACATCCTCCGTGACCTGGAGAAGACACTGGCTACGCGCATCCACTCCATCCACCTCTCCACCTCCAAGGGCTCTGTGGTGTGATGATTGCAACATGAACCCCCATACAACACCACCATCTACACCCAAGTGTACCCCGTTATGACAACACGTGCCCTGCTCACTGGTGAAGAGGATCTATCAGTCTGTGATTCCCTTTAATTCTGTCCTACTGATGGTAAAAGTTGAAGACACCATGAAGAAAACCTTCCCTGAAGATGGGACAAAGTGACGGCTCCAACAAAAGGTTCCATCCATCGAAAAACATGACACAAATGTCCCATTTAGACCAAACTAAGTAAGGAAAACTGCACCTGTATTTCAGAGAAAAAATGTTTGCATGAAATACTTTCTACTTGCTTAAAACGGTAGATTAGCGTAGAGATCCAAACAGATTAAAGCAGCTTTTCCTTATCTTCTCCCACACCAGACTGTGATCTGGGAAAGACCCTGTGGCTTCTGGGAATTTGACGTCTCAAATATGCCAAAAAATACAACCCCACACCACCAAGTCGGTCATGGTCCACATGTTGCAATAAACTGGGCTTTAGTATCCAGTTGGGGACAACCTCCAACTCAAGCAGATGGGACTATGGTTATCGGGACCGGTATGCAATAGTCCACATCTGGTATTCAGACTATGGGTGACATCTTAGCCACACACAGGACCCAAAAAAGCTAGATTTTGTGGCCTGTGTGTGTGTTTTAAGATGTCTCAGGTAGAAAGTGGGTTACATCTACATATGGACCACAGAGAGAGACCTTTGGGCCAGACCTTGTATCCAGAGATACCTTGTATCCAATCTCTCCCAGAAAAGAGAGATAAGGCCCAGAAAATAACTAGTTGCATTGGTTAAGGTTATGGGCCACATCTGGTATTTAAGTTGGCGTTTGAGCAGATAAAATTTTGTGGCCGATTAGAGTTTCTCTTCTGTGGCCCAACTGAAGATCCAAAATCTGGTTTAGGTGAAGTGATACAATAAAGGACTTGGACCCTACAGGTTTTATTTGAGGACAATAAAAGACCTACAAATGTAATAAGAAATGGGAACCAGAACTTGAGAATTTGAAAAAATCTCGATGAAAAATGAAGGAAGCCTGTAGCCTACAGTCTGTATACCAAATGTGACCCACTTTTCACCTGTAATTCAAGGTATGTGGGCCAAGCGATACATTTTGTGACCCAACAATGGGCAAGACAAGTGCAAAGTTTTTTCTATACAATCGATCAAAGATTCGTAGCAATGCCAGCAGACAGACGATGGGCGGTGGTCTGCTCTTCATCTTGTCGTCTCTGCGTAGGTTTCACTGTGTTCTATCTCCTGCGCGCGAGGCCCAATGGTCAACAACAACAAGAACAACAGCTTCCACTGGCCGACACTGCAACATTCTCTCAACTAAAGATGAGCAAGAACCTTTGAAATATCTATGCCGATGTACAGAGTGTAGAAAACGCAGAAATTTCCGACGGAGAAATCAAACTCTCAACGTGAAACACTGTCCTTTTCTTTACATTTTTCCTTGCATGACTCCTCCTCAACTGAGCTGCCGCTGATGTCGCTTTTTACGTAGAAACTTTTTCAAGGACCACTTTTTCCGAAGGATAAGTTGAGACAGAGCATTTCTGACACCATGCTCTGATGAACTGATGATGATTCGGAGATGGGCAGGGATTTTCTCAAAGATATTTAAAGTGTAAATACGTCCAAGCGTTCATCGTGTTGGTTCGTTTGGTTTCCCCTTCATTTATTTTTCAAACTGTTGTATTGTGTAGGATTCTTCTACATCCACTCGTCCAACGGCTCAGTTAGCCTCAGAGTGTGCTCCTTGGACGGCTCCCCCTGCTGTGTCTCTGTTGATGCACTGTTGCATGTTCCTACCTGTTTATATGGCTCCTCCCTCCTTTGTCTTTGGGTGTTCTCTGTGTAGATGAGGCATTGTTGTTCTCCTCCAATCAGAAATCAAGTATACACCATTGTTCTGCTACTTCTCGTACATTCCAAATGATCAGGGTCAATCGTACGCTCATACACACTCATACACTTTTTTTGGAAATAAACCTCCTCAGTTTTCGTTAGCAACACAGACCTACACAGAAGGTTCCAAGCTCGGTATGGAAATGTTAACCTCCAGTAGGAGGCACTAAAAATACCCACAAGTTCTAGATCAACAAAACCAAAGTTGAGGCATCCTATCAACAAACAGTCTCCCAAGTGTGAAGTGAACAAATATGGATAATATTACAGCCAGGTTCAGCCTGAAAACACTTTCAGTTTTCCATTGAACCACTTCATCATGGGTGACAGTTGTGTTTTTTTTTCCTTTCCATTCCCATTTTCGACATTTGATCCTCACCTCCTCTGCAATAGAACTGTTACTATTTGTGGAAAGGGAGTCAAGAGGTATTGTACTCAGAAAGACTTGTGAAAGTGTCTTCTTCTGATTTGTAAAGAGTTAGATTTGTGTTGTTCTGAGAAGAATCAAATATGGGTCACCTGGGCAAGAGTCCAATGTGGGTCTCATTTGTCTGCAGACTGAATCAGTAAAGAAAGCAAAGTGATGTGGAACTAATATGAAAAGATGGACAGGTATGTTGAAAAACATTAAGCCTCTGGAAGATCTTGGTGTTTTCTTGGCTCATGTCATGGGTAGCAACATATACAGGAAAATCTGTGAAATCAGACAACGGGAGGAGGAAATGGCAGCTGGGCACAATGGAAATCTACAGCTTTTTGGAACAGATTGTGTGAAAGCCACCAAACTCAAAAGAAGCCCAAACACCTGAAACAAATATTAATTGTAATGTAAAATGTAAAATACCAATGCATTGTACAAGTACAAAACTTAGTCATAGGCATGAATGATCAGTTTTCCTTAATTTTACTGAAATTTTCTTTTCATACGAGTTCATGTTGAGCCCCTCAAAGTATTATTATTATTATATTGTTATTATAATAACAGTATTATTATTATTATTAAGCACACAACATGAATCACCCCAGTATAACATAGGATAGCTTCATACCATAGATTGCCAATAAGACGACCACATACAAAATGGACACTAATAGGCATTTCTTTTAAAGCCATAAAATGCCAAATAAGTCTTCTATTTTCAAAGAAAAGGCCACCTCAATTGGCAATTTGCCAAATATATATATATATATATACACACACACACAGACCGTAATTTCCGGACTATAAGCCGCAACTGACTGTAAGCCGCACCCAATACATTTTTAAAAGAAAAAATGTTTTGTACATACATCATGCCGCATGTGCCGCATTCTTTTTGCATTTTCCATGATGAGGGTGAGTTTATGCTAATTTTATTCATGTACAAAGCGCGTTACCATGCGTTAAACTTCTTCTTCTTCTATGGTGTTTATTGGCGGTTGTGACTTGCGTCTTCCTCGACACCACCTATCTCACTCTTACCTTTTACTGCTCAAGCGCCCCTGGCGGCCATTAAATGCATACATTAGCCGCATCTCTGCATAAGCCGCAGGGTTGAAATTGTGTGACAAAAGTTGTGGCTTATAGTCCAGAAATTACGGTGTAGTCAATTCTCTATTTTGGGGCTCCTTGTAACCTTGTAATTTATCTGGCCTTACATTGCCACACTATCTGAACTGTTAGTCAAGGCTTAGCGGACATGTGGCCTGCAGTTATGACAGTAAATTTAGGTCAACGAAAATTAATTATTTATAACTGTTAGAGCTGCTGTGGAAACACATGAGCATGAAACGGCAGCTACAGTAAAGCATGTCAAAAGTACCTTTAAGAGTCTTTATTTTTTACATACTAAATGTTGATTAATGGATTATTATTATAATTATCTTATTTTTACACTGTGTACTTCATGAATGTAAAAATCCTAACTTTAAAATCTGCCATGTTTTCAGTGGAACAGTAAAACCAAAATGAAGAGACGCTACCGCTGATTCATTTACATGCTAATGTTAACATGCTACCCTGCTAATCCTCATTTTCTTCAGTGCACTTTTATATATTCGACATCAACTTGAGGAAAATTGGTAGAAAATTCATGTTGTAGCAGAATCAACAAGTTACTTGGACATTTGTTCTGGTCCACAACTGAACATTTTAGTAAACTGGCCGGTTAGTTTAGTAGGTTCTGTAAATAGACACATAAACTTTATAGATATTTAGAACCCTAAGACTTTATTTTGGTACAGTACCCGCATACATAGCATTAGACTGTATATTTTATTTTACATTTCACAGTTTATTTTGTTTTACTAAATGATAGATATATTAAAATATATATATACTATTATAAAAAGCTGCTTTTTGACGTTGTTAAGCAATATTTACATTAGATTGTTTTACTCTGAACCAATATGTCACAGGGAATAGAGCTACAGTATAAATGTGAGATTAAAATTATATGACATAGACAAAAGGATGAATGATAAAGTCTAAATATTTTATTTTTGTGTTAAATATATTATAAAATATTTTAATTTTAAATAGTATATTAACTAAAAGAGAACCAGAACAATATATTGTTTTACAGAGTTTTAAATAATTCACTTTTGCCACATTTTCATGCTGCATTATTTCACTCAAATGATATGAGCTTTTTTATGAGATGTAACTTAAACATGGTAATGGTTCTGTCACAACAAAAGTGACATGATCTGTTTTCAAGTTTGGTTGTTTTTCAATATGATGTCAAAGCACGTTTTGTGCTAATGTCAATGTAGCCTCGAAATAAGTAAAGGGATAGTTCAGGTTCTTTCAAAGATGCCCCTGGAACAAACCTTGTAAAAAAGAAAATATTATTCTTGCCATTAGATCTGAGTAAAAGCTGGTCAGCCGAGTTTTACGTAGAAAAAGCAATAACCAGGCACACTAGTTCTTAAAAAACATTTTGTCTGTTCTGTCTTCTGTCATAGTTTCTTATATTCTTATATAGGGTATAGATGTCCAAATGGTTCAACAAAAGGCCACGTGGCTGCAGGTTCTGGTTCCAACCTATCCACAGCACAATCACCAATCACCTGTCTGGAGACCCACAGCAGTTAATTAAAAAAAACATGTCAGATGTGCTGCTGGTTGGTTGGAACAAATACCTGCAGCCACATGGCCCTTTGTGGAACCAGTTTGTAAGACAAGACTTGCATCCTCTAAAAATGTACCTATGGCACACTCACTTATGCCAAAAACATTAACATCGTTAGTCTTACAACGTATATTCCACTTCCCTGACCAACAAATTTTAACTCCATATGTTGTAATGATGCAACAAGACTTTACTTATTAATTAATGGGTGAGCTGACTTGACTACAAGAACCCCCCTTAAAACAATGCTTCAACACTTTTCTTTTATTCCCCACTAGCAACACAAAACAGCAGTGATACCTATACTATAGTTTGAGAACCTTTGGCCTGGCAGCATGATGTCCTTTCTATTAACTTGAACAGAAAATGGTTCCAAACATGACTTAATAAACTGTGACGCTTCTAATGCAAATTGAAAAAATCTAAATTTTTGAAAAAAGACTCCTGTTAAATTGATAAGAAAATAAACACTGTACACACGTTTTCAGTTTATCTTTGCCCACTGCTGTCTTCATTAGTAAGTGATATTTATATTTAGTTACTATAACGCTATGAATAAACTGGACAGAAATAAGATCAGTTTAACAAGCAGTTTTGGTCATGCGCTCTAAAATTTATGTATATTTTGTATAGACCTTGGTAAACTGAGAACCTTTTCCCTTCACGTGTGGGCAGGAGTTGAAGTAATCACCTAATTTAAACTGCAGAGGCTTTACTTTGGTTAGACCTTAATATGATCAAATCACTCAACCTCACCTGAAAGAACCTGAACGTTCCTTTCAGATTTCACTGTTTGTCCCAGCAGCAGCAGTAGGGGGCAACTTTCAACACCCATCCATTTCTACTTGTCCTATGCTGTGATGTCAGTAGCTGAAGACTAACTTTAGCTTCGATTCTGTGCTTATGTTCAACTCAAAGCTGTCAAGTAAACGCCAGTTCGCATGGCTCTCCTTGTTTGATGTCGTCAGGAATGTGCTCTGTACACCAGCTTTGTCTCATGGGACTCTCTCCTTTACGTCGTCAAAATAAACATTTATTTGCCTGCATATTTGCTCCTGGTAATAAACGAACATTTATCTCTCCTAGAGGCAGCAGAAACATGCATGACATCCACCATGTGCTGAGGGTTTGAGGGAGGGATGGGGGGACTTTTGCAGATGTTTTTGTTTTTCTCCCTTTGATGAGAACATGTATATTGTACAAAAAGATAATGTATATGGAATATAAATTATACATGGTGTGAAAAACAGAGATGTGGTGGAGTATAACAACATAAAGGAATGTTAAACTCTAGCTACACTTTGTCATTCCATGACATGCTTTTGTGGACAGCTAATAAAAGACCACATTTAAAAAGACGAGTCTAAGTCATATTTATAAAAATGTACACATTGATTATTTTTAAAATCTAGATAATAACCTATTTTACAGCTTTCAATACGTTTCAGCTACGTGTACCCTAGTATGATTGCATTAAGTAACCTTTTGATGTTCTGTTTTTAATAACAATGGTGATTACGTAAAAAATATATATATTGTTAATTTTACTTTTTGTTTATTTTACGAAAGTTTTGTACTTAACTATCATACACATCAGTACCAGCACTACGTCTTGATTTGGTGTGTTAGTTTTTTTGGCCACTAGGGGCGAAAGAATCCCTTCCCAAATAAAAAAAGTCTCAAATACAGGACAAGAAGAAGAGATGCACCGTGCTGCTTTACAGGAAGTTGGGAAAATATCACACAACGTAGTTATCTCTCATTTTAAAAAAGGATATCCAAACCTTTACAGGTACAGGACGTCTGTTAACATTTATAACTGTAGAATTTGAGCTTATAAATAAAATATTTTTTTTTACATTTACGCCTGCGCACACGCGGCAGAAAATCGAGCCGCTCTGCCTCCCCGCCAACCACAAGCACCGCAGGGTTGAGCAGACGTCGACTCACAACAACCCTGACAAATTGTGCTTCTATGTTTCGATAGTTTCCTTTGGTAAAATGGAGAGTGGACAATTCAATGAAAACGGTAAGGGCGTTTTTGTTTTAACTTGCTTCATTTATAGCGACTTCGTGGATCGTCTTTTCTGTTGTGTGCGCCCGATTTTTAACATGGCGTACCCCGCTCTGACATGGCGGTGTCTTTGTGCTGCCTTAGCGGGGCTAATGTGTCCCATAGGTATGTGTAGCTTCTTACTGCTCACGAATCATTAAAAAAATATATATTATTATTTTTCCCCCATTAGCACATCGGTTCACCAAAAAGATTAAATGGCTTAAAATTGTCCCTTATATAGAAGTTAGAAACCAGCGCTGTCACGACTGAACTGTGCTGCATTTAAGTATTTAAGAGGCTAAAGTGAAAATACAAATTTATATCAAAAGATAATTACAACGGACTGACAGCCACACGTGGTTTTTCTCAGTGTAATGTAACTTAAGTGTTTCGATGGCTTAGTATAAATATAGCCCTTGAACTTTACAAGTATCTTCTCTTTACTGTTTTACTTGTTTTTGTGCGACGGGCATTTTTACGACACCGTTTCAGTCTTTGAACGCATCACAAGGTTCCTTATTAACTTTTTGCATGATTAAAAATGTGTGTTTGTGTTTTAAGTGTGTTTTGTTTTAAGTGTGTATTAATTTGTTGTATTTTTCATGTAATATTCTTTATGTTTTTTGTGGTCCTAGGTATGATAATAATGTATGTGTTTATCATATTAAAGTTATATCTCAATGGTTTTATTCATAATAACTACACATCCCCATTTGCTTCTTAACAATGGCTTGGGCAAATCCTTGTGGCCTTACGGTTTCTAAACTCCAATATATTTTTTTTCTACTTCTGTGACCATTGCCCTTGTTTTTTTTCAGCTGAAGTTCTTCTGTTGCCGTCTCTGCGTCTCTTCATCCCTCCTCTGCGCCTGGTTTCTTCAGCCCTGTGGCAGGTTGTCCAGAGAGGGAGGGTAAAGGACTATGGTCTGGTGGAGGAGTTCGTCAGCACAATCACTGAAATCATCCCAGATCTACTGAATGCTGACCAGAAAACTCAGCTTCTCCTGGGACTCAGAGCACGGGTAAATATCTCCAAAAATTAACCTCTAAAGCTTTTAATATTACTAAATATTACACAAATGTCAAGTGTTTTAGTAACCATAATGTTTTCATGCTGTTTGCCACAGGTTGTCCTAGAATTGTGTCAGTCAAAGGAGATAACAGACAGAGAAACCATCTCGTATCACCTTGAACGAATCAAAACCCTTGTATCCACCTGGGCAGCACAGGTTGATGTTTCCCCATGATTTTTCTGGACAGTGTTTTAAAATATTTGAAAAAAAATACATAAAAGTCTGTTTTGTTTTTTTATCACAGCCGTATTTTGCAAATGTGGAGATTCCAGAATCAAACTTCGTGGATCAAATCGAGTTGTTGTTGAAGGACCCTGACGAAAAGGAAAAGTTCTTTCAGGTGGGTGGACAACATATGTGTGCAGAAACCACAGCAGGAAAATGTGCTTCTGTTCCTTATTGAGATGTATATTTCTTTCCAGGATGTTTTCCCAACAGATTTTGGCCCTGATTATGACAACGCATTACAGGTGCTGATGCTGGACTTCTTGTCCAGGCTGGACAAGCTTCTCCCAGTTCCAGATATTCAGCAGGTAATAAATTCCTAATAATAGGTACCTAATGAGGAAGCACTAAGATTGTGATCAGTGTTTCACATAAAAATTACTGATGTTTAATTTCTCCGTAGACTGCATCCCTGCTTTCTGCCGTTCCGTCTGCAATGGACGAGTGTTTGCATTCAGGTGTTGATCTGCAGCTCCTGAAGACTGTGCTCCTCCATCAGTCAGCCCTGGGACATTTTGATTTCTCTGGTGGGTGTCTTCTCAAAGCTTTCTTTCCTACTGCCAGAGTTTTTATACTATACAGTAATTAAATCCAGTGTCAGCAATGCATCCCAGAACTCATACAGTCTAATTTCTCTCCACAGAAGACTCTCCTAATCTCCTGTCCTCTTTTGGCAATTGTATTCTCTCATCACTTTCCCTCCCTCAGCTGGAGAAAGTGATAATCGACACAGACCAAATACACCTGCATCCTTCATCAGAGCAAATGCAGGGGTGTATGGCAGTGCAGGTGGAGGGCGAGACTGTGACTCTGTTGGACTACATACAGATTGAGCCGCCATCAGGGTTAGTTGATCAGGAAGATAACAATGTGAATGAGGAGGAACCGACTGCAGAGTTGGAGGAAGAAGACGACGCTACAAAACCAGCTGCATATCAGCCACTGAAGCAGAGCAAAAGGCTGCAGTTGAAAAGAAAAGCTATAAAAGAAAAAGACCTGGAAATTGCAAAGAGGCAGAGGAAAAAATACTCTAACAATAAAACCTGCCCTGTGTGCAATAAGACTTTTTTACGTGCTGCAGCCATGAGGCGACACCAAGAGATCCATTCGGCCAACAGGGATCTGAAATACAAGTGCACAGGCTGTGATAAACGATTTAGGGACCAGTACGACATGAACCGACATACCATGCGTGTTCATGAAAAGGAAGAGGTGGGCAATAGTTCTAAAGAAGACAGCCCTGGTGATCCCACTACCTCAGAGGCTTCTGAAAACAAAAACTGTACTCTGTGCGGGAAGTATTTTGCCCGTCAGGTCGACATGGAGCGGCACATGCAATCCCACTCAGAGGATCGTCCTTACAAGTGTCCTTATTGTGAGAAGAAATTCAAAAATCCTTACGTCTTAAAGAGACACCAGAAAGAGATTTGTAAAAGCCAGGACCTGAAAAAGACAAAGAGGAAGGACTTGTCGGAGTCAAACCCGCAGCTTATGTTGGAGAGCTTAATGGAGGGTAAAGTCTGTCCCATTTGTAACAGGGTTTTACCTTGCACCGCTGACATAGCAAAGCATTTGCGGTCCCACACAGAGGAGCGTCCCTTCATTTGTCTGACTTGTGAGAAGGGCTTCAAGTACAAAGACACGCTCAAGAAGCACCAGATCATCCATGGCCATGATGGAATCAGGGAAGAAGAGAGCAAATCTGTGGAACAGATTCTGGCTGCAGCCGATGCACAGAGTTGCAATGAAGCCTGCAACGTTGATCAAACGGAAAACAATACAGATTTGCCCAAAGGCTCCACTGAGAAGGCCTCAACACCACGGGCACAAAATTCAGTCACAAAAGCCCTCAAAATTTGTCCAGTCTGCTGCAGAGTGTTCGACAGTGTAAAGACACTGAACAGACACATACAGTGTCACACAGAGGACCGTCCATACCATTGTGTCCACTGTAAGAAGAGATTCAAACACATGCACGGGCTGAAGAGACACCAGATCTATGCCATTTGTCACAAGAAAATCGCCCGATTCTCTTGGAAAAAGGAGCTCAAAACTAGTAGCAGCCTGAACGAAGCAGCAGGAGCTGACCACCAGATGGAATCTGCTCTGAAGATACCCGTTTGGTGTTCCAATTGCGGAAAACACTTTGAGTATCCTTCTTCACTCAAGGAGCATCAAGAGAATGTGTGCAAGTTGGAGCTGAGGGATATCATGAAGTGTGATGATTGTGGGAAAGAATTCAAGAGTATGACGATGCTCAAAGTGCACCAGCGCATCCACAATCCACTCTACTGTAAAGAGTGTGGGAAGATACTTGCCAGTGAGGCTGCCTTCGAGAGGCACAAACTGATGCACCGGCCCATGCAGTGTACAATGTGCGACAAGACCTTTACTTTACTGAGACGCTTGAGGGAACACTACGAGAAGCAGCATGACTTTGTGGGTCCATTTCCATGCGGACAGTGCGACAAAACTTTCATCCAACTGTCCTACCTCGCCATCCACCAGAGAATCCACAAAGGAGAGTTCCCCTACCACTGTTCTCTTTGTCCTGAGAAGTTCCGGTCCTCGAACTGTCTGACGGTCCACCAAAGGAAACACACTGGGGAAAAGCCTTTCCTCTGCTGGCAATGCGGAAAGTGCTACCGCTCAGCTTCTGAGCTCACGGTCCACATGGGCACCCACTCAGAAGAGAGACCGTGGGCGTGTACACAATGCGATATGGCGTATCGTACCAAGCTGCAGTTGAACAACCATGTCGAACAAGTCCACATGGGGGTGCGATATCCATGCACTACCTGCGGGAAGGAGTTCATGAAGGAGACGTCGCTGAAGAGACATGAGCTCATCCACACTGGGGAAAGGCCTCACCAGTGCACGGTGTGTGGAAAGACTTTCCTCACTGCCAATGAGCTGCGGCTACACAACCGCTACCACACCGGGGAGAGGCCGTACAAGTGCGAAGTCTGCGGCAAAGCTTTCATCCAGTCAGGATACTTGAAGTCACACATGCGTATCCACACTGGTGAGAAGCCCTTCAAGTGTGATGTGTGCAACAAAGGCTTCAGATTGTCATATCACATGAAGAAACACAGGCGGACTCACACAGGAAAATCAAAGGGCTACGTCTGTGAGGAGTGTGGAATGGCCTTCCTCCAGAAGAAGTCACTCTGGGAACACTCACTAACACACAATGTGAAAATTGAACCATCTTTTGCTAGTGAAATGACAATAGAGTTTCAGTAAGAAATCAGGAGACCCTTGTCATGTGGTGAGTCACATGATTCTGGATTCTATGACAAATGTTCAGGTTTTTGGTGATGTGTTTTGTTTACGTTCCCTCAAGAAATAAATTGACAGAGAACCCTTTTACTGTTGTCGGTTTGTTTTGTGTGAGGTAAACCATCTTAAATCCTTTTTTATGAAGATGCTTTACAAGTCACGCCTGCCTTCAAATGTTCAGTCAAAAGTAGGTTTTAAAGTATACGTAATATCCCGAATTATTAGCCTAAAATTAACATAATATAGAGTAACAGGAAGTGTGATACAACATTCAACCAATCAGCAGCCGGAACATTTACACAACTTGGTGCCGCTAATTAGCCACCGAGCTGCAGTTGGTGTGAAATCAGTGGGTGTTGAAATCTGTCGCTTCACATTCTATGGTGAGATCAGGTAAGGCACTAACAATTGTTGTAAACTTATGTTTTACATCCCGACTGATTAGAAATAGCCCGAATGTAGACAATCCGTTTACCAATGCTCACTTTCGCTTTCATTTTTTAAATTACCTTGTAGTTATACTTACCATAAGAACCGTAGTGCTCGGTAACGTTATCATTATGATATAAACACAGTAGAACAGTCTCGGTACAAACCAGAAGTTACATTACAAAAATGAAATATAAGTCAAATCGCACGAAAATAGAGCCACGAAGCCTAAAAATCGGAAAATGTTCAATATCCATTATTATTTGTCCACTAGATGGCAGTCTAGTTGTAATGTTGAGTGAGCAGGCCCACCACTGGAGCTGAAATTGTTTCGTCATCACACCTGAAACTATTGATATATTTTGAAATAACCCTTTAGTTTTGAAGAAACATAATTGAGTTTATTTAAAGAAATTAACAACAGATCAATATCTCTGTCCTCTCTTTCTCTGTCCCCTTTTCACCCAGTGGTGGGTAAAAGTGCTGCAAGAGCATGAAACCATCTCTGCTCCTGTCTCCCATCACTCTGACTCACTGCTTTCTCCAGTGTTGGAACCTGATCACTGTTTAAACTAAAGGCCTATTGGTTTATATAGTGGTCTAATTGCTTCAGTGTGTTCTAGATTACACCAACCTAGCCCCAAACACCACCACCTACACTTTCAGTAATTGAGGCCTGGCAGGGGTCTCTTTCCTAGAAATGGGCTCCATGGTGCAAGGTGGTTGGCAGGGCACAGTGCCACACCCACTCCCCACGAGATGAGACACAGGATGTGGTGACCTTTACCATCCTCCATACTCCCAACACCACCTCCACCACAGGCTTTCATGCGATCAGAAAACACCACCTTTGGTAGAATTTCTTTTTTCGGGCCACAGAACCAATAATACATTAATGCGTTTTGCCTTTATTTTAATTTGCCACCATGACCAATACTACTGTTTTAATCAATGAGCTAACAGTGCCATGATGTTATCAAGTCGGATTTGGCATACTTTTAGATTTTAGGATTTCCCATCCAGTTTAGCCTGACCTAAAATAATTGAAGTTTGATCTGCCCAACACCCAATCAAGCAATATCCTGGGGATGTTCTGTGAGGAATCTTAAAATTTACAGAATGCCATTGGTTCCATGACTAGGAAATCAAAATAATGTTATGACCTAGCTACTATTCCAAACAGACCCAGGAGTTGCCCTTTAACGCAAGTACAGAGATTCCTAAAACAATTCTTCTTGGTAGGCACAGGGTATTTCTAGAAACCCTAGGGATCCCAGTCAAGATCAGCTTGAAAAGTATTGGATCATTATGAATTAAAGTCAGTTGTCTCTCATGGCCCCCCCCCCCGGCTGGGAAATTGTCTGAATTGTCTGCTCTGTTGAACTAAAAATGTTTTGTTTTTAACATTTTGATGCTTATGCAGTGGAAAAGTTGGTTAAGTAACTGTCAGTACTGACAAGACTGCCATCTGCTGTTAATGCGGTAGAACTTTGCTATGATTAGATTAAATGGTACTTTATGTAGCCCATTAAGTTCTATTCATTAAAGAGGACACCGAAGCTAACAGAACAGCTCTCTGGACCTGAGTAGAACCAGCACTAGCGCTTGTTCATTGTGAAAGCTATGAATGTGACATTGCCGACCAAAGACGCTTATTCCATTTTACTGGCTCCACCAAACGCAGCCCACTTTTTTCCACTGCTGCAAAGGATACGACAGGTGGAACCTTTGCATTCAAACGTATCCCAAAATTCATGACATGCCAGGAATAATCACTGGTAGAAGTCAAAGGCTGGAAAACTCAGCAGCGGCAGTAACCTTTGAATGCAGACCCGTCTGAGTGGCTAATTTTAATTAAAGTCAGCTATAAATGTTTTCACTTAAATGACATTAGTTTGATATTTACCAGTGATGATTGCAACGGTCTGGGCTAATGCTGTCGGCAGGGACACAAACGCTACCCTGTGTGTTAATGTCAACTAAAACATTTTCTTTAAATTGTTTACGAATTCACATGAACAGATGAGGGAAGGCTGTTTATTAGTGAAATAAAGCAGCAAACAAGACTTGTGGACTAAAATTTGCAAACCTTCAATTTTCCTGCACTCATGCCAATTGAGAGAACTACCAATTTTACAACAGTACATGAAAGTCAAATGTTCTTTCTTTGGTTTTCCTCTTCGTAATACAAATGCTGCAGTAGCTTCTATGACCTGACAACCTCAAGTTGTTGATTCTGTCTGTAGCCACTGTCTGTGCTTCCACAGAAAACCACACTTTAATAAAACAGACCTGACCTATGACTACCAGAGCAGATCTAGACAGTGAGAGTTCCTGCGTGCCAGGATTAGTCGTATCCACCAAAACCACATCAAGGCTGCAATTACTCTCTACACGTTAATGTTCAAGTATTTGTTGTGATTTTGGGTCGTGACTCATTGGAACATTCCTGGGCCTCGTAGCAGATGGAATGCTTGCACACTCTTCACAAGTCTTGAGATCATTTGTGGTGTCCCAAGCACCAGGCCAACACGGATGAGCTGGAGGCCATGTTTCAGGCTCAGTGTTGTCTGTCCCTTCAATGGGATTTGGCAGGATTTGATGCACCTGCAGCTGATGGCAAAAAGTGATGATCAGGACCTTTACATATACTGTACTCCATCTCCATGGAGTCACACAGCTGTGGCATTTACACACATTTTCATTTGTTGCCGAAAAAACCACCATCTTGTTTTTCATCCGCTCTGATTTTTTTTGTCATTCATATGCATTCTGCGCTGCTGTCTGAGTGGAACACAATTTCTCTGACAGGAGGGGACCAAAGATACTGGTGCTGTCAACACTGTAAAAAATGTCCATCTACCCTAAGTTCTTCTAACATATGTCCATCGTCCTATTATACTAGAAAACCAGTTTCTGGTCAGATGAGCTTTTCTTAAGTGTAGCAAATAAAATAAAGGATGGATTCAACATATATTAGTTCAAATAACCTCATTTTAGCTTAATATTGGTCAAAATATTTTAGAAATATATTTTTTTCTGGTTATTACTTACAAGCACACAATTCTGTCTCTGTCATAGTCCAAAAACTTGAAACTAAAATCAGTTTCCTCCTCCTGGAGCAGGTCATCCTCACACAGTTCCTCAGAGAATCCCTCAGAATCGTGAGTCTCTGATGCTGATCAACATGTCTCACAAAGGATTGACATTTTTTGCAGCTAGGACTTTTTTTCCTCCCATCCTTCCTACATCAGAAGGGAGTGAAAACAAGCCTCCCTCGGTCATTGAGTTCACCATGAACGACGTTTCCTTTAAGACAAGGCTGTTAGAAGAGAGGGGGAGCAGTGGGGTTGGGGGGGGACGTCCTGTAACCAAAGAGAAAAAAGACCCAAAGAGAGAGGGAGGGAGGAAGGGATGGGGAGGGGGAGGAAGTGAAGGGGGGGAAACCTGGCACCAAGACGGTCCACAGCACTGGGCACTGGAGACAGTCAATGGGGGAAGGTCAGCCACCCTCCTTCCCTCCCTCCCTCCCTGACTTTCACCCGTCTTCTCTTGATTCTACTGCCTGCTCCTGTATCAGTAGCAGGCCATCATCAATATCAGCAGAGCCAGACCAAGGCTTGGGTGATAACAAGAAGATCTGAGATGAAGCAGGTCTTTGAAAGTCAAGAGAACGGAAATAATTTCACATCTCAGATCAGTCGGTGCTGACAGAGAGACAAGAGGGGTGAGGGAGGAAGGGAGGGGGCGCACAACCATCAGTGACTGAACACATGCCTGATCTAAACTAATAAGGTCATCTGTGGGTCTGAAAAGCAGCTTTGGTCCTCGTAAATCCCAGAAGCATCGCCATCATCATCGTGGTTGGTATCGCAATTGTGATCATCAGCGTCACATCAGTGACGCAATCCAGCAAGACGCTGCCCGCTGCACGTCTTTCCGTCGCGCGGCATTTATCAGGAAGAGATAAGTCAGGTCACAGATTGAGGTCACAGACGTGCAGACATGTGTGGCAGCAGTGAGTGTGAAGGGCTTTGATGGGACCAAAGTTTAGTGAAGACTGAGATTCTGGACGAAGATACACTTCAACTTGAGAGCAGCAGAGATTGTGTATCTAGAATGTCCTCTGGCAGGGTGATTGGCACATGTGTCCCAGAGTTTTACCTGGTCTACACTAGTTTGTTACGAGTTCAAACACATGGTCTGTACTTGTCTGTAACATGTCCTGGTCCACTGCTGGAAAGACTTTGTAGTAATAGTCATTCATCTTCCATCCGTTATCAGTGGACAATAATGGGTGACAAGATCAGTCACCTTTTAAGAAACCTAGGAAATATTATGACCTAGGAAATATTATGAGCTAGCAAAATGGTCATCATCCATTCCCTTTTTGGAGTAAACTTACACACGGGCTAACCAGCACCCCTCACCCCAGTATTTTGCATCCTAGGGCAGCGTTGTACTAGAATTCTAACGAGTGGTTCTTAACCTTGTTAGAGCTACCGAACCCCACCAGTTTCATATGCGCATTCACTGAACCCTACTTTAGTAGGTCTTGATCTCCGCGCTATCTTGACCTGCGCGGCAGAGGCTCCACCGAACCCCTGAGACCGACTCACCGAACCCCTAGGGTTCGATCGAACCCAAGTTAAGAACCTCTGTTCCAACAGTAGCCTGGGCTTTGTGTATACCCATCCTGTGTGCTACTGTTGCAAACTCCTCCAATTCTATCATGCCCGCCTGACAGCCAGAAGCTTGTGGAATTATGACACCTAGGAGCCACATAATGGCACCCCCTGTGGCAGTCTATGTGAGTTTTAGTGACAAACAATGACCATTGTGGGATGAATAAGGGGGTACCATAAAAAAGGTGCACCATTTCATGTCTTGTAACTACTCAAAACTTTGCCCATGCCTGCTCTAGAGTGACCATTTTTTTTATTCATTATTGCGCAATTTCTGTCTGGTGCAACTTATACTCTCAAGCGACCCATAGTCCGAAAAATATGGTATGTATATGTCGATTTCAGATCACCAATGAAGGACACGACCTCTGCTAACCATCCTGGTTCATGTCAGACAGGTTCATTGACTGGGTCAGTGCTGATTTCACGCCAGTGCTGATCTCACTTGGATGGGATTTCCGGTTCCAGCTCAAAACGCCTTAGATCTCATGTGAAAATTCAGTCTGTCCCTGCTGCTGGAACCTTTTCAGTTCCCCAGAAGGTGGAACTAAGAGGTTCAGCACTGAATTCTGAAAGGAACCAGTTCCGCAGCCCTATATCCTTCTCCAGAGTGATGGCTACAAATATGAAGAATGAAGTCATGTCTTCGTCTTCCTTGTCAATCCCCCCGTGTCCTTTTTTTGTCTTTTCCACTGCCTTTTTTCTCATCAGTCACTCGGTTCACAGAAGCATCGAATGTCATCTGCAGACAACCTGCTCGTTATTGACTGGAAACCAGAGCCAGTGACTGATTTAGTGCGAGACATAACAGTGACAATATGCAGGAAAGGGAGCAGATCCTGACCAGAGGCTCACACTATGGAACAGGAGATCTTTGGTCAGAAGCCATGTTCTACAGAGTAGCTTTTTCGTTTCAACAAGAGTGCCCCTGAAGTCAAGTCCTCATCGTATTTAGACAAATTAATAAACCATGGAGGCTTAATAGAATCTATAAAAAAAAGTCAATCTAGTCAGTAGCCAGGAACAGATGCTCAAAATAACAGTTCACAACTAGCCGTGAAAGCAACACCTATCACTTTAAGATAGCCATATTTAATTTATTCATGCATTTATGTTTATCTGTTTCTCCGTTGCAGGGTCGCAGGTGCGGCTGGCGCCACTCAAATCACATTGCGCCATATTGTGAGCCTCCCTGAGGGTGGTGAGCCCACAATAGGTTAAGTGGGTCGGGACGTTGTCATGCTCAGAGCACCTCAGTGGCAACCTGGCAGCTGGTGGATTTGAACCTGAAGCCTTGCGGACCCAAATCCGCATTAACGACCTAGGGATAGGTATCATACATTTTACTTAAGAAGAATGAAAGGTTTTTGAATTGGTATTCATATTGGCAAAATTACTTCAAGTACTGGATATCAAAAAGTGGTATTGGCCAGGTGTGACCAGGTTTGTTGTCTGTTTTTTGCAAAATCCACCTGTGTTTTGCTTTTGCACCGTTAGCTTAACAATTCAATGCCTCTTTTTTGGTTTAGTAGGCAGGTTACTTACCTTACTACCACAAAAGCACTTTCATTGATTTCGGTTGATTTTGGCCCTTCATACTGTTTGATCCTTTAATTATAAGGCATTTCTCATCTTTTATGTATTTTCATTTTGATAACAACAGATTGTGTGATGACCAACTGTGATAAATGAGTCGATCATTGTGACTAGTACGTGATTGGCCCTGAGCTTTAAAGGTCTGAGAGCCTTGCATGGTCTACATTGGTCCAATTGCTTCATCGTACATGTTGTACTCTCTGACCGCAGAAATTTTTTGGCCCATTTAACATGCAAATGAATCTTAGTGCTTGTTAGGATTCTTCCCTATATGTAGGCTATCAAACATCTGGCCTGTAGGCCAAATAAAAACAAAACACTTCAGGTTGGTGATATTTAGTCACTAAATATACATTTTTCATATTCTTTACTGATTTGCAGGAAAACAATGAGGGGAAACATGGGTTTATTGTCATTAATTGATAATTTTGATAGTACTTGTGTGGCCCCCTTGACATCAAATCAGGCAGTATGTGGCCCCTGAACCAGAGGTTGGCACCACTGGCTTAAAGGTTTTACTTATGTTAGTGTCATGTAGTATATCTTGAAGGTCAGGTGAAGACCATATATCAGCATCACCGTCCCCCTCATCACCCGCCCCTACTACAAAACTGTATCATTAGAATAAGGAGTCTTGGTAGAAAGTGATTTATTTCACCATTTATCACAGTGGACTTTGCACAGACAAGGTTGTTGGGGGGTTTGTGCTGTGCCAAATTACGCACAGTTGAATATGGCTGTCTGTCCTGCTTTAAAACAACACCTTACAAATACAGAACAGTGCTGCTGCTGTTGCTGCTGCTGCCTTTCCTAAGGTCGATCTGAAGTGAACAAGTCTCAAAGAGATCAAAATTCAATCCCGCTCTGAGGAGAGAAAGTGAGAGAGAGAGAGGGAGAGAGAGAAAGGGGAGAAAAAGGAGGAGGGGGGAGAAATGACGTTATTTGAACATGTGCCCAAAATCCTTAATGAATAACTTAGGACGAGTAGGACGCAAATGCTGCCCCAGCTGTTTCCTGTTGAAAATGTCTGTGTAATGTAGATAAATGTGAGGGATTTTCTCTCTAAATCCGTCTCCTGTTCGCTAAATCTCACTTCTCCAAAACGAGCCTGCGCAATGGAACAAAGTGGGAATATTGAGATGTGACATTGCATCGCATCTCATCCTCTTTCTTTCCTCCTCGGCCCCGTTTTTTAATGACTTCAAACAAGTTCATTCTCGCCGGGCTTTTGACTTACGGAGACCCGTGGCCGTGGGGATGTCCAGCTCTGCTCCGTCTTTCCAGTGGCATTTCTGGGATGTTCTCAAGGTAACTTACCTGCCTTTTCTTACAGTATCTCCCAGGCTCTCCCTTCACTTCCCTGCACCTCTCTGCAGACAGCATCCTGGTATTATTTCGTCCTTGACCCAACTTTATCCCAATTTGATTTCACTCAATTTGCTGGGTTTATTTAATTTCCCCAGCCAGTGTGCATTTATCTCCTGTTTTGTCAGTGTGTGAGCAGCAGCTACACATGCAAAGCGCGTTTATTATATTTAACTGTGATTTTCCAAAATAAGATTGTCTGCAAAGATAAGTTGTTAAATTTACTTTTTTTTTTCCTTCTTTTCGGAAATTTGCATTTTTTTTATTTGTCCAGTTCTGGGGTGCAAACGAATTTTCACCATAACTCTGCGGTTTTAGCTTCGTTTTAAACAAAATAAACAAGTATAAACAGCCTTTTGTTCGTGCAACTTTCAACATTAATTTCTGCTGAGTCGGCATTATTAAGGGCTTAATGTTTAACCTGATGCTGCAGGACCGAGAGATGAAGAGATTAACACGGAACACTTGTGTGCGCTCCTGCTGCACGGGTTCGTGATGCATGTGGACAATGTCCAGTGTTTACTCTCTTTATTATGTATATTTGGCGCGCGCTCGTTTTCTCTCCACTGGCTTTGGCGGGAGAGCCGTTTTCCATCTCACCTCTTGGATTTGGAAAGATCCTCGTGGAGCTTTCTGACTTTTTTTTGTTGCACTTTTCCAGATTTAAGCACTTTACTTTTTGTGCGTAATGGCGCACACGCAGCTGCCTTTGGCACCGGCAAGTGAGAATGCCGAGTGCTGTGCATGGATGGATGACTCAGCTGAGGGACCGTGTTTTATAAATGTCGCCCATCAGTGAGGAGCGGCGGTAACTTATCAGGTGTAAGGACGAGGAGGAGCTTGGGAAACGGCGTCTTTTTTCCAGTTTTCCCCCAAACCATCCAGAATCTGCTTTTGCTCCCGCTGCGCACAGACGCGTCACGGACACGGACCGTTGGCGTGAGTTGGAGGTTTTAGAGCCATACCTTCGTTCTGAACTTGTAAAATTACTACGTTACAAGATTGTGACAAAAAGAAAGAGAGAAAGGACAGGGACAACATTTTGAAGTCTACGGCAAGTCCTTGAGTAACCAATGGGAGCAGAGTTGAGCTAAGCTTGTGTAGCCAAAATGAACTATTGTCGAACCCCACGTGATTAATCTAGCTTAGTTAGGTCGATGAAGGTCAGTTGTTGCCCATATTGGTTTAACCCAAGTTGTCCAAAATATACTTTATACTTTTGCAATGAACTTCTGTGTACTAGAGGGAATGATACTGACTGTAACCTCCGCAGTAGTCAGTGTCACTGACTGATGTATCACATCCTGCTGGAAGTGTAATTTGAATCATATGTGGATGTCTGTTTCCTGATATGTGAGCCATATTTCACTATTTTAGACTTGACATTTTTTCTCTCTTAGCCAGAATCGAGCCAGCAGCTCTGAATCAATACCACGTGCTTTAAATAGTCCAATTTAAATCGACTGTTTTTTAGACTGTGCGAGACATGCTGTCCACAGTTCAGCAGATTTACTGAGCCTGGGCTTCATAAACTGATCTGACCTACTTATGTAGCCCTTTCTCAGTGCCATACCTGTAATTGGTGCACTTGTGTGGCCTAACTGACCTGTTTGGTCCTAGTGTCCATTTCTATCCTAAACTATATCATACATGTTGCCTACAAAACATGAATCCACATAACTATTCCCCAGTGATACTCCCTGTATGCACCCTACTTCATTTTCCTGGGTGAAACCTGGACCTCTGTTTTCTTTGGCCATGTTGCCGATTCAATCCTACATGGACATGGGACATAGTTTCATTTTCTAGACGTACACTGTGTTTACAACCCAATGCTCAATCTGGCTGTAAAACAACCCCCAAAACATTTTGTGCATGTTTTGTTGCAAGGACCTCTAAACTATCCGTGTGACACAATCCAGCCACGTTCATGCTAGCTATAACTACTGTTCAATACGTGTTTAGGCCATACGTACACTTGGTGTCTAGTCTGGACTGGGGTCATCGAGTTCATGTCCTGCTGTTGTCAGTCTGATACCAGTCAGTGTGAATGTTTCTGATTCTTTTTGGTCCTGGTCCAGACGAACCGTTTTCAGGGTTTAGTTAAGACTAAATAAACAGACCTCATGTTTGTAGACTGTAAATGTCACCTCTCTCTCCCTCTCCCTTTATTTCTCTTTCTCCATCTATAGAGTGCGATGTGCTGTATCTCCTGTAGCCACACCCTCTCACTACTGCTGTGCGTCCTCACCCTGACTCAGGCGGCAGCGGGGGCGGGCCCAGAGACCCTGTGTGGGGCGGAGCTGGTGGACACGCTGCAGTTTGTGTGTGGAGAGAGAGGCTTTTATTTCAGTAAGTGCACCAGTGTTTTTATTTATTCATAAAGGTTGGCTGCTCCTGTCCCAGAGCTCTCCACCTCTCGGTGAGTTCATAAATAAAAGAGCAGCTGCTTTGACATCTCGCCTCTCCTTCAACTTCCCCCCCGCTGTAATGTTTTTTCTCTTTCTCTCCATTCATTCATTTCCCCCCTATCTTCCACTGCACATTCATCCTCCTCACATTAATGGGTCTGCTCCCACATTTTGACCAAGAAACTCACATGGAATCACAGAATCATGATAAGTGAGCGTGTCATTTGTGGCAAATCACCAGCTTTTCTACCCAAAAGTGGGCTTTGAGTGGATTTAGGCCAAATATATCAGGAAGAAAAAAATAAGACAAAGGTATTGCTGTGAAGTTTATCCTCATCTTTCCACTAGAAAAGGGAGCCCCCCCCCCACCAAAAAGAAAAAATGCTCGGCTCTGAATCTAGGATTTAAATCTCAGATTTTCCATTAAGCCCCGAACAGCACAGGATATATGCACAGCAGGTTGGGTGCAGTGTTACAGCAGCTGACAGTGTTTCCCAGCGTGTGTTCTTATTTTTTTTTTTCTGTCAGAGATGAGCAGAGATACATGGGCTGCAGGTCTGACCCAACCACCACTGAGCTGAACTTTAAAACCTCATTATCCACATTTCTCTTGGCCAATGCCGATCCATTAAGGTAGAGAGATACTGCCTGTGCCGAGGAGTCCTTCTTGCTTCAAACCTTTCCTGATAATCCATCATCCTTCTAAGTCCTGCACAATTTTGACATAACAGTCTATTATTGATGGTTTGATTCCATCCCAAAGTTATGAGAGATTTTTCCACATGTGGTTGGTGCTGTCAGCTGCCAGTTTTCAGAAGAAAAGGATATAAGATTTCGGCGCAACATCTTTAGTGCTTTTTCTGTTGCACTTTTCCAGTCCCTGATTTCGACCCTGAATCCGTGACTGTTTTTGAATGCACCTCAGGAGACAGAGTGTACCTAGGGTTCCAGTCCAGGTCTCAGAACAGCAGTTAAAAAACTTCAGTGTGAAATGATTGAAATTTAAGGCAGTAAACTCAAGTCAACAATAGAAATGCATCTAAAACCAGAAAGAAGTGGATTTCTTTCTTCTGCTGAATCATCCAGAGTCAGTGTGTTGTCTGACACCAGGGTAATGATGCACCTTACTGCTGCTCCCTTCTATCCGTCTGCCAAATTCCTCCACCCATGCATGCACAGTCAACATCACTCTGTGCATCCAGCGCTTGTGTGAGGCTTTTGCCAGGGAACTCTTGGAGAACCACCAATCTCCTACGAAGCTGCGAGTCTTGTTCGTCCAGATGCTGCTGGCAGCAGGCGCATGCTGTGAAGTGGTCATGACAGCCTGCGTAACTGCCAGTTTTCTGCCAGTTAAGGCTTTTTGGTCTTTGGATTCTTTTGCCGCAGCACTCCTAGTACAAATGGTCGTGTTCTCTTCATTTAGGCTGAGCGACAGGCAGAGATTAAGGGCTACATGATCAGGTATTACATTCTGGTAAATGTTGGCCCTGGGTTTTTCTTGGAAAGTGGACTTGTTCGTTGTCACTGATCACACATCAGTTGCTGCTCTGCTTTTGGGTAGCTTCTGTGTGTGCAACTGGAGTTCCTTTTTACTTATGTTAAGAACAGAGAGAAGGTTTCAGCAAAGTGTGGAGATTTTTTTTTACTATAATCAATGTAGTCTTTGTGACCAGAAGCAAACCTGACTCAATTCGTAGAGAATTATTTTGATGAATTATTGAAATAAATTGATTAATTAATCAATACAAATTTCAAAAATATTTGTAAAAACCTTTTTCCAAAATTGTGGGCTGGCTAACATTAGCACTGGTGTCTGTATTTTTGCACTATTTTAGTTATTGTTTGCTCCAGTGCATGAACTATTGTAGCTAATGCTAACTTTGGTGGTTGTCCCAGAACTCGTGCTGTCAACACTGGATGTGGTGTCTGTGTTCATGTCAACCACATTGAGGTGATGCTGTAAGCCACGATGGATCATCTTGACGGATAGTTATGGGTAGTGATGTTTTTCACTCAACGAACCAAACATTCTGGTCCCATCTTTCATCACTTTTCAACAAACTCTGAAATGCTTTTTTTTAATGCATTTTATTTTTTACTTGATAAAGTCACAAGTGATTTTAGTTCCACAATGCAAATCTTCCCGAAGTTGTAACCCAATAATGGATTAGCATTTTGTAATTGTTGTTGTCATGTTTATTTTCCCAAATAACTGGGGGAATTAGATCCAAATTGGACGTGAACATTAAGTAGGGATGTTTTTTGAGCGCCGTATTGTTCAGAAATGTTTTTTTTTTTTAATCTAAGAAACAGACAGTTTTGTGGTTTGCAGCTACAAGATGTTGACATGGTGGATCCCAACACAGGAGCTTATATAGATTGGATAATGTGAGATTGTGTTGACTTCTGAAGAACAGCACTAATGTCCTTGTTTATCCTAGTAGAACAATTTGAACACAGGCCAAAGTAAGTTGTGCTGGTCCTGATGCGAGATCCACTTCTTAAGCAGAAACAGAACCCTTTTGTGGTAATGATCGTGCGCTGTATTTGTCTTTCCTTGCGTTACTCTACACACAGCAGTCAGTGAAGTGCACGGCGCCCATCTATCAATGCCACATTTTCCTGTGTTAAAAACGGAGCAGTATTTCATGAAGGCTCCATCGTTTTTCTAAAGAGACGATGAGGTTTGAACAGCGGGGTGCTGTACCCTGGAAAACCTCCCGTTCCCTCTCTTCCCTCACTCTCTCTTTTATTTTTACTGTCATTCCCCCTTTTTTTTCTCCCACTATGGCCGCCACATGCACCAGCGGTTGTTTGCACAAAAAAAATCTGGAGAATCCATTTGAGATGTGTCATTTCTAGCTGTGGAATTCTCTCGGACAAACAGGAGGAATTCTCCTTTCCCTGAATCCATCCTCCTGTCTGGTCCTGTTGAACTGGGCAACACTTTAATTGATAATGTGTGCAGAGATGCTGTTGCCACAACGTAGGCCTGTTAATGCGGCGCATGCTTCAACCTATCTGGCTAATCCACCTTACACACCCTGACAGAACTGCTAAATACCAGGAGATGGAAATTCTTTCTGTTGGGGAAATACAACAAACTGCAGTCTTAGGAAAAAAAACACAGCCCAAAACCACAGTCAATTTTTCCAATTATTAGTATGACCTAGAAATGCTTGGTTGTCTTGGTTGTGAGACTGCAGCATTCAGGTCTGGTGGTGAATTCCTTGAAATGCTCATTTCACGAATTAGGTCTGGTGCTTTAGTCGTTTTTGGCCGCAGTGGAAGTACTTAGTAGCTCCATGTCTCGAGTCACTTCTACTTCACTTTTAAAGTGAGCATGAAATATAAAATCATATGCTGATTTTTGCAAAAGATTGATGCCGAAATTCAAACCCAAAAGGAATTACAGCTAGATGGAATAACCCATTGGTTTTGGCCAAGACTTTACTGCAAGTACATGAGGTTCTTATAAAACAAAGGAACAGTGCAATGGGAAATGTGTTTTTGTTTAACGGTTAGAGCAAAGGTGGGGTGGTGGTGGTGGTGGTGGGGTGGGGGGGGGGCGTTAGGGGGGCAGCTCCTGAACATTGATGGGCCTTTTTTTTTTTACCAAACTGTAGACAGTAGCAGAACATGTATACAGCGATCCATACCCTTGACCACACACACACTCAACTTGGCTTTTTTTCTCTTGAGCCTCAGGGGATTATTATGTGGATTACAGGATCAGGTCCCCCGTCCACACCACCAATCCCCCCTCCAGCCCTGCGTCACCTCCTCCCTAGTTCTTCTAGCTTTAGACCTGAACACATCATAGAGATCCTGAGATTTAAAGTCAGAATCTCAGTTAGGATGGTTGGCTCCTCATAGTGCATAGGTGTCAAACTGGTTCCACAAAGGACCATGTGGCTGCAGGTTTTTGTTCCAACCGACCAGCAGCACACCTGATTTGGTTTTTTTAAAGTTGGAAGTTGGTGGCCTAGTGGTTAAGGAAGCAGACTTGGATCCGCAAAGTACCTGGTCAAAATCCCCCTTCTGCCAAGTTACCACTGAGATGGTATCGTCCCCACTCACTGCTCCCCGGGCGCTCAAAGCTGCCCACTGCTCACTTTGATGATGGGTTAAATGCAGAGGCCAAATTTCGTTGTGCGCTGTGGTGTGAATCACGTCACAATGACAGAAAAGAAATATAATCTTAATCTATAATAAACTTAATCAACTGCTGTGGGTCCCCTGGCAGCTGATTGGAACCAAAACCTGCAGCCACATGGTCCTTTGTGAAACCAGTTTGACACGTAAGTCCCAGTGGGTTCACAATCTACAATGTCCTTGGGTGACACTAGTAAAGACTGCCCCAGTGACTTAGTAACACTTAGGCGTACAAAGTTCGATGGATGGAACCATTATCATAAACATTTGGCTGTGAATCACATTAACTAGTCTGTTGTGTGCTTTTACATAGAGACAAAAAAATCCAATGAAATTCAATGTCCTTCAACTGCACAACCTTTCTTGTGCATTTTTAATACCACATCATCCATCTTGTTCATCTTCAATAGGGAAACTAAAAACGATACCTTCAGCTACTGTGTTGTAGTGCACAATATTATTGGGCTACAAATTGGGCAACTGTAGAAAATGCAATTTCAATTTTGAAATAATAGACAATCCTAACTAAATATTTATATATATAACAACCAAAAGCAGCAACCAATAATCTGTTAAATAGGGTATTTAAGTACTACGCTAACGGTGTGATCATAAGGTCAAAAATAAGCCAAAAAATTGTGGTTAAAAACATTTTGTACCTCAAAGAAGACACTCTTGCCAAAAATAACCAACTTTAATCTCTTTCATACTGTGCTTTAAATCTCCACAGAATACGTTTGGACAAGGTTTTAATGTTACATCACATTAATGTAAGGAACACTTTGCTCGTACCATAAACTTTTTGTGGTACCAGTGATAAAAAGGCAGTTTCCAGTGCTTAAGCAGCTCTGCTACTCCCTGACCAGCAGTAAACTGCCTGACACTTTGCAGGAAGCAAACCTCACTGGCTATTTTTTATTGACCCATGATCGGGCAGTAAAACACAGATGCATTCTGTACCACTTCAGAATGGAGGAATCCAGCCACCCCTCCTCCTGCCCCCCCGTGGGTCATTCCTCAGCAGTGTCACAGTCTTTCAGGAAACAGATCCATAACCCTGAAAACATATGTAAAAGTAAAAACTCTTTGCGTATTAAAACCAGAAACACAAATTTCTGGTTTTGATTCGCAAAGAGTCAAGTATAATCTTGGCAGACATGCAAAATACATAAGGTGAACTAAGGCAAGAGCCCCCACCAAGGAAACAACAGGAGTCTGTAACATGACCAGAACAGACTAGCTAATAACAAAGCAATTCAAAACACAAGTGCTTGGCACAGAGTCAACCTGGCAAGGAGTGCAAGTAGGCGGTGCAATGGGTGGACAGGTTAGTAAGGAGAAATGGTTGGTCAACAAATAGGCATGTGAGGGAAACAGACACATTTTTTGAGATATGATAATCTGAGGCCAGTACAAAAAAATGTTTTCAATCTAATTGGGCTTTTACAAGGAATAATTGCGCCCACCAGTTTGTACGAAGTTAGACCTAGCTAACATGGACAAGTGTAGAACTGTTCAAGTTGGAGCAGATCTTAAAGGTTAATGTATCATACAAGCTAACTAAAATTATTGTGTTTTCTTTTTGTTTTGTTTTTTTCGAAAAAAATATCCTATTCTCAGAACAATGTGACTTAATGCCAGAAAGTCATTGTTCTCATCATTGTTCACCACGCACTGTGTGGAGTGTTGATCAACTGAAGAGACTAAAAGTACAGTATATGGAGGATATGTATCTTAAAGTGCTAATAGATTAATGTTGATCATGCAGGGAGTAAAATGACTGGACTTATGTAATTGTTTTATCTTTTTTCAGACAAATGGAGCTCCATGAAAACATTGAATGGTGTTATAGTCAATGACTTCACACCTCCATATGTAGTCATTGAGGTCATGGTGGACATGGAGCTTCTGTTCCGTAGTCATGAGGGAACAGGTGCTCAGGAAATCTGTTTCTAAAATCTTACTGGCTCTCAAACAGTAATCATTAGTCAGATCTATAAAAACCTCCACCTGGCTGGGTAGTTCTCGTGAAGTAGTTACGATTATATTTTCAGATAAAATTCGAGTCATTCTCCACAACATTCCTGGAAAATTCAGTCATCCACCTTGGATTTTCTTCATTACATTTCTTTAATTGTTGCATATTAATCTGTTGACTGATTAACATCTAATATAAACCATCTAAAGGCATTCTCTACTGGGAATTCATAAAACATTATGGACCACTCAGGAGATGATTCGTGGTATCAGCTGCTCGTTCACTTTGGATGGACATCAGCTGTGCTCCGTTTGGACTCACTGCAGATACAATTTATTTCAAGTGCAAGGAAGAGCCATGGAAAAAGGAAAATATGCCAGATCGTGTTAAAATGTCCACAAAGCAAAATGTTCAAACCACTTGTGGAACACGAGGATGTATTTAAAAAAGACAACTGTGCAAAAAAAAAGCCATCCCTGTGAACCTGGGAAACCTTCCCAGGTCTCATAAAAGACCTCAATGAAGCAGCTTTGCAGGTGTTATAATGACGGTGAGGCGATTAACCGAGCATAGCTTTCTTACACAAATGTATCCTTCCTGATTCTTCAACAAAGCTCAAATGTACTTCACATAAAGTACGAAAGTCGAAATCTCACCTCTGGGTCACACCAAGTAAAAGTGCAAAATTAATACAACCCCCTCTTGAGCCCAGTGATCAGAAAACATTGATTAGTACTTGGTAGTTTTTGAGTGGCTGGATTCTAAAAACCACAAGAGATAAGAATGAACCTGATCCAAACTTAAAAGTCTCTTGCAAAACTAAAAGAATGATTCTGCAGCTGTTCTCATAATATGCCACTTATTAATTTACTGCTGAGACTCATGCGCCCGATTCTTGAGTGTTGCACACACAGGAATGTATGGATGCAATAGCCTTTGAGCATTTTTTTTAACATAGTCTTGTTTATCTCTAAACTCTTTCGGTGTCAAATCCTAATTTATCTTACAATTCAAGTCAAAGTCAACTCTAACAATGTATTTCCAGCAGTGACCAGGCAATCTGTCTGGGGAAAAGCCCCAACGATATCGCTAATGTGAGCCCGGACGAATATACACACAGTCATAGATAATTGCACCATATTATTGTATGAATAATACTGCTGCTAATATCCTGGATAGATGTCTGGTTCCATTGATATCCACCTTCAATCTATGAAACTTTTCTAAATGCCCGTCTTTGTGCTGTAGTCATGCAAACATTTATGCAAATTTTCAACCCGATACGAATCAGTGGTATTAAAGCCAACTCGACACAGCTGTATCGTACTGACTTAATGACAGCTGAAACGCTGACACACGTTTTCGAATCTGACCTGAAACCAAATAATTTTTTACCCTAAATATCCACTTGAAATAGCAAAGCAAAAAGCAAAGCAAATCAGAAGATAGTAATATTCCCATTTGTTTATCAACAATCTGAGGATATAACCTGGTTGTCCAGTAGGGATTAGAGCAGTGATCCACGCAATCAAAGCCATTACTGCATATGCGTGTCTTCCTCGAACTTGCTTGATCTGATTACCCTACATTTTACCAGCTCATTTTTCTCCAGCTGTTTGTGCTGCTAGCCTGTGGGCTATTTTCAGAATAATGCTATGCATTTGATTGCAGGGCTTTATTGGTTATGAATGGAAAACAGGTCAGAAATGCAAAAAGGTATTCTTCAAAAAATATCTAGATATTATCGTTGACCCCGTCCTATCAAAAGTGCTAATATCTTATCGAGACCACTTTCCCTGTTCCATGAATAATGCAGTTGCATGGTGTATTTTAAGGATCTTTCCAGTTGATGTGTCCCATAAAAGCCTCTTTATTGTCCCCTGTTCCTTGGCGCAGGATGCTTCAGTTTCTGAAGCTTCAGTGTATCCACTGTATCCAAAAAAAGCCTCGTCAGGACAAGGCAGACAGAGTGCAGAAGTTAACGCACTTTGTCAGCCCTGGCAGGACGCTGAGCCAAGAGCCATTAACTCAAAGAGGGAAAGGCATTTCCTCCTTGTAAATGCCATATTAAATTATTATTATTCCATTTAGTAACACGGAGAAGCCCATCAGGACTATATTCCTGTTGGTGACTTTGTCAAAAGGCCACCAACACAGTGTGAAGCTGTTGTTGGTGTTGTCATTGAATCAAAAAAGTCAAATGTGACACGGCTTCGTTACTCAGACTGCGACAGACCAAGGAGAATCCTGCTGAGGCCCAGTCTGCCAGTCATTAATGATGTCGACATTCCTTGGCATCAAATGTTTATCATACCTCTGTCCTAAGTGTCCAGGTTGTTCCTGCTCCTGCCAAATGAAAATATGAATGAACATTGACGCATAGCTGACAGGAATGTGGCCTGAGAGAGTTCCTAGCTGTTTTGCAGACTGATGAGACCCATAGGGCCCATGGTTTGTCCTTCCTGTGAATCTGTGGGAGAACCACCTGTGCCAAAACTTTGTTGCTTTACATTCTGTTCAGGTGACTTTGACAGCCTTGCTTTAATAACAGTCACAACTGCCAGAATATTGTCCGGAGTGTGCAATAAATTTTATATGAAAAAAAATCAATGTCATTAAAGCTGTTTATGTGTCACTGGAATCAGACCCATATCCTTGCCATTATCACCTTTTTATTACAAGTATGTCTGGCCTCAGAGCCAGAGGAACCTACTTCACATCTTCCTGAATTACCCCATAGGGTCCGTTCCTGTCTGGGCCTGTTCTGTGAAATGGCCAGGCTAATGTGAGAGGACTAGCCAGACATTTTATTGAACGTTTTTCCCTTTTGCTCAAAAATATGGCAGCATATTTCTAAGGCGTAGGGTGACAGAGGAGGTCATACAGCAGACAGCAACTTAGTAGCAATAGGGTCAAGTGCTTCCAAATTGTGTGCCAACTTGCTCAGTTAACGGCTAAACAATTATGTCATGTAGCCTTTGTTTTAAACATCGGCATTGCTGTAATAAACAGTATCAATATAGTTATATATAGTTGTAGTAATACAGTTGGTACAGATGAATAAAGCAATATATTCTCTTCAAATCTCTCAACATTGCAGATGTAAATTAAGTCCGCATGTTATGCTAACTTAATTTACTTATGTTTTATGTACGTTTTATGTAAACAAAGTTAGCATTTTATGCTAACTTAATATAAATCTGCAATGTTGAGAGATTTCAAGAGAATATATTGGTCTTAATATATTGTTGTATTACTATAACTATATTGTATTTTTATAACAAAGGCTATATGACATAATTGTTTAGCTGCAGATATGATAGCTTAGCATGTATTTGCAGATGTTTTTATTTTTGTGTACTGCCTCCAAAGTTTTAAGAGCATATAAGGTTAAGGTTGTTATTAATCACTAATAACTAATTAGCTCATTAAATACTGTAGCCTGGATTTTCAGGTAAGCGTCTAAACAGCTGCCATGCAAGTAACAGAGTAACAGCTTTTTGCTGATAGCTAAACAAACCTCTGTAGAAATGTACATTACAAAGCCTCTCATCTAAAGAGTGTAGCCTTAAAGGTCTTACCATAAACTGTAGTGGATCATAGCTGTTAGCTTATTCACTAACACAGTTCCTGAATACTTTGTAGAGATTGCTGTTGCCTCCTGAACGTTCTTTCTCCTTTTGTCTCTCTCCAAAGGCAAACCAACAGGCTATGGCCCTAATTCACGGCGGTCTCGTGGCATCGTGGACGAGTGCTGCTTCCAAAGCTGTGAGCTGCGGCGCCTGGAGATGTACTGCGCGCCAGCCAAGACTGGCAAAGCAGCCCGTTCTGTGCGTGCACAGCGCCACACAGACCTCCCCAGAGCACCAAAGGTTAGCACCCCAGGCCACAAGGTGGACAAAGGCCAGGAGCGCAGGACAGGGCAGCAGCCAGAAAAGACAAAAAACAAGAAGGTGAGAGCCAGTGCAGGACCTCTGTTGGGTCAGGGAGGGGAACATTTGCATGCCACTCATATCTCTGTCCATTAAGTGTAAGATTTCAACAAGAAGACAGCTTTCATAACATCCTCTTCAGACTGTTGTAAATTATTGAGCACTGACAGCATCTTATATCACAGTGTCCTCTCTAAGTGCGTCTTCTTGGTAAAGCCTTGTCCTAATATCAAACATTAAGGAGGATTCTACATCTTCATCATAAATTCATCATAAATTATCAAGCCTGTGACAACAACCCAGTGAAGTAGTTAGTCTCAACGTGGTAGATTGTTGAACCCACAAATAGGAACTTCTCTTCCCATAGTGACAGACAAATCAGCATTTCTGTTTCATTTCTGGTTGCATTTGCAAATGGCTATTGGAGATTTGTACATTATTGGCCCATCTCCGTCTACATGCTAACTCACAATTTATTCGTTTGACATTTCCAAAAATGTTTTTTGTGTAAATGGCCATTGGTATGGAATCAATTTTATTACAGCATTCAAAATGTGGTGGCAGTGGTGGCCTAGTGGTTAAGGAAGCCGACTTGGGTCCGCAAGGTCCCTGGTTTTAATCCCCCTACCGTCAAGTTACTGCTGAGGTGTACTGAGCATGGTATTGTCCCCACACACTGCTCCCCTGGCGCTCAAAAGCTACCCTATAGATACCCTATGTTATGTGATAATAATTTCCCAAATCAATGCACATTAGGTCAGAGTTGCCTGTGAGGCTGATTCCATGGAAAAGTGCATTGTATATTTCTAATATTCAGGGACCAGACATATGACATATGGTGTCAAAAGTAAACACATATGGAGTTGTCAGCTGAGATGACTCTGTACCAGTTGGGGCAGTGGTGGCCTAGTGGTTAATGAACCAGACTTGGGTCCGGAGGGTTCCAGGTTCCAGCTGCCAGGTTACCACTGATGTGCTCTGAGCCCCCCAAGCACTCAAAGCTGCCCACTGTTCACTTTGGTGATGGGTTAAATACAGAGGTCACATTTGGTTGTGTGCAGTGGTGTGGTTTCTTGCTTTCCTTTACTCTCTATAGCTAACTGTCCTGAATTTCCCCCCACAGAGACCTTTACCTGGCCATAGTCACTCATCCTTTAAGGTACGTATTCAGATGATACTGTTACTGTGGCAATTTTTAACTTCTCACCAAGATGATCCCTGCGTTGACATGTTCAGTGTGTTTCAAACCCAGCACAGGATTATTATTTTTTTAAACCTCTAATCTCTTGGCCAAACAGAGATGCTCTGATCTCTAAATGCAGAGTCATCCTCGAATCCCCAACCAGTGAGAGAGCAAACCTTTTAAGAACTTGACGGAGCAGTTTTTTTTTTTTTCTCCCTTCACCTTGTTCTCTTTAAAAAATAAAACCATTAGGGAGTGAGAGTGAGAGAAGGTACTAAGTGGTTTTTGTGGAGACCCAGTGGCACTCTGGCTCGGCAGACACTGCGCTACATTATGTGCTGAAATTCTGGCGTCTCACCACAACAGAATGACGCATGTGAAGCTGTAAAGATGGAGCTTGCTCGCTGTCGTGCGTGCTGTGTCACCACATTCAGTGGTCTAACAGGTCATTAAACCAATTGGTCTGGTTTATGGGTTGTGGTGTGGCCCACTGCAGAGTTGATCTCACTCACAGCAGGATGCTCATTACGAGACTATGTTCACACTACAGTGGACCAAATCTGTTTTTTTTTTTGCAATATTTGTACAATACAGTATGTGTGTTTTATAGCAGTCTCTTAACCAATCAAGGCTTTTCAAATGTTATTGTCTTCTTATACCAGATACAAAGCTGATGCTTTTTAAGCATTCTTGTGTACAGTCGCCCTTTGCTGTATTACATTTTGACTGTCACTACCATACTATAGTCTGGTATACAATTCTTAAATTTCCAATATTTATATTTCCAATATCCCAAAAGAAACTGTAAAAAATTTAATTACATCTGGCGACATATACTTCTACACTTACTCTTCATAGTCAATAGGCTCGTGTCTTTGGACTATATTGAGTATAAATGTCACACCTGAGAAGAAATTTGTCATTTGCCCAATGGTGCCCTTTGTAAAGGGTTAACCCTTTATAGGGCAAGTGACTGTTTTTGGTAATTTCCGCACCCTTTACAAATGGCCCCCTTCCTCTACCTCAGTGAGGTCAAGAACCATGTGGTCCTCACTCAGCCATTCAGAAGAGATCACCCAACATCACAGATCACATGACTATGTCATTTAACCAATCAGCAGGTACCTGCAGTGTACCTGCTGATTGGGCCTGCTGATTGGTTGAATGAGTCTGTATCAGCACTTATGTTCTAAAACTGATGTCCTAATGTGAAACATACATGTTCCTTTCATCGTATAGGTGATTTTATTGTAAATTTTACATATACATATTTTTACCACCAAAGGGCGAGGACCCAAATACGGTTACTTAGTTTCCTTTGATTTCCTCCAAGACAATGGAATATTTTGAAAATGTTGAAAACAGAAATAATCTTTGGTTATGTCCCCAAAACACTCTAAGGTTTTTTTTTATTTCATAGTATTTCACTTGTTGTTTTCCAAATTAAAAGCCTTTATGCACCATTACAAGTTATTCTTTGTTAGTATTGTAAGTTTCTTCCTGTGATAATTTTTCTTGTTCTTTCTTTGCAGGAAGTGCATCAGAAAAACTCAAGTCGAGGCAACAGCGGAGGCAGAAATTACAGAATGTAGGAAAGATGCAAATGGACAAATGCCCAATGACTGGGGTTTAGTAAAGGGAGTTGCTTTACCTGGTATCCCTGTGGAACGGTTCACTGTAAACAAAACAAAAATCCCAGAAGATGCTAACAATGATCGGAAAAGGCTCTTCTTTACGATAGAGAGAGGTGTTCAAACTTAGGTGAGGGATCTTTATACACTGCACGATTCCATACCGGAAGGAATTCTTTGTTATCACATTGTAACAGAATAGTTTTAGCTGCTGAGACACAAACCAGAGCTTATCACACTACAACCATGTGTGAGCCGCAGCTTCCCTTGGCTTCGACAGGTGGGACAGAGTCACGCGGCTTGGGCCAAGCAGAGAGAAGCGGGCTGAATATAACTGCTTTCCAATTGTTCCAGAGTTTAAAAAACATATAGTGTGTATATATATATATATATACTATATGTATACTGTATATATATATACACACATTTATATATTATATAAAACTCTGGGAGAGTGGATTCAAAAGGTCATTGTCTGGTCATTTTACTTTTCAAGAGAGGTTCACCTCATTAGACAAAACACCTGCCTCTATATCAATGTAGATGTTTTTGTTTTCTTAAATAAGAACACTCTGTGTGTGCCAATGCAACAAAATTTGTAAAAAAAAAAAAAAATCATTACAGACAAATCTAAAATGTGGACATTTCTACGAAAAAAAATCAATCCAGCACTTATCAGAGGACTGTTTGTTTAAAAGGAAGGTACCAAAGGTACAAAAACAATTTGTTTGGTTGTTTTAGTTTTTCCCCCCACAGGATTCAGTCACATTCTGGTGCAGGGTTGTCAGACATGGGTCATTGAGAAGATTCAAAGTGCAGTTGGCATCACCAGCACAGTGTTTGCAACTATTTCACATGTCACCACTGTGACCAGATCTGGTTTCTGTAAACAGCTCAGTTTCCTGATAACCAACATTTAATCTGAGTCAAAGGGTTTGGCAGGAAAATCAGTGGTGAAGTTTAGTGAAGGGACACTGTAAAGACACTCAATCAAATCAAACACAATTACATGCAATGAACTAACGAAATTTTTCGGGATCTGGATTTTATGTGCTTTGGCCTGTGATGTTTTCTTTCTTTAAGATAAAGAAGGTATAGAGCTGCTTTTATTACCACACTTAGTTGCCAAAAAATCCACTGCAGAGTCTACGGGAGGAAAAAGTTTGCCATACCAACCAGAACAACATGTTCCTCTGGGATATGATGTGACACGGCACGCATACAGAACAGGCACCCAGTTCCACTGAAGGTTGTGTAACTGTGGACGAAGGTCAAGCACACACACAAACAAATGCGCACACACACACACACACACAGAAACACACCAAATTGAAGTTCTAAGAAAGTCCTCGGACAAACAGTTGTTTTTTTGGCCTCCATACGGAACACACGGTCGTACTTTGTGTCACACAAATCACGCTCGAAATCGCAGTCTCTGTCTAACTCCGCCTCCTCTGCCTCTGTATAATCAAATTCTGCTCCCATTTATTTTAACCTATGCATTGCTATTCATCATTCATTGTACATGATGGTTTCATATAAGACGAAACTGTATTAAGAATCCTATTCACTGTATAATGGTGCTATTTTGTAGTTTGTTATTCGCGGGAGGCGGATGGACAGAGGGACTGGTGGACGGACAAACGTACAGCTTTATAATGGAGGTCTTCCCTTTTGCACAGCCTAGAGGCCAATGTGTTAATTGTGTTTTCATTTGTACACTCTTATAACAAGGTTGCGGTGTAATCGAAAAAAATGTATCTGTGTGAAAATCTGTGAATGCAGTTTCTTTGAAGAAATAGGAAGAGAGACAAGTTGTCCCCCCCAAAAAAAAAACAAATTATTTTTTCTACTATTGTAATTTATCAATGTGCCGTCGATCCCCTGATACCAAAATACTTGATGCAATACTGTGAATTTTGTAATGACAATTGCCCCAAGAATATAGAACAGAAGCCACTTGAATTACACAACGCAGAATTGGCTGATCAGTGGAATTATCAAGATGAGCTTCAGTTTGTGGCATAAAGTAAAGTTAAACTAGTTAAAATGCAATGTTGTTTTGCTCTTGTCAAACAAGCCCAAAAATTGTATTCATGTTTGGAATACATTTGCCAACCTGCCATATATTTTGCTGAATTTAATTTGCAATTAAAATGTCTTGAAAACAAGACAATCCATGCTCTACTTATATGTGTCTATTGGAAAAGATGAAATGCTGCTCAAACCTCAACAACCTGTATTGTCAAACCTATTCTCACAGCTTCTCCATTCACTAAGTTCATTTGCTGCTGTTTTACATGAATCAATATTGTAACAACACGTCTTAACTGTGTGGAAGAGCTCATGCTGCTCTGTGTTTATATTTCTGAATTAAAGGTTTACTACAACGCAGCTTAAAGCTAGTGGTTACCAAGTTCGACTAAGTTAACTTCAACATAGCTTTGCGAAAGGCAGACGCCATGTTTAGCTAAGCTTTTCTTTGCTTAAACTCTAATTCTCTTTCTTTAAAAAGTCCCCTGAAAATCCAAAAGCTAACAGCAGTCTTGGCCAAGCTAGGACAACAAAAGAACATTCAGACACAAAACGACATTTTGATTCCAATCTTTGTTGGAATTATTGGCTTATTGAAGCTAGGTTTTGCTTACACAATGTGAGCTTAGGCTTAGCTTAGCCCAAGACAGAAACAAGTACAGTATCTTTAAAAATATTTATGATTAGACTTTGAGTTTCTTGCAACTTTTTGCCTATTTAAGCACATGTCTCTGGTTGCGAAAGTAATGCCAAAAGCTAAATATAAATACAGTGTTTTTATCTGTAGCTAATCCACCAAGTGGATATTTAGCTTATTTTTAATTCATCTAGGAACTGAAAAGTAAATGATTGTTGGTTGAAAGACGTACAGTACAGACCAAAGAACCTAATTCAACATTACCGAGTCCGGAACTAAACCCTGCAACCTCACAGTCATTTCCATGTTCCCCTGTCTGAACTGCACTGCAGGTACAAGACACGTCGCTGGTACCTGAAATACAGCTTATGTCATGAAAAAATGTAAAGCAAGACGTGAGGAGAGTCCCACATCGAATGTGGAATTACAGAAAGAAAACATTTTTTGACAACAGAGTCCAAGTTTTTTTGTTCTCCTGTCATTCGCTTGGAATTTATGGAGAGCTGAGTCGTGGTGGTGTGTTCACAACTCTGTGTGTGTGGGCGGGGGGTCACGATTTAAGACAACGTAATTTCCTGAGGCTCTCTGTCCAAGAAACTGTTTGATCAAAGCACTGTTATTTGTGGTGCTCGATTGCCTTCTGTACAAAGTAAAAAAAAATGACAGATTGTTCACCATTCCTGCTGAATAAACCACTTGTCAACATCACAAAAATGGCTGGAGATTTCTTTCCAACAAACATACAGGCCACCACCGCCATAAGACTTCCACAGGAGTGTGTATTTCCATCACTGAAGAAGCCAAACAGGATCATGTATCAAAAACTCCCAGAAGTTGAGTTGGGGTTTTGTTAGCTACCCATTAGCTCATGTTTAACGTTAACTTTACCCTAATTTCCTTACCTATGTCTTCACTTTGGTCATTTTTAGGAAATTCTTTACTTATCTTTAATGTTATAAAGCAGTTTTTCCCCTAAATTGTTATTTTACATATGTTTTATCAGATCAATGGAAATTCCTATTTTCCAAACTTAATTTCCAGCTAAACTATATACCAGGGGTCAACAACTTTGTTGGACGGTTACACTTTTGTCTGCATCTTGTATAGTTTTCTTGCTGTAATTATATATAATGTTTTGCAAATTATTCTTATTTCAGTGGAGATTGTTTGAATCTAAGAACAACATGGTTTTGTTGATCATGTGACTTTGGATCAAGAGTCACCAAACTCTTTGAACCTCAGAGCCACTTCAAGGTCACTCAGTGCTACAAAGAGGTACTTGATTGATGTTTGACGCAGCCTCACCAAACAACATAATATTAAAACTTTCTGGGACATACAATAGTGACCTCTTCTGACCATCATGACTATACCCATTAGAACATCATTGTCAGTGTAACAGCTGTTAAAGAAGCCCAGGAACAGTACTGTTTTGACCTTTCTGGACTGGTTTTGTACTTCAAAATAGGCCCCTTATGTAGACCTTGGGGTCCACCAGGTTCCCCCAGGCACCATGTTGGTGACCCTTGCTTTAGATGTAGAAAAAACATGAGATATTCACCAAAAATGTCAATATCACAAGAAGACAATGTGAGTAACATAATTAATCTTCCATGATTATTACTTACTCACATTACTGTACATTGATAGACTGATACATTTCAAGGCTTTTCAGGACCCAAACATATTGACATCAAAATGTACAAATCTTTTGAGGCTTTTTTGGCTGAGGATGAAGCAGTAACTCAGGCTGTAACTCAACGTAGGGAGCAGGATGAAATAGAGTGTGCTGCTGGCTGTGCTGAATGACACAGTAATACTTCCTAAGAGGCTTTGAAGTCTGCCAAAGCAAACAGAACGGGGCGTGGTTCTCCCCGAGGCGGCTCGAGCTGCACGTTTAGCTCTGTAGAAGATGTCTCGCGATGAGAGTTTGGACACCCTCATTCACTGTCAGGGCACCAGAACGTCCGCCATAGTCTAAAGAAGTCCTCTGTCTGTGCGTCTGGCCGAGACTCAGCGAAATGTGTAAGAACCCGGAGGAGATTGGCAATTTCCCGGTCATTCCGGCCATCCTGGATGTTATTTCATCCCTCCTGATGACTAATACAGAATCAATTATCTCACCCCATAATGGTTCAATTGCAACCTCTGCAAGCTTGCAAAAAAGAGAGTTCAAATAAATCTGAGATATTCTGTGAGGGAGAAGCCTGGGTGGGCGGCAGCAGCCAAGCCATAACAAATAAGGCAATTATCAAAGTGAATACGGATGTGCGCTATCAAACAATGTTAATTATTACAAATCGCAGGCAGGCCACACAGAAGACAGCATTCACTAGGGTTGCACACAAAAGGTGAATCTAATCCAATTCTGGTTTATTACCCAGAGTTCAAGGAGAAGATACAGATTAGGGACTAGTCTTATCATCATTTGACCAAAGTCAGATTGAACATAAACAGATGTTTTATAATTTTCAAAGAGACGGTACATGGGGATATGATTGATGATGTTGCACATTTGGATCAGGGAATAATGTGAAATTAGTGTTTGCCGTGACTATTGCACGTGTAGTTAAATCTCAAACACGTGTCTACTGTCATCGTCGAACAATCTTTCTCTTTCTCTTTCATTCGATTTACATAAGGAATGTCTCATTTCAAAGTTGGGTGAAATAGTGAATTTTCAATTTCTTATTCTACGTGTAGCATCATTGTCCCAATTGTTGTCCCAGTTGTTTTTGCTACAAAAATCTTGATATATTTTTTTCTGTTTTTCATACATGAATCACTCAAGTTCACTTTAATGTGTACAATAGCAAATGCTAAGAGTGGCTTGATACAACATTTCCCTGTCCAGTACAGAACATCTGCCGGTGATTTAGCGATAGCGTCACTTTACAGTATGTTTTACAAATTTGTGCATATGTGATCGAATTGGCAATAGTATTTTTTTAAAGTTCAATCCTGATATTTTCACCATCATAGTATTGTAATGATCCAATACATTAAAATTTGTGCAAACAATTGGCCAATGAGTCAACTTCCTAACTTCTTTAGGCTGCTTACAGACACCCAGAACAGACATGCTCAAGGGTTGTGGTTCAATTCCACCTCTTACCACTATCAGCTCCATATTATCTTGACTCCATCCGTGATTGGACTGATACCATTCCTGCGGTCATGGCTGTCCTGGCTGCAAATATGACCCCAGTCTGGATCGGCCTTGATGTGGGCCATTAGGTGAAAGACTTCTTTTGTGCCAATTCATCAGCCGCCCAGGATTGTTTGACGAAACGACAACCATGACACCACCCTGTGGTCCAAACAAACATCTGACGTTTGCTAATCTTTGCGAGAATTCCATGCAGCCTCTTCTGCGGCCGCATACGCTCATGCGGGAATGCGTAGTGATTCTCTGTGGACGCAGAACATGGAAAATATGGAGGGGCCCCTTGAATGTCCGAAGTTTGGTTTTATATGGTGACGTGCAACATAAAAAGCTTGTTTGCATAACCTCAAGAACCAGAATGGTTCTGGAAACAACCTCGTTCCTTTTCCCTCATTGATCTGCATGCACTCGGAACCCCGGTGCATCTGAGGACACGGATTCTGGACCGGGCCCTGAAACCCAATCTTTGCACACTCTTCAACTCCTCATCTTAAGCACACAATTGTCTTTTCAATGACCTTGTGGTCTGTCTTACAACACACTCACCAATTTTACTACTTATTCTACTGGTCGTTTTACAGGAAAGTGGTTGTGGGGCTTCATTCGTCTTCAACTCTTTTGGGTTTTCTTTCCAGTAGGACATGCTGGATTTCACTCTGCTGGCTTTTAACTGTTGCTCCTTGCTGTTGTCAAATCTGCAGCATCCTCTCCTTGGACGGCCCATTCACTGTTGTACGCCGGGGGACGAGGGTCCGTGCTCAGGACAGGGATAGCACAATGCAGACTTATTTACAAGTAGCATCGTGTCAAATCCTTTTTTAGCCTTTATGCCGAATCAGAGCCATGTGTAAGGTGGAAGTGGACACAGGAGAACAACAGGTGCAGTGTGAGTCTCAGGGAAAAGTGAGCATCATTCAC
Organism: Paraplagusia blochii; assembly: GCA_016785265.1. Classification (NCBI taxonomy): domain Eukaryota; kingdom Metazoa; phylum Chordata; class Actinopteri; order Pleuronectiformes; family Cynoglossidae; genus Paraplagusia; species Paraplagusia blochii. The sequence continues at coordinate 84,130 of JAFBJS010003804.1, forward strand.
ATCAAAGCCTGTGAAGAAGAAGGGAAAAAAGTGTTGAGGAGATTCTCCCCTATTTCTCAATTTGAGCCGACAGTGGAAATTCACTGAGGTTTGATTATAGCAGAAGAGTGTTGGCTCAGCTGTGTGCTTTAAGAACCCATGATGTCAGAGCCTTATTTTCCTTGGAGAGACTCTCATCAGCTGCATTGTTCCAGGAAACCATGGTCTGTTCTTTGGGCAAAATAAAAATCTTGCTTTGCTTTTGCGCAGTATGCAAACGCATTTATTACACTTATGTGGCAACACCACCTTATGTTCTCTTCAGTCATATTCAATCTGTGGCTCTGGGGCCAAGTTTGGCACTTGATAAAACTCCATGTGGTCCATAACTGTAGATTTTTTTCAAACTAATTGAGTTTATTTGAAATCAATTTTACCAAATATTGTACCAAATATTATAATTTTTAAGGGTAAATATTACCCTTTTTCTCTAATTTTAGCTTTCTATCATGCTAATTTTTTGATGTATCAAAGCTAATAGTATTTCTATTTTTAAAATGATTTGAGTACTAAAACTAACTAGCTTTAGATTGTTTTCAGCGTTATGGACTTTTGCTTGATTGTTTGTTTTGAATTTAGATTGGATGGCAGTGGTGGCCCAGGGGTGTAGGAAGTGGACTTGGGTCTGTACTGTAGGGTATAGGTGGCGCTAGCTGCCCCAGTGGCCCAGATGCAGACAAGGATATGAAGATGAATGGATGAATTCAGAAGCCAAACTTGGTTTTCTACATTGATTAGTCAACTTTACACTGATGTAGGATATTAGCCTTGAGCAACAACATAAAATACAGATGCACATGTGGTCATGAGGTCTCATGCATGACGCCTTCACTGTCCTATGGCATCAAAGATGTTCTCTGTGCTGTGACAATGTTTTCCATCATGAGATGACTCAGAGGGATGAATGTTGGTGTGTTTAATACAGGATGTGGAAATTATGTGCTGCCCCCCAGAGGACCGTAAAATGTCAATGCAGCTACTAATGTCAAAGGGTTCTGATTTATGAGGTCCCTTTATGGACAGAATCGTAGGCACTGAGTAACTGAGCCTCTGCAGGTGACGCTAACGGCTTGAGTGTGTTAAAAAGAAATCGGAACGCCGTACAACAATCCAACCCGGATCCTGTTACAGCTACTTACAGACAACATACTGAATAACACTTAGTACCGTCGCAATTTTTACTCCGCTGGTTGTGCTTTGAGAGGCTGTGTTTTGGAAACGAAGATTTTCAGATTCTCATGAATACCCACCAAATCACATCTGGTCCTCATAAGATTATTTGACTCTTGGCTCTTTTAATATTATTTTTTTCAGACAAACTAATGGTCTTTGTTAGAGAATTATGGTAATGATTTCTTAGAAACAAAAAACCCCAGTTACCAGATAAAGACCTTCACCAGAGTTCACTGAATCTTCAGAGGCGGTGCCAGGAAACTTGATAGAGCCCAGAAGCTTTGAATTGGGTGGAATGGGAATCATTTGCAAAGCGTCGACTTGTCAATATTACGGATGCAGACTTACATCGGTGGGAAGAAGGAGAAGGTGAGGAGGAGCCGTTCAGCTCAAAAGAAAGAGTAAGGAAGGTTACAACAACAAGGGCAGAAAGCTCACAAGTTCAGTTGTGCTTCTGCTGGAACGTCCTGGTCTCGGTGGACGAGTTCAGTCCTTCATTAGAAGCCGTCCCCCTCCAACAAAAATACTTGCAGCAGCTCCAAGTAAAATCACTTTAGCCTGGTTCAATAGTCATTTTTCATGTCCCCCTTTCTGCCCCATATGCTGAGGTTAACAAGGTAAGATCTGGGAGTTGAGGAGAAGCCTGTGGTCACCTGCCGTAACCAGACCGTGGACTTGGTCCAGATCATCGGTGGATCATTGGATCTTTGTGACATAATTTTCTGCCCTAAACTCCAATGACCATCTGAAGGTGTCTTATCGAGTTTGTTTTCTCATCTTATCAAAAAATGTTTGTTGCATGGAACTGGACTTTAGGTTGAAAAAAATTTCATTACTCAGCTGAGACTGCTCCAGAGAGTTGAGAGGAGATCTCAACTTCTGGTCTACAGAAGTACAACGACTAGTTTTCCCTCTGACATCAACAAAAAACTAATAAAGTTCCTTAATTGAGGAATGAAACAATATTTCAATTCCAAAAAGAAGTCCAGTTGTTTAAAACAAAACTTTTTGGATATCATCACATTTTCATTTTCTCATCTTAGTTAATAAGAGAGACTTGGAGGGATGTGTTGGAGCCGTGAGTGACTCTGGAATATTCTTCTCAACAGGAGCGGAGAACTATGGAGGTCACAGGAACTCATTCCTGCCTGAGCCAGGCAGACTTTTCCACCCCATCCTCATAATTACTGTTATTTTTAACTTTTTATTTTTTCACAGTTTTATCAGTACTCCGATTCTGATTTTTGTTATTTGGAAAAATCCCATGTGTAGTCACAACTGGTGTTTGTGGGCTTCTGTTTTCTTCTCATGTTCTGAGTCCCACAATGCTTGATTGGATGATTTAGGTAATGTTTCTCACTGTATGATATATACAATATGACTATATGCAATGTCTTCATCATGACTGTCGAACTCAAAGGTTTTCGTCCTGGGCAAGTTTAAACCTCAGTTAGGGCGGTTGTGTTACATTGGTCTCCCCACCTGGTGGAAGGTATGGTGCAGTGCAATGTGATTTGGGCGGTAGTCATTGAGGTTGTTCCCACTGCAACATGCATGGATATATGAATATTTATACAATTAGAATTCTACAGTATATATATATATATATAACAATTTAGTTTATTACTATTTTGGTTAAAAAATTAATTAAAGGAATGTCCTTCTCAAATAAAATACAATTTCCACGTGTTCTCATTCATTTCTAGCCTTGTCTCAGCTGTTGTAACCTGTTGATATTGGCTCCAGGTGTGAGAGGTCTAATTGAGGGCAGAGCCAGTGATGGTGATGATCAGGAAGTGGGAGATCAACACATCTTCTCCACATACATTTTCCTGAAATGTGTGGATTTGTATGCAGAGAACCCAGTTTGAAGGAAGATTAAGGTAAAATCTTTTTCTTTTGGAGATTCTTTACTTTTTGCTCATGTTATTTCCAGTTTAGATCATGTTGGTTCACGAAGTGTCAGCTACATGGTAGAGACAGAGCTACCCAACAAGTAGACCAGGACCTACCAGAAGACCAGGATGTAACATGTGTCATCATGCATTATATATATAAATGTATTATATTGTACCATATAGTTACATCAATTCAACCAGTACCTCAACATATAATGTGTCTATAAAGTATGTATGTCAATCAACCTTTTCAATGTGGGTAGAGGTTAAAGTTAGGGTAGAGGTTAAAGTTAGAGTTAAGTTAGGCAACTGGACATTAACTTGCCTAACTTAACTCATTAACCTTAACCATGACATGGGTGATTAAGAACCTTCATCCACAATGTGGGTAGATCACTTTAGCCTCGTCAGTTGAATAGCAGCTTCCACGCCTCTAGTCAAGGACAGTGTTCTTTAACATGCAAGGTGCACTTCCCCTAGAGGGCAGCACAGCACTTTAGGGAATGTGCAAAAGAAGAGTAAAAATGGGGAGTGCAATTAAAAAATACCAAGATGGATTGATGCATGGGCAGGGAAAAAAAGAGAAGGTTTCTCAAGGATTATTGTGAAGTTTGGATTTTAATAGAGTGGTTTGAAAGTTCTTCATTGTTTTGCAAAATTTGATGCTCTATCATAATGTGATTTTTGGGCATAGTGTTTGTTCTTTTTGTATTAATCTGTGCCCACGCTCCTGTAGAGTCGCCTACAGAGCTAGAACTGAAAGCCATCCTGAAAAGACCACATTTCGACTGAATAATTCTTCATGCCGTTAATATCTTGTTTGTTCCGATGGTGTATACACGTCATGATCCTCTCTCCTGACCTCATCATTGGACTCAGACCTGGGCAGAAGTGAGGGTGCAAACACAGAAAAGATGCACTGAACCTCTCTTTTGACCCCTGCTGGGGCCAATTATACAATCTAGGATTTGTGATGACTCTCCAGATTTAATTCCTGCCCCTTCCTGCTCCCATGAGTCACCCTGATCTCCCCCACGCTGATGTGGGGGGATTTAGATGTCACTCTATTTGTTGCCGTGCCGGACGTTTGAATTGATTCTAATTTCCATGTTGACAAAACCGGGGTCTTAGCCTTTTGTCCTTGATAGGAGGTATTGACGATAGGGCTGCAACAATTCTAGGATATTCTGTCCACCTCTGACCCCTACAAAAATAAAAAGGCACCCTAGGAGGCATGATCTTTTCGGGAAGTGTGACTTACACACAATTTGCCACGTACCATAATTCTCGGGTAACTATATATAAACCAGAAGAAATTCTGAGATGCATCAGCAGATACACAGCTCCATCATGAACTCCGTCTTTTTCACTTTGTTGCTGTTCTCGATGCTAAGCAGCCACCTACTGGCTGTAGCCATGCCCGAGAACAAGGGAGAAGACGCCCTGATGGAGCAGGACAGTCTCAGTTCATTATTGGGGGAAGAGAGCTTCAAAGATCGAGCCATGCTTCCATCAGCGTATGGTGACAGCCTGATGTTGAACAACTACAGAGCAGACGACAGGAACCCTAACCTTCTCATTGTCTCGGTGAGTGTTCATTCAAACTAGCTGTACCTCAAATGTTAGGGCTTAACGTGTTTACTTATCATCCATTCGCCTTCTGACGCAATGAGCAAAAACTCTAAGACACACTTAGAACTGAACTTGAGTGACGGTTGCTGGATTTGGGCCTCTGGTCACTTTGTAGATACCAAAAACCAGACGTCTTCAGCGCAAATAGTCATCAACCACATTAGAAATGGATACTTCATAGAAAAAGACAGTGCCTTCTTTATAAAAGTAAAGTAACTCCAAGCTCCTTTGTATGTTAGCTAGATAGATAGATCGATAGAACTCTATTAATCCTTCAGGAGTATCCTTCGGAAAATTACAGTTCCCAGTTCCCAAAAAGATAGATAGATACATATGAAAAAGGAAGTTGGCTGACAAACAATAGGAGATGCTGAGAGATGCTCAGTGTGAGCAACAGAAGAGTTAGCTCAATTAGCCAACAGTTAGCCAATTATACATGATATTAGCCAATTTTTGTTGTGTACGATGTAAGCTAGGTAAACTAAGCTAGGTAAACTATACCATATCAGCTAGCATTCATGAACATATATACATCTTGATCTGTTTATCTCTTACTGGGTACTAGTGGCATCTTGTTGAAGACATAACATGGTATAAGTCAAAATTTTGTAGTTGTTTTTTTTTTTTCATAGATAGCCAGATGATGCAAATTTGGACAATTCTTTCGTTTCTTTTTTAATTATTTATTGAGGCGTGATCTAGGATACTCTTGAGTCCCGCAGCACTCCACAGCTTCAATATCTAGTTGAATGACAGATTTGACAATCGTCAAACTGAACCCCACATATCCATGGTATTTCTAGAGTCCCTTCAACATCAAACAGTACCTTTGACTGTTCTCTGACCACAGCACATCATCATCTTTGAATTTCAACAGCTATTTGGATTTTTTTTCAGCACCGATTTATCCCAGATAATACCGTGTGGCTGTTCTCCGTCCTCAGCCTTTCAGCCTACAGTAACATCCTTCTGCCAGTGACAGTCATGCATCATAACCATTAACTGTATGAGATTTCGTTCTATAAACAACCTCCATCTCCAAAGAGCAGCAGAGGCAACAAAGAGCCCATTCTATCCACCCTGCCCCTGAACATTTAACCCCTGTTACTCAGCCACCGTTGTCATGTCTACAGCTGGGTCCGTATTTCATACACATGTATTAAAATCTTTTATGACAGCTCTGGAAAATGGGAAGTACCATAAGTAGAGAAGGTCAAACGATCACGGGCCTGTAAAGTTGATAGAGTCACAGTCAGGAAGAATTATGCTTGTTCCTCTTAAATGTTTACCTGGCAGCGGCATCTCCTGTGTGTCGGGAACATGCTAGATATCTCTATGGTAATGGCTAATACTTAGCTGTGTTGCAAGAGAACTCAGTCATCCGACTGTGGGCCGGGGAGCGGAAATGGGCCATGATGAAGTCGTAAAAACAGGTTTTGTGGCTTAGATCAGATGGTGGAGTCAGACGTAATTCCTTGTTATTTGATCTGAAACAACCTACTGTTGAAGGGAATTTGATTTTCCAGTATATCATATTTATGGCAGTGTTTTGGGTTTTTTTTTTAACCCTGGGGTTGCAACCTCACATGCGGTCACCTGTAATTCAACTGGGGACGTCTTAAATTTCTCCACTTGCATTGTTATTTGAGTTTCTAAAAAAAATGACAGATGAAAAAAAAGATTTGTGACATAAAAAAAATATTTTTCTTCTTTTAAAGGACATGATGCAAAAAGGACATGGCATCCGTGGGTTGGGTCCTGCTTTGACTCGGAGTCTTCCTCAACTCACAGACCGGAAGATGAACCAGATCCCAGAGGAATACCGTCTGAAAATGGATCGACGAAACACTGAAATTGACAGTAAATATTAAAAAACATTTAAATGCATTATTACTCATTTTAATCTGGCTTTATATACATTTATACAATCAAAAAAGGTGTATAAGTATTTTGTTTTTCTCTTCCTCTTGCAGTGCTGCGCTGCATGATAGGCAGAGTTTACCGACCCTGCTGGGGAACCTCCAGTGGTCCCTAAACGCATCATCAAATATTTAGCACTGTACTTTATTGTTGTCTGTTTAAACGTGTAGATTCCTTTTCCTTGTACAAACAAAGAATTGTGCACAGAATATTAAACAAAATAAAAATGTATTTAATCAAAAGGCTGAAGCGTATTTACAGAATTGTTTGTAAAAGACAAATATACAAAAAAAATGTTGTCATTACAAGTCTAAAAACATGACAAGATTACTTTTAGTAAAAAAAATTAATAAAAAAAATAAAATAAAAAATAATAAATCACATCGTAAGATACAAAATATGAGGAAAAACACCACAAACTGGTTAACAATTAAAATTCATTAGGCTTGTTAAAACTTCAAGTTTTTGATGATATCAAATGAAAATGTTTACCTTGTATAGTCTGTGATTGTATGCCTGTTGACTTAGTTTAGTGCAAAAAATGTTTCTATTTCTTGAAGTTTAAATGCAAAATGAACGTAAGTAAAAAGTTAGGAGACAATGGGAAGACATCTTCATCATGATACCAGTGGAGATCCTGTTTAGAGCCTGAAGAAGCTGGTCAGCTTACCCTGTCCTGCTATAAGCTTCTTCTTGCTCTGTGCCTTACTAGCAGTTTTCACTGAGGCGCTTTGGGGTCGTTTTTTCTCTGGGGGCTGGTTCTCTGACTCTTTACTATTGTCCGATTCCACCTGCTTTCTTTTGTTGCTCTTGCTCTGCGCACTGGTTGTCTTCCTGCTGCCCGCGCCTGCACCCTGGTATTGGACATTTCCACTCCTTGGCTCCAGAGCGGCTCCCTGCTGTCTGCCACTGGGCGCCTTATTTGGGCATTCAGACGTCGACTTGGCTGGAAAGATTGAAACAAAACAAAAGCAAGTGTGAAAACCTAGCACAGAGGGGAGGGAAAAAAGTGTGACGAAAGTGCTGACGTTAGCTGCACTAACGATCAAGCAGGCTCTGTGTTTACTCTGTGAAGCTGAAATTTAACATTTGTCATGTCACCTGATGGAGTGCAGCCTGAAATCCCCTGAAACAAAAGACAGGAGGGGAAATGGACAAAAAAGGTGTGTGTGTGTGTGTGTGTGTGTTTGTTTTTTTTTTTTTTTTTACTACAGATTTTGGGGCCATGTAGGTTTTATATGATGGGGATTCATTTACGGCTAAGTACTAGTCCCAGAGCTGGGGCCTTAAAGGGTTCAAGGCTGGAGCCGAGAAGGTGTGCCTGGGCCTCAGTCCAGCACTATGGCGTCAGAGGAAACATATCAGTATCCCAGCAGAAGGAGAAATCCTGCTTGGACCCATTGACATTTTAGTGTTTATATGGATGTAGGTTGCAGGAAGTTTCATTGAGACGGCCCGGTTTGTACCTGTGTCCAACTCCCCTGTCTCACAGTCACCCTGTGAGGCTCCACGTTTCGGTGCGGGGTGCACACAGGTTGGGACCTGACTGGTGCTGGGAAAGTCCAGCACGCGGCTAAGTGGCAGCTCTTCATCCTTGTAGGTGCAGGCAAATTGCGAGCGGATTGTGCGATCCTTGGCCTAGAAGACAAAATTTTAAACATTTTATGGCAGGGGCACAACTCTATTTGTCTCCAGAGAAATACCTGTTGCCACACATTCCAATGACATCAGTTTTTAAACAACATTATTAGACCTTCATGATACTGATCGTTATTTAACTCTCAGGTTCACTTGTTTGATAAGTCAGCAATGCATTGAATTGGACAGTTGACCAAAGGTATGGTGATGTATGGACTTTTGTACTGATCATGGCACACAATATTTTTGTTGTTATCAGAATTGATAATTATTAAGCGTTACAGGTCTTACAAACGCTGGTTTTAGAAAAGGACTTGTTCCAACAGTGGAAATAAATTGGCAGCAAATTGAAATCGAACATTTAATCAGCCGAGAAACCCATGTCCCCGGCGTCTCTGTTCTTCCCCCAGAACCCTATGGCCGTGGATTGGACTCAAGACTTAGCCTCCACATTCTGGCCCAGCTTCTCTAGGACCCAATGGTCTGCTTTCTTGACCTAGGACTTCACCTGCATTATTTCTACAAGGACTTTTAAGGAGCCTTTGGTTAGTAATAGTCTTATTTATTGATAAATTAAATTAGTTTTTCTCCTTAGTGCCTGCCTGTCCGTCCTGGGTGAGGATCCCCTCCACTGTTGATCACCCTGAGGTTTCATCCTTTTTTTCCCCCTTGACTGGGTTTTTTTGGGAGTTGTTCCTCAGCCTGTATGAAGGTCTATAGGGGGCATTTTCCCGTTTTGTTTATTTTATATAACTGTAAAGTGCCTTGAGACAATGATTGTTGTGATTTGGCACTTTAAACAAATAAAGTTGAAGTTGAACCACAAAAAGGCTAGCGATTAAATAGACGTCATCCAGTTAATTGGGGACCGTCAATCAAGTGTCAATTTCACCATGATGAGATGGGAGGTGAGGAGTCATGAAAGATGTGTTGCAGTATGTGAGGAATGTATTCATCTTTAGGGCCCGTTCACCTTGGATCCCTGACTCTGGGGCAGTGGAACACTTGAAAAAAACTTGCTTTTAATGACTGACCAGATAAATGATATGAGAAATGAGTCAAGTCTTTCAAATCTTTGTTGAAATACGAAGGAGAAGTTAATGAGATGAACTGTCTGTATGCAAAGTGGAATGGAAATGGAAATTGCTGTTGACATGGCTATAAAATCTGGTGTATCCTAGCTGTCATTGGTGGCCTGTTGGCCAGCAATTGAAGAATGGGGCTTGTAAGTGTAAATCCTTTAAGGCCGCAGTGTCAAACCCCATCCATAGTGTGGTTGCAGTTTTTTGGGGGTTTAAACCAACCAGCAGCTCACCTGACTTGGCTCTTGTAATAAACCTATCCGAGTCTCTAGCTAATTGGTCTGGTTGCTCTGAATAGGTTGCAACCAAAACCTGCAGCCACAGCAGCCCTTTGAGGAACGCATTGACAGCCCTGCTTTAAGGCATATATGTCAAACTGGTTCCACAAAGGGCTGCTGTGGCAGGAGGTTTTGGTTCCATCCAACCAGCAGCACACCTGACTCGGCATTTTTATAATCTACTGATCCGAGTTTCAACCTGTGTACCGTGGATAGGTAAGAAACAAATCCTGCAGCCACAGTTTCCCCTTTGGGGAACAACTTTGACACCTCTGCTCTTGGGACTGTGGAGAGGTGACAGTGAAAACTCACTATAGTCCAAAAAGTGAAGTTCACTTGTTTTACAACACAGGCAATCGAGGTTCAAAATTAATGTTTTTTTTTGGTTTATTTACGGAAAAAGAAATATCTAGAACATCCCAGACGCCATGGAAGAAGATGAAAGCAATACGTTTGACTAAATCACATCTGACGTGGAACACCTAATCCAATTAAACCAGCAGAGGAGCCAGGCCTGGCCTTGTGTGGTCAAGCAGTGCTCATTCCCTCTGCTGACTACTGTCCTCAAATACCCCTCCAACTCGCCGTCCAAACCGACCCACAGACATAGCAGACACCTGACCAAGACATTCCTGATCGGTACATGCACAACACAGGTGCTAACACTCTCTGCGTCTTGGTGTTCCGATGTGTTCTCACACGTGCAGCTCATAGAAGTGAGAATTAGCCCCAGGTGCAGACTTGCACCTCAGAGGATCGCTCCGAGAAACAGATGCGCATTTTGCACTTTGATCATTTTATAATCGAAAATGTCTTCTCACAAACAAACGAGAGCAGCATTCCATTGGCCTCCGGGGCTTTTTTCAAGGTTGTTCTTTTTTCTGCTACATTTGGATCGTTACTGGCAACAAAGAAATATTTCTGGACATGTCCCAAAAGCAGAAACTGGATCCGTCCGTATCAGCGTGTGCCAGTTGATGTCAGTGGATGATGAAACCGCCGCAGCGGCGGTGGGGGGGAGAAGGGGATAAAAATCTTTCAGCAGACAACAGGAAACAATAACCTTTCAAGTTTTCCCTTCGCTAAGCTGACTTGCGTGTCTGATATGGCTTCTTCAAAGTGAAATTGATGCAGAAAGCTTCCGCCCCGCCATGTTCAGGAAGTGGTGAGCTGCCCAGGGACCATTACGGCGCACTCACACGGGAAGGCGGCCAGATTGTGGGGAGCTAAGATGACATCTGCTCGTGCAATCAAATAAAAGAGGCATTTGACAAAATGTGTTTCGCATACACGGGAGTTCACACAGCGGAGCTGATTAGTGTTGGAGGATCAGTCTGGCCTTAAAGATTTAAAGATATTTGGAGTAAACCTGGCACAACCAATCTGAATTAAAAATCAAAGAAAACACACGCACTCAACTCAGAAAATAAAGCTGGGCTGGGGAACACTGGAATAACGGTGTAATGACCTTTAGAGTCCATCTCAGTCCAAACATACTTGAACTCTGTTTTAAGGCCACGAAACCAGCTGGAAATCAGGGAAATATATATTCTAACCACATTTTGTTCTTGAATTTTCGGATTGATTTAAAATTTGTAATTTGACGCAATCAAAACATTTAATTATTTGAGGCTGTATTTTATTCCAGTTTTCTAATATCTATATTTCACACTAATAGACATGCAGGTGGAACTAAAGAACAAAACTGTTTCTTTTTACAAAACTCAATTTCAGCTTTGACCACCATCAACTGCTCTACTATGGACTGGCCGCACCAGAAACGTTGTAGCCAACATTAACTCAACCCTCAATGCATGGCGTTCAAGTATTTTGAGCTGGAAAACCTATTTTAGGTCCATTATTCCCACCTACTGGGCTGAACTGATCCAATCTCTATTTCAAATGTGCCCGAAAATATGGATCAAATCATTTGATTAACACAAGTTCATTTAAACCCCACCCCCTGCCACTCAGGGGTCCTTAAACCCCAGTCCTGTTCTTACGATTTAAAGTATAAGACAGTGGAGTGAAGGCATCAAGTGCTGCCCCTCACTATATTAACATAAATATATTTACATCAGATGTACGGCATGTCACTGTCAGCACAGGCTCCTGGGGCTGTGACTTATCATTAGGGTTCGTTGATAATCATAATTCTGCACAAATAAGTAACATCAGTCCTTGGAGTGTCGCAGCAGCCTCAGACCTGCACTCAGAGCTAAAACACAGCTGTACAAACTGCAAGGGTGGAAGTCAGTAAAGAAGTGAGCCTCAGCTTAGCAAATAAATAATAATACCAGGGAGAAATTAGAGGATATAAAGACGTTATTTTTAGTGTTTGTACATCTGATTCAATTTGGACTCCACTGATGGTTTGAATTTGACTCTTCTGCAGGTGGGAGGCCCACGTTACCTTGGGTTTGAGCAGGTCTAGTCGGCTCTGGACACGGCTCTTCAAGGGTTGCGGGGAACATCCAGTCGATACTTCAGGAGATCTGTGACAGAGAAGCAAAAGAAAAACAGACTAAGGCAACAGGTAAAAAAGAAATATATATATATATATATGTGTGTCTAAAAACACTACACTAGACTGCTCTTTGACGGTTTCACTTGTGTCAGGCTGAGCTGATTCTAGGTTTTCACATGGGAAATTTGGACCCAAGCCACTTGCTGTCAAATGTCCACCTCCAATGTTATGTGGACCCCTGCCCCCCCCCAACTCCAAACCACAGAGCTGCTTATTTAAATATTTTTATTTCAGATGTTTGTGCAGAGAAATTGTTCCAGTGTGCTGCGGGAAGATTTGCCTCTCTTTGGTCTCGGTTGAGGGTTGAAGAGTCTTGTGATGATTTAATTGCACTCTAAGGGGATTTCCCTCTCCCCATAAAACTCTGGATTGGTTAAAAAAATAAAAATCTAACAGTCAATGTCATCACTCTTCTAATGAATATTCTTTTATCAGAACTTAACAAAATTATCTAAGTTAAGTTCTACGGTGGTCTCTATTATAAGTGGTTAGCTGTAAACAAACCTAAACAATGTGACGACACTGGTTCCCTCAGCTCCATTGATGATGGGCTGCTCCTCAGACAGAAGCTCTGCCTTGTTCCGACACGGTGGGGTCAGGGCTTCCTGGTCCAGCAGGGCCACCAGCACCTTCACGGTGTCCCGTCCTCCGAAAGCAGTGTTGTGATTCAATGCGTAAGCTTTTGGCTGGAGAGAAAAAGTGTAAGCACTGCAATAATAAGTGACCAGTGGGTGGGCTGCAGTCAGAACACGTTTGCTCAAGAGCGCATGTTGGGATTTTACCCTGGCGGGGCTAATTCCCATCCCACTGATGCCGGCCGGTTGTTTCTGGACTTGGTGGATGTGGGAGATCCTCTCTCTCAGTTCCTTGGCTACCTCGTCAGCCGCAACGTACACTGCATCTCCACTGCTGCGCCCCTTCACCAGCAGCGCCCTGATGGCCATCACCAGCTTGGATCCACAAACACTGGAAGAAAAATGTGGCAGGGTGACACCGGGTCTCGCATCTGCTGGAGGAGCTTCACCGTGACATACGTAGAAAAGAGACGAAAAAAAAAAAAAAAATAGAAGCTGCATTTGTTTTGGAAAGGAGTCGACTCTTCTGCTGAACACATACACTTTTTCATCTGGATGGGATTAATAGTGTTCAAGAGTTCAGCCAAGATTTGCCAACATGAATAACTCTCTCCCAGCACTGGCCAGGGCCAAAGCCCGAATGTTTTCAGAAAGATATACTGCAGCTTCACTTTCAATTAATTGGACACCGACTTAAAGGACTCAGCATAATTGTTTTCTGTTAGGATCCAGTCCATCCAGTTCAGCTTCATTTCATGAACTTTGCTCTGCCAAGGTTAACAGTTTCATAGCGCAAGGTACTGTATACCCCACTCAGCCCAACCCCCCGGTTTCCACCCCGCTGCTTTAAAGTCATCCTGAACCTAGAACGTCGTCACTGTGCCCAATGCTGGACCGTCAGAAGAACTCCAGGAGTTTTTCCCTTCATTAAGGTCTTATGGTGGGATTTCTTCCCTGCGTGTGCACCGTCTGCACCACATGTCCAAAAATCATAGCAACATATCACTTCTAACAGTCAAGAGCACCGAAGCGTGTTAAAAAAAAAAAAAAAAAAAAAAAAAAAGTTTGCAGTAAGCTGCAGAGGTGGTGGTCCAACTCAACCTAGCTCTAATGTAGGTACAGCAGGACCAAGTAACGGGATAATATGGGAAAACAGATGTTCCTTGAGAAACATGGCCTTGAACTCCCAGTGGAAGGTGTTTGTAACAGGAAACAGAGTGTTGTACTAGTGATACTGGTTAAAGGAAAGAAAAAAAAAAGCTTTGTTCTCACAGGGTAAACTCAAGTAATAGCATTTTTAGCACTTGGGTCAACTAGCATCTAGGTGATTATGTCGCTAGTTTTTCTCCCCTCTTTTTTAGCAACTCTAATGCCATATACTATTTCTGTATACTTTGTTATTTAATTCAACAATAAGCATTTTTTAAGAAATCTAAATTCTACTGACAAAACAGTTGAACTGTAAGAGTAACTGTAAGTCAACTGCTCAGACAGGAGGCAAACCTATTTTTTAACTGTAAGGCTGTACCATAATACATATTTTGTCAATTTGCTGCTTCCTAGCTTGCATTTCAAACAGTTTAAAAATGTATGTTTATGAAAACATAAAACTCCAATCTTTAAAAATCTGACAAAATTTGTGCAATACTTACTATATTGTTTACATCAACCTTAATTTTGTGGACAGTGGTGGCCTAGTGGTTAAGGAACTGAATTGGGGTCGAAGTTTGAATCCACCAACTGCCAAGTTACCACTGAGGTCCACTGAGCATGGCACTGTCCCCACTCACTAAATGCAGAGGTGACATTTCGTTGTGTGCTGTGGTGTGAATCACAATGACAAGGAGTTTGCTTTCCTTTCTTCTCACTTTTGCTATTCTTTAAAAGCACTGCCTGGCCAAAAAAAAATGTCGCCACTAAAATAAAGGGTCATAGACAATATCATATATAAGGGTCATAGATAATATTTCATTGAACCGACTTTAGTTTGGATTTCAGTACGCATTCTCTGTGACATTGTTTAGATAAACCTCTGCAATGTCACAAGATTTATTTCCATCCAGTGTTGCATTCATTTTTCACTAAGATCTTGCAGTGATGATGGTAGAGTCTCCGGTAGACTCCAGCACATCCCAAAGATTCTCAATGGGGTTAAGCTCTGGACTTTTTTTTTACAATTTTTAGTGAAGATTGGTTTCATGCAAATCACTCATAGAATTAATAGCAATAACATAGCTTTTTAGGGTGAAAGAAAAAAAAAAAATCAAGTAAAAGAAAGCAAATAACTAAGATTTTCACAATGAAATCATCTTGCAAGAAAAAAAAAACACTGCAACTATGTTACAATGGGTGATCTCCCTCTTTAAAGCCAACCCCTCACGCGACTGATCGCCTAAAATCATTTCTGATAACCTTCTAAGATGCGGTGCCAAATGCTCTAGAGGCCTGAAATAATCTTTCACCTTGGAGTAGTGATGTGCGTCACCTGAAGTCTGATGATAGTTCATCAAAGTGAGCCAAACAAAACAGGGAACAAGTCGTTTCAGCCCCAAATGAACTTTGATGTGAAAAAGATGAACAGGTTTTAGCAATCTGAATGTTATCATGAGAAGCTTAGATATAAGTCATTAGAGGGGGGATTTTAAAGAACATCATGTGATGCATTGGGGACAGGTAGAGTTCACAATCTGGTGTTCAGGGTTTCAGTGCACGGGTGTCTGTCAGGTGGGGGAAAACACAGTGATGAAGCAGCAGCATCAGCATCAACATCAGCAGCAGTAGCAGTAGCAGCAGGACAGAACTAGTGAATCCATTTCAGTTTTCTGAAATATGACTAAAATCAGTCAAACTTAAATCAGCCGTAGTAGACAGACAGGCTGATTTTTGGGAACATTTTGCTCCAAATATGATTCAAGTCAGCGCCAAGGATTGATCCGCACTTGGTTCTTTTCCTGCTTTTTCGGGCTGCAGGAAATTAAATATAGAATTTTCTTAGAATGCTTTCTCGAACTGAACTAATCGGAAAAAATGCTTTCCAGCAGGATGTTTGGGATAATCTAATAGAATGTTTTGATTTATCCACGATTACGGGGGAGGAAAAAACATTTGAAACCGCGAACAAGGGTTCAATTTCAATACCAGTTTCTGAAAAGTATATAGTCCTGAGTGAAATTTCTAGGAAAAGTCTGTTATTTCTTTGTCAACAAATTTCAGGACTGACAATCTCTCTTCACAAGAATCTGAGTGCAAAGATTTCGACAACCCTATCAAATTCCGCTGTGGCCTAAGCTGGACAACTGCAAGACCAGCAGCTTTGACTGATTTGATGGTCTCCTGCTTTAGTCTGAGAAGTGGGTTTGTCAGAAGGTACTTGTTCTGATGAGTTTCCTAGAAATCTCCATGCTAAGTGGAGATCCAAAGTTACTGATCCATCAGATCTGGAAAGATTTGAACTGTGTGTGAAAGATGAATCCTAGGAATTGCTGAAGAATGGGTTGCAGATAGATACCAGTACAGTAGAGCGGTCTTATTTTCCAGACCAGTGTTTCACAGACTGTGGTATGCACACTTAGTGGTAACATACAGCTAGTATAATGTTCCATTATGTCAATAATTTAGTTTTGAGTTTGAAGACTATTGAAGGGCATTGAGGAAGAGTGTTGTATACCTTGGGTCAGGTGTCTCCCCGAGTATTTCTTCCAGGTTGTCTAGGAACTGGACAAAGTCAGACAGTCCCTTGATGTGCTTCCTCAGGGGATCCGCCTCTGCCGGTGCATAACCTTTTCCTCCCAGTTGAATCGCCCTCACAAAAGATGTGACTGCCTGTAAACACAAGCCGTTGAACATTATATAAAACTAAAAAATACATTTCACTTAATTCTGAATATATCTTGACCATCAGTGTCTCTTACCAGGAAGAGAGAAGTGTCAGAAGCTTTGTGTTTCACGTCTGTGAAAGCCTGACGTCCCAATGCACGACTGGGGACATCGAGTGTTAGAGCCAGGGCCAAGTCGTTCTTTGAATTAATGAGGAGATTCAGATAGGAGCAGAAAATCCTCCGTACTGCTGTTTTAACCTGTCGACATTATAGATGATTGAACTTCACAATACCAACCAAGACCCTCTTAAAGCAATTGTTTATGAAGTGTAACATTTAAAACATTTCCATCGAAATTACTTTTATTTCAGTTTCAAAAAGTACAGCATGTTCTGTATTCCAAGCAATAAGCACCAGGTTGTTCCATGATGTGGCTGCATCATTGCCTTAAAAGCAGAGAGTCTTGGGTTTGATTCTCCCACATGCTTGATTTAGTTATGTCCAATGTCGGTACCTATTTAACAGTGAATGACTGAAGTGTGCTTTTTATTTATATGTCAGCTTGTTTAGTTGAATATGAATCTTGAAAATCTATATGCGAATTACATCTTATTCTTTGGCTTTTGACAAATGTCTGATTACTTTGCTGCCACCTTCTGGTCAAGCTGTTTCTAACCGTAACCCTCCTGTGTTCCAGTGCATCACTGTGCTTCAGAAGGTCTTATTTTTGAAATACCCAAATGCTCAGCTAACCAGCAGCTGGCTGAATTATTGCACCTCACAAACAGAGGGGAGTGCATTATTAACTTTCTTGTAACCACTGTTCCAAGGAAGAAGGACAACATATCCGTCAAAGTGTCAAAATTATTCCTAAGATAGAACTGTTGGCCGGCGTAGGTTGTGTTTATCAACTACAGTGCCTAATGGGACAGTAGTTGGTCTCCTGGGTGAAATCCCTTAGACAGAAGATGACAGCCAGCTCACTTGTAAATTTTAAGTGATACAGAGGAGTGCAGAAGGAGCAACTCAACAATTGTCCAAACCCACACGGTGCTGTGTTTTCAACATCTGTCTGGTAACTGAACTCACATTATACTCTTGAACCTGTGGGGTGTGATATAGAGTTCATGTCAATAGGAGCAGGATGAGGTTCACACACACAAAAAAATTAAGTATGCTGTGGAAAAGTGAATGTGTGGATGACTGCCAGCAGGAGAAATGGGATTTCAAATAACATGAAACACTCTGAGTATGAGTGAAACGGATACAGCAGAGAAAAGAGGGCGGGGTTGAGGAGCTGCTCTGGGACTGTAGGGAATCAGTTTTATTATTAATGTATACAAGTAGCAAAAGGATTGGCACTCACCTGTGGTTTGTTGGAGCGTTCTCTACTAGATGGGGTTGATTGACTAGATGGAACTGAGGAAGAGTCTGGCATCTCTGGGACGTCCATGTTGCCTGACAGGAAGTTAAAGAGCTGGAGCTAGGCAGACAACAGACACAATGAAATGAAATTATTTTATTGGCTTTAAAAGGAAGGAAAGCAAACTCCTTGTCATTGTGACATTGTGATTCACACCACTGCACACAACCAAATGTGACCTTTGTATTTAACCCATCACCAAAGTTAACAGTGGGCAGGTTTGAGCACCCGGGGGCGTAACCTGGCAGTTGGTGGATTTTAACTTGGAACCCTCCTAAAGTGGTTCCTTAACCTCTAGGCCACCACTGCCCCCTTTGGTGCTTATTTGTTAGCCATGTTTGTGACTTTCAACCAGTTTCTTGAAGAGGACTCGAGTCGCAAGACGGGTGGTTCTAACCCACCGGCTGCACAGGTTGCCTCTGAGATGCTCTGAGCATACGACCGTCCCAACTCACATAAGTTCCAGTGGGCTCACCACCCACAGGAAGGCTAACAGATTGGTGCAGTGTGATTTAGTTGTCAGTTGTAGAGATTGGTGATTTGGTGCTTGTGTAGTTTTATTTTTTGTTTATATTGTAGCCATCTTTGTGAGTGGAGTAGTATTACCACATAAGTCTAAAGTCAAAAGACAAAGTTTTTAGACCATATTTGGTCCTAGACACACAGGGGGCGGGTCAATAGCAAATCAGAAGAGTGTTTGCATGAACTAAGATAATTGACATGAAGTATAGTCACAATAAAAACCTAATTGGGAGAGGTTTGGGACCGATTACAACGCTGAACAGGTTGCATCCGACCCCTGGGCCTTAGTTTGACCATATCTGGTCTAGAGATGTAAAATTTATCAAAGCCATCTTTAGGAATCAGAGCTTCTGTCATGTCTGACCCTGGTTCCATTTGTTGGAAAGTGTAACAATTAACAGATCCTGTCCAGATCCTGCTCACCTGGCTCACAGGCTCTTCTGGATCCGAATCCACTAATCTCAGCTGTTTGTACATGAAAAGGACATCAACTAGGTCCACAGTGTTGGAGCGTTTCAGGAATGATTGGTACTCTTCCAGGATGAGATCATAATTCTCCATGCGTGCAAAGTCTGGAGGCTGCAGGTGAAGTTTGCTGAGCAGTAAGTGTTTCCAGGCCATCAGAACATCACTCAGAGGCACTTTGAACTCTCCTCGGTGCTGTCACAGGAAGGAGAGAACACGGGTAAAGCAAGCAACCATAATTGGAGATGGCCTGGAACCAATCAGCCCGAAAGGGAATCGAAAATTATGCAGGGCTGTAGTCAGTCATAGCCGGATACAAAGTGGTAATGTCATTGTTCATGCCATCACAACTTAATTCACTAACGGAAATGGAACTTGCTCATTGTTACATTTGGGCCCAAACTTATTACTAGGGGCTAGAGTTGGAACAAGTTCTAAGTTAAATATTTACGTTAATGTGCCAAAGTAGGGATATTGTTTTTTTTTTTTTTAAATCAAAATGGATAAGAGTTTCTCGTGAATAACATTGTTTCAAACATACTGTAGTTCAACTGAGATGTGACACATGCCATATTAATTTCCTGATGTGTTGCTTGGTAATTTAGCATCAAAGGTTTGTTCACCACTGAAACAGCATAAATCATAATTTTCTATATATTTATGTTGTTTGAGGGGGAACATTGTATATTGTTATTATGTTCTGCTGAGGGCATGGTGTTTATTTGGCTTATACAGCGTAATTGCACCTTTACTCTACCTGTTTATTGACTTCAGCCATGGCTAGCTGCAGCACTACCAGCATATTGTCTGCACCATGAATAGTGGTCCTCTCAGACTGTAAAACCCGGTGGCATTCCCTCCTAAAGGTTTTGACTATCCGCTTCAGATGATCTTCTAGTGTCTCCATTGTCAACTAAAAAAATAGCATCAGAGAAAAAAAGAGAAACCTTAAATTTTGTCTAAACAAAATGCCTGAGTTGAGAACAGTTTATAGACCTGACATTTATTTTGGAATCAATTACTATTTTAAAAGCGAAGAAAAAGTATGCCTGCGAAAACGTTTGAGGCTCTCAAGACTTGTGAAGTTTCCCCATGCATAAATCTATTTCAACATTGACTTATTTTCAACCTCGAAAAGAGTAAATATGTCTAAATAATAGCTCATATACAGAAAATAAACAACATTTTTAACTGTAAAAGATCAAACCTGAGATTCAACGCCACGACAAGGACAAAGCAGCTGTTTCGAAATTTAAACTCTCTTGTGACGTATCTGCCTTTTAACCAATCAGTTGGTGAGAGGGACGGCCGGTGTAACGGAAGGGAAATAATTTTTTATTTCGCTTTACACTAACGTTGAGAGAGATATTAAGTAAAACACTGACTTTTAAACCACCCATTAAGATTTATTAGACTACCTTTGATTACTCTTGGGTCATTTAAACCGATCTATATTTGACGTTCGTCCAAATCTCACCCTGGCTGATTAAATAAAATGGTTTAGTCTGTGACGTAGCCGGAAGACGGAAGTAAACAGTCAGAAGGCGCGCTTGCTTGACTCAGATAAGTGAGTAGAAATATTACCCCTCAAAAAGCCTATTATGTCGCTAAAGCAGGGGTATGCTTATTCTAAATTATCTGTATGTCCAGACAGTTAGTAAATACCAAAGAAACACATTGTTTCGTAAAAATGTTAATTGGTCTTATCGAAGGGCGCCATTGTATCGATAACTCCACGATGTGAACTATATTTCTTATATCGTTTATTAATACTTTTATTATATTAATCAAGTGACGGTGTAGTTTTGTGAATTTATGTTTTGCTATTCTAGTTTAATGAATAACAATTTGAATAAGAAGCATCTGTCAGCCAGGGTTCATGTGTTAGTATTAAAGATTCCACTTGAAATTAATGGAGTGCCTGTTCTGTACACTCTGGTATTTAAATCAACTACTTCAAGTTGGAGATCACCATTTTTTTAACCTCTTTAAGTTCCTTGTTTTATTTTCTTTGGTTATAATGCATGTATGTAAAATAAAACGTGTAATGTCTCCTGCAGAAGACATATTGTGCTGTTTGTAGGCCATTGATGCAGTTAATTATCAAATCTAACTGTTAGTACTACTAATCATAGGGTAAGATTGAAATGGTTTTCCTCCCATAAGGAAAAAAATATTATTTTCATCTAACTGCAAATGATTTCATATACCTTTAAATAACTGTTGTTCGCTTCATTTTTTCCCCAGTTAAAAAAAAAAAAAACCCACATCTGAGCTCCTGCCATGTCACGCATACAGGAGGACACTCACCGCAGCCCAAACTACACAGTGACGTGTGAGGACTACGTCCACGTGGTGGAGTTCAATCCCTACAGCTCAGGAACTCCCCAGTCTCTTCTGGCTTATGGTGGCAATCAGTTTGTTGTGGTCGCCACCTGTATTTTCCAGGTTAGAAATACTGCTTCAAACCAATTTAAACAGAAGTTGATCTTCTTTTTAGCAAGTATTCTTTTCGTGACTTTGTTAAAAATGATTTTCTCTTTTTCACAGGAGGAGGATAAGGAGGTTGAAGGAATTGAATTCAACATCCTACAAGCGTTTCACCATGAAATGCGTGTCGATGCTCTTGCCTGGAGTCCAGAGTCACGACTGGACAGAATACCAAACATTAGGTAGGCCTATTACCTCCTTCACTTCTTAGTTGTCTGGAGCATCTTTGACTAGAGCTACACCAGATATCACCATGGTTAATAAATGGCAACAATCTTTTGATTTAGATAAGTTAAATCAATTGAAGACAATACTTATACATTTAATTTAATGTATTTTATTTTCAACCTTCTTGTGACTTTAGATAAAAAATATTGGATTATTTACAAACCAATTGGCTGTTTTTTGTGCCTTTGTCATGTTTAGGTGCGTGGTGAAGGTAGATGATTGTGTATTAAGTACACCAGTACAGTGTTGAGAACAGTGTAGGTGCTCATTAAATGTATGTTACTCTGGTAAACTGTCAATGACATTAGACAACAAGCCACAGAAGAAAGTTCCACATGAAAGTAGAGAATCAGTGGGTTGTCAGTGCTAATTAGGTTACTTCAACTAAATGTTCATATATATATATATATATATATATGTATATGTATGTATATATATATATATATATATGTATATGTATGTATATATATATATATATATTGTATATGTATGTATATGTATATATAAAGATATTTATATATATATATATATATAAAGATATATATACAGTATATTTAAATTATATATATATATTTTTAGAGATGTCCACCGATAAATATCGGGCCAATATGAGCATCATTTTTAATATCGGATTATATCGGTATCGGTTTTTGCGACTGATATTATTAATCCATTGCTGCAAAGCCGCAGTCTCGGCAAATGCGCTGGACTTCCTCTTGAGGAGCCTGTCTCTTATACANNNATACATACATACATAGATATGATATATATATAATATTATATATATATATTAGAGATGTCCACCGATAAATATCGGGCCAATATGAGCATCGTTTTTAATATCGGATTATATCGATATGCTTTTTCCGCCGATATTATTAATCCAATGCTTCAAAGCCTTAGCAAATACGCTGCTGGACTTCCTTATGAGGAACAGAGGCAGCAGTACTGACACTCTGACCGGCACATGATTAATTATGTCATTTAAAGAGACAGCTACAATGATTGATGCTACAGTAAATGTCTGTGGTCTGGAGTTTTTGGTGGATAGAAAACTGTAATTTCTTAATGACTGCAAGGAGCTGGTCATGTGAGGGTGCGGGGAAGATGTTAACACATTATCAAGAGGGGTTTTTATGCAGCCATTTATATTGACTATTGTTGTGAGGCTGAATGTGCCTGGTTTATAATGTTAGTCAATGTTTTTGGAAAGTTCTTCTGTCCAACACTAGACATTTCTTGTTTACATCAAATGCTGCACAAAGAATCGTAGGACTGTTTCAGACAAAATGGTAAAAAAGAAATGTGTCAGCCCCGGACACAGGGAAAGATGCTGTTTTTCATTTGTTTGTTTTTTTTAACATGAGAAGGGCTGCACTTAAGACAACTTGTTATTAACAAAAACAACATTTTTCAGGCTATGCCATATGTCTGTCTGTTGGTGAGAGAGTTTTCTGAGTGACTGTTGTCTCCTCATCTCACCCATTTATCCATGTATTTATTTAATTGGAACCAAATGAGACTTTAGTTTCCTTGTCATCTGTCCTTGGTCCTTCCTTGACCAAGCAAAACTACGGTCCAGTTTGCCTTTTCAATTTTTTTAATAAACCAGAGCTTTTCCTCTGGGGCTGTGATGAAATGTCCCAATTTAATGGCGATGTTTGTGGACTGTCTAATGTACAGATTGTCCTTTATGTGGATACATGAATCAGATTTTATGATGCTGTGTTGGTGCAGACAACTTGGTTCTGACTCAGTCTTTCTTAAGATACAACTGATTCAGTCTTCCAGGAATATCCCCCTGGAAAACTCTGAGTTCAGCTGTGACGTTGAGAGAGTTCCTTGAGGAATAATTTGTTCCTTGATCCATTGAAGGCATCACAGTGTTTTAGTTTATGACTTTTTGACCTTTGAGACTAGAAACAATGGTACTGTTCACTGGTTTTAGTCATCTGAAAACAGGCTTTATGTAGAAAAACTTGTGATTTGTTTGCCCGGCATCAAACAAATGTCCTGAGGAGCCAGTAATCTAATTCTTTTTGGCTCTTTCACTGTGTTGTTGCCTTTTTGTTGTCTTCAGATGTAACCTTGAGGGTTGGTTGATGTAATTGTTAACATCCTTATTAGGCATGGGAGTTTCACATACATATGTAGGTTTGATTAAGTTAGGTTAGGTTAAATGTTTGAATGCACTGCAGTTCAATGCAGAATCCTGACTGACAAAGATTTGGTAAATTGACAAATTTTCAAGATATTACCAGCACAGTGGAATATTAACTTATTTTAAGACTCTTCAAATTGCCTTGTTTATGATTCTGTTTGTTTTATTTGTACCAAGTGTTGCCTTCAAGTCACCGCAGTTGCATGTTCACCTGGTCAGTATAGATTTGCCCAAATTACCAGTCAGTGTTTCAAATAAGAACACAATATTATGCTCAACATATTGTTTGCATTTGTCATCTTAATTATTTGTTTTATTCTATATTTTTAAAGTAAATGCTATCTTCTTGTAATCTTTGTTGACCAATATACTGTGTCCAAATATTAAAAAAGAAAAGAACATTTTTTAAAATTCTTCTCTTATTGAACTGGTATCAACAAAAACCCCACACAAATTTCCAAAGTGTCTGTATTTTGAAATAACATTAGCGGTTATTGGGGTAATCGCCCCAATCAGCTGCAGATGAACCTAAGAGTAAGACACAAATAGTTCTTTAAAGAAACATGAAACATTTCTTAGAACAATTATTCCTTCATGATTTATTTACCATGATTGGGGAAAGTATGCTTTTGTTGAAGTTGAATTACCTAATGTTTTGTCTACCCCAGGCTGTGGCCCTATTTCATGGGCCAAAGTCTGGCTAACCCATTCTGAATTCTGACTGTCTAGTTTTTCAGAAAATTGTGAAACTTGCACAGAAATGAGAAAAGTTAACGCTAATTATTACCTTTTTCATCAACCATAACTTTAAACCAGTGGTGTCCAAACTTTTTTCAGTGAGGGCCAAATGCAGTAAAATAAACACAGAGCCGGGCCACACACTACAGGTAGCATATTTAAATATTTTGGACTGAAGGATGGCTGACATCTCAGTAGAAAATTTGGTGGTTGAGACACGAAGGACTTTGCACAGGTGGCTATCACTCATTCTAGTTCTCAGTGTGCTTTTGTCCAGATTTAACAGAGAAAATGTTTGTTCACAAATGTATGTGGAGCCAAAAAGGTTCACCATTCTTTTTGCGTGGCATCAGAGGGAATTTGTAATTGCCCAAACTCTGATAGAAATCAGGGAGGGCAAGAAGCTGAGGTTGACTCTTCAGAGAATCATCACACTGCATTTCAATAGGTTCCAACTACAGAATCTCTTGCACATCTTCTGCGTCCACAAGGAAGGGAGTCGAGAAGAGGTTAACATTTTCCTCAATGATGACGGAAAATCTTGGAAATCCTGGTTGAATTCTGTCATAAGAGATGTAATCACACGCACATATTTCTCCTTTTTAGCATCGGGGTTGACCTTTGGAAAAGCAGACTTGATTTCAGACAGTGCTGGGAACACTTTCCATTGATTTCTTTGAAAAATACAAATTTTCCCACCATGTCTGAAATCTTCTACACTCACTTTCTATTTTGCGTCACTTTGGTTCTGCCATTTCTGGTAAAAGTTTCCTTTGCTTGATTTTGTTTAGTGGGGAGTAACCGTTTGCTCCATCTAGTGTTAATCCCATGAATTGCAACAAAGTTTAGCTCAAGTTAATGTGTGGGCCATATTCAATTATATTTTTAGAACTTGCTGTGGGCCAATAAAAACTGTATTGTGGGCCACAGTTGGCCCATGGGCCGTAGTTTGGACACCCCTGCTTTAAACAATCCCCAAAAATGTTGGAAATGGGTTAAAACACGCTGGAAATGCAAGAGAAATTGAGCAGCCTAAATCCCTTTAGTAGCAGAATTATGTCTAATGCAAAAATATTTTCATATCTTACTGTCCTAAATTGTCTTGTTGACTCCGAGGCAGAAGCTGTAACTCAAATACAATTAGCCTTTATTGCACTTCATCAATATTTTTATCCTCTAAAGCAAAATCTAAAATAAAAAAAGACCAAATATGTAATGTCCTCTCATTCCATGAGCTCTGGAAATCTGCCCCAGATCACCACATCCTTACATATAATAAAAAAAAAAAATCAATATCTGGGTGTATTTAGTTGATGAATCTTTTTAGTTAGTGGAAAAAATAAAGTTTATAATAGGCTTTTAATTCAGGATCAAGTCATGTCTGTCCTTAGGGCCAAAAAGGAAGTTAGTGTCTGCCACTTTTCTGCTAATTTTGGACTATAGTGATGTTTTGTATATGCCTGCTTTATTTCAGGCTTTAGGTGTTTAGATATTTAGTTCCGTGGAGCCATGAGACTTGTGACAAACTTAAAATGGTCAACACATCACTGTGAAGGTTGATTCCTGTAGAAATTGGTTAAATATAACAAAAATAGCTTGACAAAGTTTTTCTTAAAAGACTTATGTTACCTTTCCTGTTTATTCATTTTAACCAAGGTATTGTCATGTGAGTTGAGTGTTTGTGTTATGCGGTTGATAGCCATTTGGCCCGGACTCTTGGAAAAGAGATTTTTAATCTCAATGAGGTTTTCCTAGTTACGTAAAGGTTAAATAAATACAATAAAATAAATGAGTGCAGAGTTACAATACTCATTTTATCCTTCCCACAATAGACAAAATTTTCCTCTTTCTAGAAAACAAGTTTCGTAAGAAATACAGAGTTTCAAATGAAGGTTTATGGGAGATTCAACTCTGTTGCTGTGAATCTCACAAGACCTTGAGTGCTCGACCCAGAAACTTTAAGAACCAAGTTTCTCATTTTTAACGAATTAGTGTGCAGGCCATGCTAAACATTTATAACACAAACCAAGAGAGAGAGGCTGATGCAGCCACACTGTGTAAAAGCAGTCATCACCGTCACACTGCAGCTGCTGGGACCAGAGCCCAGTTGTTTCAGGTGGCCTTGGTCTGGAGGAAAGTAACTCTAACTGTAAATTGTTAGAAAGCAAAGAGTTTCCTCCTAATTGGATCGGTGGATGGGAGGGTTCCGTCTTTTTTTCCCTCTTTGGAGGTGTTTAGGCTTTTTCTAATTGAAAAAGAAAGGCAGCAATAATTCCTCGGCTGCTGCGGTTTACTCCACAGGGCCTCGGAGCCAGGGCTGTGACGTGGGCACATGTTATTGTGCTGATGGCCTCGCGCTCAGGTTCCCTCCATCCCCGTTCATCTGCACGTAATCGGGCCTTCCAGGAAAAATCACATCCTTCTCACAGGCTTCCTTCAAGCAGGGGCCCATTGAGAGTGAAAGAGAGACGGAGATGAGGGAAAGGAAATCTGCCACCGACCACCACAACAGCATGTAATCTGAACAAATCCCTGGGATATGAGAGGATGGAGCCCTTGGGATCCACATGCAAAAACATTCCCTGATGAAGCCAAATCAGGGACAAAGAAGTTTTGACTGCGACGTCAAAATCTGTAAATCCTGTTGGCATGTGACTGTGTGAAAAACAACATCCATCAGCTGATAATATGGCTCTGTACATCGCTGCTGATGGATTTAAAATCCAACTTTGTCATTCTGGTGGTCGAGATCATCTCCATGTTTTCACATTGGCTGCATGTTGGTCAGTGTACTGAAGAAAAACTGTTGAAACAAGTGGATATAAATTCCCAATTTTAACATGATTTTCTGGTTGTCTAGTGGCTAGTCACTCAATGCGGCAACCCAGGTTTGGTTCTCTATCAGGGAATTTGTGCTTTGGCCAGAGGCGCATAGGTGCCAAACTCCAGGGTGTATGTGAATTATATTACATATAACTATCCTGTTTCTCACTCACGGTTGGAGTCATCAGACACCTGACAAAATGGATCAGGGGCCAAAAATAGGTTAGAAACAACTAGGTTACAGCATCTTACCCATCCAGCAGATGGCACTACAGGCAACTGCTCATGAACACCTGCCCAAATTCTCTTGAGCTTTCTTTTGTCTGCTGTTGGACCTCCAGTATTCTTGACATTTTACACAAAGGATAAATTAAGAGTGTACAGTGTGATCCATGCTTTTACGTCTCAGAGCACAGCCTGAAATTTGCAGCTTTCTACGGCCCTTATATAATCATCTATCAAGGTGACGTCATTCCTAAATCCATGTGTGTAAATGTGTGAACTGCTATGTTTTTCCTGCTGATACATGTGTGTTTTTCTTGTCATATGTGACTAAGTGTAATTGTGTGAATAATTGCAGGCGCTGGTGTAAACTATGGCTGATTAGCCCAGCACAGGATTCTTTTTTTTCTTTCTTTCTTTTGCCTAGACGCTGCAAAGAATTATCTTTCCCTTATGTGTTTATCTTAGACTTCCAATTAGAATCACCCTCTTCCAAAGCCCTAATCACCCTCCTACTTTCTACCACGCATGCATGACACCTTCACCCAGAAGTGTCAGTCTGTTGTCTTTGGACACATTTTATTCACTATTTTTATTAATATTTTATTGTTTTCACATTGCTTCTCTTTCTTATTTTGCAGATTGTGCAGTGCCGCAGCTGACAGAAAACTACGCCTGCTGACATCTGATCTCCAGGATAGGCATGAAGTCAAGGTAGCTCCACATCTGCAGCACATTGACCGCAGCACTGTCCATCAGCTGGCTATACTCCTCCTTACGCTGACATTCGCTGTTTAGTAATACAGGAAATGTAGTGGTACAGCATAGGAGGATGGGCTGCAGTCAATGTAGAGCTTCAACATCTGTTTTACGGACTGATGGTCATTTTTTTTTTGTTAACACTTTTTTCACTGTGTTTAGGTAATAGAGGGCCACACCAGCTACATCAACCACCTGGTGTTTGAGCCAACGGAGGGTAAACAAATTGCTTCAGTCAGCGACGATCACACATGCAGGTCCACACTTTTTTTGTTTATATATTGTACATAGAATGTCTTCAATGATAAGGGAGCAAAATAATAAGTCGACTCAAAATTAGCAACATTGTAGTTGGGCAAAAGAAGTAAATTATCATTCACACATAATTACATGTAATACACAAATTTTCCAGACCATAAGGTACACTTCAAAACCTATAATTTTTCACATAAATCTTCAGTCTGCCTTATAATGTAGTGCACCTTATGAGTGGTTGTGTTTATAAAACTTCAACAGTGCTTGAGGTTTTCTTTCTTAAGCTCCGAAACCAAACTGCTTTGTTATTTGTCAGAGCATTATAGCCACCGAAGTCGTGACTCTCAATATAACTATTAGTAACACTGTACTATACTTTGTGTACTTTGTGACAGCACAGTACAGCACGTCCTGGGCTTGAATATAATGTTATGTTGTGTGTTTAGAAACTCCAAAATCCCACCAGAGATATTAGGAGACAGGCCAACAGAGTGGATTTCAAACATAAGTCCAGAACAGAGGATGCTTGATGTCTGAAGAACTGTTATATTCAGACACTACAGTTGAAATATTTGGTGGATTTGAGTAAACTGAAAAACAGTCTGTTGATTAACCATAAGCTATGCTTTTGAGAACAACCACATGGTCATGGAGACGATTGTCCGACGACGATTGTTGACTAGAGTGAGGGCAGGGATTAACATCGGATATATACTGCATTTGTAATAGGAAAGGTTCGGGTAAGGAGCTAGAGAATGTATTGTGTGTGCGTTTGGATTTGTATGAGTCTGATGTTTGACTTCTGTTCTCTGCAAATGGTGCAGAAACTCCTGTCTGCGTTTCCACACTGAAACTTGATGCTAAGCACAACACGCTCCAGTGTGACTCGTGCGTAAGCACAGAGCCCTGCTTGTAGCTGTTCTAACTAATTGGTTAAATATGGAAATCCAATTAGGTAGAGAAAGATTTTCCTCTCTAAGGGGGAAGCCTCCTCTCCTTCCTCCCCACCGAGGTCCCCAAATTTTCCTTTTCAATTATTTTCAGCAGAGGGAAACGTGTGTCAGTAGCTAGGGTCAGTGCTGGGACATCACTCCCCCCCTTAACCTCCCTCCTCTTGTTTCAGGGCAGATTTTCTGACTAATGTTCCTCGCACCTACTGGAAGTACTACATTGTTCGACTTTTCCTAGCATTTGCCTTTGGACTTTTTATTTATTTATCAGCAAACTCATTCCAGAAATAAAATCTTTGCCGATTTAATTTAATAGAAGGTCAAAAACTACCTTGAGCTCACTGCTAGATTTTTATCCACAGGCTTTATCATGTCAGAATTCAAGTAGAAACCCAGTACTGTATCAGAAATCTCCAAAATGTTCTAGCTCAGCGTCTCAAGCTGAAGACACAAGGACTAAATGCATGAGGGGCAGAAATCTATTTTAATAAGTGTCTTCATAAGAGCTGTCACTACATAAGTGCCACAAAGCACCCAATCACCATCCTGGATCATTTATTCTGCTCCTCGCCTTCACCCTGTCACATCAGGCCACCTAAGAATGTGCAAAGCATAAAAGATTCGTCTACGTCTTTTTCGCTGCTTTTCCACTCAGCTCTGACTCCTACTCAAAGTATAATAGAGAACATAGCATTTCACCCCCATCTGCTGAAAGATTTAATGCCTATCATATTGAAAAAATCTGAGACGCTGCAGGAAGACAGATAGATAGACAGATTGATATCCTTGGGGAAATTATGGACAGCAAAGGAACTAACAGTCAGGACACACACAGAGCGGGGATGGCTGTAGTTAGAGCAGGTAGGGACACATTGTTCGGTCCACAAGCTGAGTCTCCTGACCTCTGTCGTGCTGTTAGCCTTGGCAGCTGTGCCTCCGACATGAGCTTGTTTGGCTTTGTCATCACTGTCCCCTGCCACTGTCGGAATGCTTGTGTTGCCAATGTGCAACCTGACACTGAAGCGCAGTGGTGGGGAGCCAGACTCCACTTCCTCTGGGAAGTTTACATTGGGCTCTTGTTATCTAAGCAGCTCGTGGATCAATAACAACACAGTGTGTTTTTGAGGGCGCAAATGTGCCACCTAGAGATCGCAAGGGTGCATTGCCAGTTCATCCAGGGCATCAGGGTTGACCGGGTTCACTCCAGAGCACGGGTTCACCCACACCTGCTCCTGCAATCTTATGTATAAGGTTTAAAGACTGATAATCCATTTGTTTTGATCTTCAACGTTGTATAAGAAGTGAAATTACATCTGGTTCATGCTTTCACCTCGTTTTTTTATCCCAGGCTGATATGGTGTCTTTCCTCAGATGACTTTCTGACTTTTAGCTAAGCACCTCTTCCAACTGTTAAAAAGTGCATTAGGCAGGATTACTAGAAAGAGTTGATTACTGTTGAATGGTTGATCGTTGAGTCTCATCCCCGTTGGATCGAGACACTCTGTCCTGATGAGGGTCGACAGATGCACCGTCTTCGTATGTGATGAATGACCTCCGGCAACCTCTCTGCTCCGTCACTACTCGTTTTTCACTTATTCCGTCTCCTTTGATGTTGCGCCATATATGTCTTACGTTTTCTTAACATAGGCATGTAATTTTCAACTTGGTTTATTTTTATAATAGAAAGTATTGGTGGAACATTGCAGGGATGACTCTTGTTTCAGGCTAACGTCAGTGCTTATACCATCTTTTTTTTATTTATGCCTTCTTGGACTGCATTTAAGGATAACCTGTTGTTTCGGAAATATGGTTTTATTTTACTACATTCATTATTGAGTGTAGTATCACCATTTCTCTAGGAAATTATCTTACAGAATTTGCCATTCAAGCAGTCTCCAAACTTTTTCAAAATGGCAGGCAAAACCTGCTTTTAATTTTTTTTTCAGATGAGATTTTTTTTAAGACAGCCCACTAGTATTGGTAACCACACAGAAGACCAATACCTGATATACCGTTCACATTCAAGCACTGATTCTGTTTTTTTCCATCAGTTTGGAGAAGTTGGTTGAGTACCTCTGCTGTTTTTCTTCCTGAAACCCTCAGACATTATCAGGGGTTCCCTGAACTCACCGGGTGGACTACACCAGGGGGAAAAAAACAGCTCATCCAAAAAACACATCAGAAGGTTTCAATAACCATCTCCATATTCAAAGTGCAAAAGATAATGTTAGTTTTTCAAATCTAAATTAAATCTTCGGCAGGTTGAGTTAGAAAGTACTTGCTGATGCAGGTCTTGCAGCTTCGACCTGTTTTAGTCTGCCAAACATCAGGATTGGATAATATTGTTCTTTCTCTCCAGAGAATTACCTCCAATGAATTCACTTTGCTCTACACAATAAATCAGATCGCTGCAATCATCTGTGTTTCCATTCTTCCCCACTTACGGAAAACACTTGCGAACCATAACAATCTGGCTTGGATTTCTTCTCACCTCAAGCACAATAAAGGACTCTTCCTGTCCTTTTCAACTGTTGTACATGGAAACCCAATGTTATTGATTGACGTAGTTTGTGCAATTATCCTCTGTTTTATCAGAGGCAGTCAAACACATTTCGGTGTCTCTCGTCTTTCACCTCTTCCTGGAGAGGTTATGTTTTGTTGGTGAGCCTGGGCTCTCTTTTTGAAGGGCAGAGTGGTTGACCACAGCTCGGCTGCCGTTGGTGTAGTGCACAGTTGAGCTCTACTTGGCCAGTAGACCTGAAAGACTAGGGTTTAGCCATTGTTTTTTTTGGTGCGGTCTGGTCCCCTCTCTTTCTCAGCCTCACTCATGGTCCAAACTGGAGGTTCTGGCTGAGACTGCACCCACAGCTTGGACACAAAACTCTGCCTTTGCAGCAGGGGAAAATCAATTGTTTACAACGGTCTTTATTTGAGACGGAGCATGTCCTCCCTAACGCCACACCACTAAGGACATCAATCTCTCCAGCAACACACTTGACATTTAGACGGTCATTTGAGGTGCTTCATTAGATGATGTCTTCCTTATGACCTCATTGTCCTTTGTCTTCCTATGCTTCACAGGCATTTGTTTCATATTCCCAGAAGCACTTGCCCCCTACTCCCTCCCTCTGCTGCCCTTTGGTACAAACCCTTTGCTCAGATGTGGTTAACCAAAGATCCAGGTTGCAGGAACCTCAGCTGCTCATGATTCATTACATCCGTACTTCTTCTCCCCCGACTATGCAATCATTAGTCTTGTTTAGGCGGAGGTTTGACATTATTTTAATGAAGACTTGTACTAATCCTTACAGAACCTTCTGCCTTTCATTTGCATAGCGGCACAGGGATGCTGTTCAACTTCCCTGTGCCTCGCCTCCTCAGCTGACGTGCTGACGTTCCGCTGCCCTCTCTGTATTCTACAGAGAGTGAATGGCAGCAGGCCGCCCACAGTGAAACATTTTGCTGTAATGTGAGTGGAGCGTAACGCTGACTTAGGCGAGGGCGATGTTTCCCCCTCTCTGCCCCTGCAATCACAGCTCCATGTAATGTCAGGCTGGCATATTCCCCCTGTAAGACGAGTCCAGCATAAGTCTGTCTGTCACATTAAGTCCCGGCCAAGATCCCAGAGAACTGCCCCATTTTTTTTTCCCCCCCTGTAAAAACCATGATGACCCCGTACATCACTTGTG
This sequence comes from Paraplagusia blochii, assembly GCA_016785265.1. Classification (NCBI taxonomy): domain Eukaryota; kingdom Metazoa; phylum Chordata; class Actinopteri; order Pleuronectiformes; family Cynoglossidae; genus Paraplagusia; species Paraplagusia blochii. Next base: position 117,435 of record JAFBJS010003804.1, read on the forward strand.
CACAAGCGGCAGCAGTTAGATGAATTAGAAGCAAACATGAAGTTGGACCAAAACATGCCGTTCATCATTGCCCACAGTGTGTGTGCCACGAAAGCCTGTTTAGTCCTGTGTCTTCTACTGAACCACAAATTCGGGGAAAAGCTGAGCTTGAGTTCTGTAGAACAATTAATCAAACTGTGTTTAAAACAATATATTGGCTTCAGTCAAGAAAGGCCTCATGAGCTTCTACGTAAAACCGCCAGGTCAAATGGAATGAGTCACAATGAGCTTTTCTCTGAATAACTATTTTTAGTTCCGTGACTTCTTTGCTTGTTGTTGTTTTTCATTGTGTATGCTGATCTATGCAGGGTGTGGGACCTGGATGGAAATGAAAACTGTATTTTCAGACTGCGCTCTCCAGGCATCAGTGTGTGCTGGCATCCAGAGGAAGTGTTTAAGGTAAGAGGAAGTAGTAGTATTTGATGCATGATCCAGTAGAGTGCTTGTTTATTCACTATGTTGAGGAAAAAACTAATGAGATGAAAGATGTAACCCATGGCTAGAGTTGTGAAAGAAGCCTGGGATCTTGGCATTAGACGCATACGTGATTGCTTAGAGTGCCACCTACTGGACTAGGTTACTGCTACATCAGAAAAATCAAAAGCCCTGACTGCTGTCCCTTTCTTGTGCTTTGTTTAAAATAAATTCAAACAAATACGGGGAAAAGCTTTATCACACCTGTTAGTCATTGCTGGATTGACCTGGTCCTGAACCTGTATGCTTGAACAAACTTATCGAGCCTAGCTTTAACTTTCCCTGTCTGGTGTATCTCATGATCTGGGTTTTTTTTTTCATAAGTATTTTCAAGACATAACCTATTTTTAGCCGTTGATAAAGACAGTGCCTGTGGGTGAAAAGCCTGGCATTGTAGTGATGGCAGAGAAGCGGCATTGTTTAAATAAAACAGATTCTGCTTTTCACATCAGAGAAGACCAGATGCAAGCAGCGGGTTCAGGTAGCTGTCCGTTTTTAAAAAAACATGCTTAATAAAGAAAATTGATGGCTTAGCTGTAGCTTTGATGCCGTCTCAATCTGTTCCTGATTATTCTTCCACTGCTCCTTCATACCGGGACAAGCTCCAGTCCCTGGATATTAAAAAGTAGATGGATGAATTGCTTAATGCTCTTTAATAACCGGCTCAGGTGATTTGTTTCCTCCACTTCCCCAGTTATTAGTTGCGGAGAAGAAAGGTACGATTCGCTTCTATGACCTGGTCACCCAGCAGGCCATTCTGTCACTCGACTGCGGCCAGTCGCCGCTCATGTGGGCCGACTGGTGCCTCCTAAACACCATCAAAGTGGGAGCTGTGGCGGGCAATGATTGGCTCATCTGGGACATAACCCGCTCCAGGTAATTGGACAGACTGTACTTATGCTGCACAGTGTGCTGGTGTGTGACCCTGTGTAAAATATGTGCTCATCCTTTGCAGCTATCCTCAAGAGAAGAGGCCGGCACACATTGACACAGCACGTTTTTTCAAGTAAGCTCATTCCTTTTTTTAATAATTTGTCAATATTATTCCTTTTTATTGCCTGCAACGTTTATCAAATATCTATCAACAAATTACTGGAACTATCAAGAATTTTGGATTGTGTTTTGGCTAAAGAGTTAAAACACTTCATCCCTAGAATTTATCCAGTGTAATAAATCAATTATAATCTGACAAAAATCTCCAGAGCCACGGAAACCTCCTAGGAAGTCCATCAACCTTTCTGCAAGGAGGAAAACATAATGTACCAGTGTTGAAAGGTTTCATACAGTTAAGATAATGTTGTTCCTGCGAGGAGGTTTTAAAACAAAGATCCACCAGTTGTCCGACAATGTTGATGTTTCATTTAGTGTGAAGTCCAAAAACTGTATTATTTGACTTTCTAAATTGTAAGACAAAAATATTTTTGTAATCATGTTCCAATAATAGTCAAACTTTAAATTGCATTAGTAAATTATCTGGTTTGCCTTGCTTTACCTCAATTGGGGCTCTATTGCAACTTTTAAAGCTCTAGCAACCCCCGATCACGACCAGCATCACGCTTACAGCTCACCTGAATTGTAAGCGTGATGCTTATTGTTAACTTTTTTTTTTAAATACTTTTTCTTTGTTTTTTTTTGGTATATCTGGGCAAAGTGAAAGATTTTTTTTAATGTCGGCATTTGATCCAATGTCACTATACAGGTGGTCTCGAGCCAGTGAAAACATCTTTGCCACCACTGGATGTCCTGGCAAAATCAGTAGTCAGTTACTCATCCACCATCTTGGCCACCCTCAGGTCAGTGGGATGTTGATTCTCATCTAGATGGTTGCACATCAAATGTTCTCCATTAAGTCTTGTTCTCTCTACTGATCTCTCCCCACAGCCAGTGACCATCGGATCAACGGTGGTGGGTTCAGGTCTCAGCTGGCATCGTACGCTTCCACTTTGTGTGATGGGCGGTGACAGGAAACTTGTCTTTTGGTTGACAGAGATGTAGACATCTTTGTCAGCTTAGCCCACACCTGTCACTTGGTCTTTAGTTTCTGGTCAAAATAAAAAAATATTTTTCTGAATACTTCCTGATCTGATATGGAATTTATTGTACATTTTTTTCCTGCCTAAATGTCAACTTTACTTTCTTGGCTAATTCAGGTCAGCTTGAGATAAGTGGCAGGGTTAGCTGGCCTCTGTAGAAAACATCTTTTTTCTCTTTCTGAAGAATGAGTTGCATCAGTTGTCTGTTATGTTCTGCCAAGACAGAGGTAGTTCAGAGGAATGCTACAGCGTAGTGCCAAAGCTTCGGTTCAGAAGTCAACATGATCGTCACGCTGCAGGTGCTTTTTTTTTTCCCATCCATGTCTCAGCTCTCTCTTAGATCTGAATTTCGGTGCCAGTTTTTCCACACTTTGCGCCACGAGGATTTATGCTAATTAAAGTAAAAAATCCAAAGAGCAACAAGTAGGCTGCAAGGGTGTTCAACGTCATCAACAGATCTGACGGCCTGAGTAAGTCTGAAGACCTTTGGGAAACAGTTATTTTAGTCTTTTTACATCCTCAAAAATACTATACAATAATAGCAGTATCACCCTTGTTTGGTGAAGGTACAGTGGACCTGAAAGACTGTAATCCTCAGGTCACAAATCCAGCTTAAAGGATGTGTTTTGGGGTTAGAAGTGTCTTGGCAGTTCAGGGAGCTGTCTTGTGGTGTGCTATGCTACTTTAGCTATGACCTGCTCCTACTGTATTAGTAGGGCTGCATGGTATACTCCATTGTGACTAAAGCATGTTTCCTGCATCATTTTTAAGCCATGACAGCATTTGTCTGTCCTACCTCCACTATTTTGGAACGTACCACCAATGGTACACGCACCTTAAATTGAAAACCAGGAAGGAAAGGGAAAGTTTGACTACTTGTCATTGTGGCAAGCAGTGTTGGGCAAGTTACCAGTTACTGTTCTGAAAAACTAACTTGTTACGTTACAAGTTACAAAATTATAAGTGTTCTGTAGCAACTATCATAATGAATTGTAGTGGGACAATAAAAACAAAATAGATGTTTAGACCTTTTGACAGGCATCTTTATTGTAAACTCAACTTGCCACTTAACATCAAACAAGGTAGTGCACTAAAAATGGTGTGAAGGTAAACAACAACGTAGCAGTGCTAAAATGACTATATAAAATGATTACATTCTTACAGTAATGTAAAGTTAATTTGATTTTGACAACGTGCAGGTAAAACAACTGCAACCTTTGGCAGTGTAACAACAATAAACAACAACACTCTTTTGGCAGTGTAGCCAATAAGGTGTGGGTGTGTGACTTTATTTCCCAAGAAAGAAGAAGATCCGCCCAGGTCTCTTTCTGATTGGCTTAGCCTGAAATGTTAACCTATGTCAACCAATCATCACTCCTTTTCAATGTATGGTTCAGTTAGTGTGCACGGCCATCCTTCACTCATGACTGTGAAAGTTACACACACAGGCACTAGACAGGCTGCACTGCCGCACAGTCCTATTTCCGTGGCCGGGAGAAAACGTCCATTTGGACCATAGAAAGTAATGAGTAAGGAGCCTCTTAACACCACAGTAACAATAACGTCGTTACTGAACCTTACCTGGGTAAGGTAACACGTTACGTTATTAGGTACAGAGAAAAGTAGTTTCGTTATATAACAGCGTTACGAGTATCCTGTTATTCCCAACACTGGTGTCAAGGCACACAATTAAATTCAACCTTCGCATTTATATAGATTTTTAAAACTTTTAATGCCTTGTGAGTATCCTTTGAGAAATTAAGGAATTTAACTTCTCACTAAAGTGACCTGTGGACATCTTTGTGAACCCCTGGCAAGCAATATATGGGGATGATGTCGTGTTCAGTGCATCTCAGTGGTAACTTCTGGCAGCTGGTGGACTTGAACCTGAAACCTCCCAGACCCAAGTCCACTTCCTTAAACACAAGTCCATCACTGTCCCCAGTCCATTACCCACTAGAGAACACAATTTGCTATATCACTGTTGTGGATAGTGCTCGATAGTTTAGCATTCCTAATTCCACTTGGGTTGCATTAGTAGATGACTCTTAAACAGAATGTCTGGATCACAATGATATGATTAGTGTGTACATATACAGTATATTTATTTAACATTGCCTCTGCACCAGAGACACTGAGACCTCCACTTTTTCTCACCACTCTGTCCAACTCTGTATGTTTCTTGGACGGCTCACGTTAACCACTGTCCACAAAGCACAACGTTCTACCCCTCTCCCAGTCCAAAGCCTTTGTTTGGACACGTCCAATGTGGTCTCCGCTCTCAACATACAGTTGGTCAAGGTGTAAAAGTTGACGAAGCATCTGCACACGGCTCAGCAGACGTCACTGTACGAGCGTTTCCACCAGGGCGCGGACTGAGGTTCATCAAATCAGCTGATTGAATCATATGAGACCGTTTCATCTGGAATATCCGTCGGAGCCCCGGTGACTGGCGGTTGCCATCTGGTGTTCAGCGAGTTGAACTACAACAATAAAAGGCGTCATGAACTGTGGTCCACCCAGGCATTTTTACCGAATCCTAGGTCAGGCTGGTGGGATGGGGTTAACGCTACGGCTTATGTACCATGGTTGCTTCCCCACATATGATCGTCTATAATATCAAGTGATTCATTTTCAAAGTTATGGATAAAAAAATGTTTTCAATGAATTTATATTGATTATTGGAGGAATTGTACACATTTGTCAATATTTAGTTTTCTTTTGCTTTTGTAACTATAATTCAGGCCAGTATAAAAAGCAGCGTAAAGAAATATCTGCCCAGTGCATCTTGATAGACCACTGTGATTATGGCACAGAAATTCTACATATAAAATGTCTCAATTGCCCAAAATTAGTGGAGCTGAAAAGTCACTGATCAACTGAACAAGAACCCAAAGCCAGAAAAATATATGTTTATATGTATTTCTATATGAATTAATAGAAAAATGAAAAAAAAAGTCCAGACAATCTTGAATTCTGATCTTGTGGTGTTTTCTCCATCTTTGAGATGGTGGTCTTTCACGTTGGGGCTCAGACAAAGAAGGTCAACAATAATACTGATGCCAAAGATAAAAGTCATGAGGTCACACTAATGTGAAGAAAATGACTGCAGGGTGCTTTGTGGTCATTCTGATTTCATCGCAAGCCTTGGTTCGTTTGCAAATTCTCCCACAGTGAAGTGATTATGTCGACAAGATGAAAAGAGACTTTGGTGAGGGTTCATGATCTGAACAATCACTGATCTTATCAAATTCTGCTGCAGACGAGGGCAACCCATTGGCCCTGGTGACCCGGGGTCGACTGTTGATACGTCATGTGCAGCTTCTGTGTCATCAGACGTCTTCATTGGGGTTTTCAACCACACATCTCGTCTTCCAGAACCAGGCAGTATCAGCTGGGTTCCAAGCTGTTTGGTCTTCCAGGTTTTCATTTAGCCTGGAGTTCTCCCAGCTGAGCACCATGGTGCGTCCATCACTGGGTCCAACCAGTCCAACTTTTCTGATGTTGTTGGTGCAGTAGGTTCTCAGTGGCTTTCCAAGAAAACTCTTCTTGTGTTACTGCTGTCTGGACTCAGTGTTAACCCTTTGCATTGATGAATAGTTGGTTTTGCTCTCTGCTGTGTACATACATTTATGAATGTATACATATAAATACATATAAAATATAAATGTAAGGCATCTTTATATAACTATAAATATATATCATATATCTGACATTGAAAAATATTGAAAAATCTGTCTGTATTAATCTATGTGTATGCCAACCTCACCTTGTGGTCCATCTCTTGTAACCTACTGATGACTCCTCTCGTCCCTGGTGGTGAGGGTGGAGGTGAGGACATGTGGCAAACTAAGCACGATTACACTTGGTATCTGTAGGTGGCAACAGTTTTTACGAGGTTGGCTGAGTCAGTTCATTTGAATAATTGCTGACTAGTCCCCAGTTTAAAAATCATTTTAAGATGATGAAATATTTCACTTTTAAGAAAGCTGTTGAATTTTGATCCTTGGTTTGAATCACACCTCGGACAACCCAGGGCAGATTGAACCTCATGACCCTGTATTTCCCATCAAGAGCCAGCAGGAGGATGGGAAGAGACGGCTTTGACACCAGTGATATAAAAACACTTATGGTTTGAGGCAGCATGATGCAGAGTTAGAGGATTTGTGGCCAGAGAACAAGGCACAAAATCTAGTTGGAACTTCCTCAGCTGGTTCTACCCGTCAGGTCCTGGCCGTGGTTTCAGAGGGATTTGTGGATTTGGGAGTGCTGGACGTGGAACCAGATGCAAGAAAGTAATAAAGTGTGGAGAAAGAGTGTGTACTGCTACACACTTGTCAGGCAGTAGATCACTTTTTTTCTTCTCTGCAAACACTCTGCAGTGGAAATTTGATTTACTGTACTGGGGAATTATGGGACCTGTCCCAACACAAGGTGGTTGAAGTTGGACTTCTCCAGACGCCGGTGTTGATGCTTTGGATTGGAGAAGAGTTTGCATTTGCGAGAACTGTCTTTCATGTTCACTACTCTGATATGCACTGTCGCCCCGGTGGAGATCAAAACACAGTACTGCATGGTTCATATTCTCAGCTGGACTGACCTGCTCACCCTGCTGCGGTCGACTGCAAGGTCCCGGTGACCTGGACCTTCTCATGTGCGGGGCATTGGTTGCTGGCTCTGCCCACGATCTGCAGAGTGAGCACGGTACTGGGATCATTGTGTAATTAGCCTTGCCTAATACCACATGGAGATACAGGGTTTCCAAGAATTTTCCAATTGGAAAAGTGATGGTTTGGTAAAAGTTAAAGAATTGGCATTGACACACTCTGCTGTAGTGGCTACTTTACAATTACATAGGATTTATGTAGGATTAGATTCTATCTTACAATGCCTCTTATGGGCCAGTAGGTGGCCTACTTAATGATGCATTTCCCTTTTCCTTTTCTCTTTTTTCCATTTGTGATGACACATTATAGTCAAACCAGGTTGGTTGGATTAGATGATGTGGTGATATATCATTTGAAAGTACATTATTCGTATAATATCTTTTTTACTATGCACAAGGCATCACTGCAGTGGTTGGCAGCAGTGGCCCGTGGCCCAGAAATGTTGCTGCACATTGTAGTGGCAATGTATAAAAAAGGTGAATCATCCCAAATTTTATTTCCCTTCACTTTTCTTAAATTTCAGGATTACTTGAATAGAATTTCAAGGCAACAGGTTACATTTTTTATGCTAATATCTCTCATAGCCTCCCTTTAATCTTATTATCTTGCTATTATTGTGACCTCCAATGGTCAAAGTAACAATGATTTAATTATTCATTCCTCCACTGTCATTTATTCATTTGTCTCTAATAAAAATGTGAAGATTCTTCCCATTGAAAAGAAAAGTTTATTTCTGCTAACATCATCATAAACGTCTAACGAACAGTTAGGTCAAGACTGACGACTACTTTGTGGTGTATTAAATTTAATGTTAGGTTGCATGCTGTATTTGTCCGCAATTGTATCTTCTATCGCAGGCATGGGCAAACTAAGGCCTGGGGGCCATATGCTGCCCATTGAGCTTTTTAATGCGGCCCACCAACCTTGTCCAAATTAAATAATTTTTACTATCTTTATACTTCTGCCCTTTGCTTATAATGCTTCTGTTTCCCCAGTAAATGGTGTCAAAAAGGGTATTAGAAATGTAGTATCTTAGGTTTTGCACAGGACTTTTACGTGTCAATTATCTTAGTTTAAACAAATGCTCCATATTTCTGCTCTTGACTCGGCCCTCAAGTCCAATTTTAGGACCACTTGTTTGCCCGCCACTGGTCTATCGGAAAGTCTACCCAGGTCTAAGACAATCCAATCTTCTCCAAGGCACTCTGAAGGCTCTTCAGGTCGTCGTGCATCTGGCTCACAGCGTTCTGTATCTTGCCGGGTTGATCCAAAACTTCCACACTGCAGGTGAAAGGGTCATAGCTAACAGCAAAGGGGCGCTTGATGGTGGAGGAGTATTCCCTGTAGAAAAATCGTAAAGATATATGAAGATGAGTCACAACCGCATACTGTATATCCTGATGACATTTGTTGGCAGAACCTCAGATAGTTGCTGAGCTGTTTGAATCCAGACCAAAACCACAAACGGTGCTACACCACGGATAGCTAAGCCTGCTAAAAGTCAATGGTGTGAATAAAAAATTTATGACCAACTGAAACCATTTATGTTTCAAACTGTTCATACATGGACTATGAACAAGGTTTTACAACCTGTGACCAGAACCACTACAATAGCCAGTTACAGTTCTCTATGTCAGAAATGTTTTGTTTTTGTTTTTTTCCAAGCATTTAGTTTGGTCTAACTACAACATAAATACATAGATAGATAAATATAAATATATACACATATATACATATCTCTCCCCTGTTCTCTATATCTACTACTCTAACTCCAACTACCTCCATGTCCTCCCTCACTGCATCCATCAATCTCCTCTTTGTCTCCTACCTGGTAGCTCCATCTCTAGGATCATTCTTCTACCAATGTATCCACTGTCCCTCCTCTGAACATGTCCAAACCATCTCAATCTGCCTTCTCTAGCTTTTTTGCCAAACCTTCCTGTCTGTGTTCTGTCTGTTGTGCCTCTGATCCTGTCCATCCTGGTCTCTCCTATAGAGAATCTCAGCATCTTTAACTCCTTCACCTCCAGATCTGCCTCCACTCTATTCTTCTCCTCTCTTCCACAGTCCCCACTGCTCTAAACAGTTTATCCTTAGTACCTAACCCCATGATCCTTCACCACCTTTGCTCCATTTAACCATCACAGTTTGCCATGAAAACCAAAATCTTCCAGATATCCAGTCATGATTACCTCATCTTAATCTTAGCATCCTCAAAGTTCTCAGACACAAAGTAGACGGGCTGATAGGTTTGGTCCTGGTACGGCTGCACTGCTGTCTCTTCTGGGTTGAATGGTTTGTAGTCCGGTTCATTTGACAGAGCGTACTGAAAAGAAGGGGTCACAGACTGGACTCAGAGACTGGACTCAGCCATTGAGCAGGTATCAGCTTTGGTAAGAAAACATGCAAACAAGCAGGGTAACTGGGGAACGTACAACAAGCTCTCCGTAAGATGACAGGAGTCCAGCTCCGTACGCCTTCACTGTTCCATTCTGCTTACAGAGGCCGAACTCCACAGTGAACCAGTACAACTGTCGAGAAAGAAAGAACACAAATTTGTGAAAAAAAAAAAGTTACACCCCTAGTATACCACTAGAGGGAGTCCAAGTAACACCAGTTTTGAGTTAATGTCGTTCAAATTGAGAGGTCTCTTAGCACAAGCAACCTAAAACTGCCTAATATAGTGGCCAGTGATATAAGGACGTAACAGTTTTTCGAAGAAACAAAAAAACATTATATCACTGCCAATTCATTCATCCACAACCTCGAGTACAACAGTTAAGGAGCTGCTGTTACCAACTTTATCCACAAGATGGCAAAATCACCAACAGGTTTGCCGTAAGCACCGGAAGTTTCCAGAGTCAGTTGTAGTTAACGTACTAAGTTATTCCGATATGTGATTAAAAAACGATTTTATTAGTCATCTCCTCTGGCAATTCAAGTTAAAAGTAATCATTTAAAGGTAAATCATTTCATCCGTGTTGTTATCCCGAATTTTACAGGTCTTTCTATTTTTCAGCGCGTTTTTATAAGACAATCGAGTAAAAGAAAACAAACTAACCGTTGACAGTTTCTCAATATCTTCATCTGAAGCTCCCAGTGAGGCCAGTCCAATCTCCTGTGAGTGAACGTCGAAGAATATTTACAATTTAATGTTTTTATGTCAAAACTGAATTATATAGTTTAATATTAAGATGTTTTGACTTTTAACCTGGGAAAATTTTGCAAATTCTTTATCCAGCAGCATAGGGATGTGTCCCAGTAGTTCATGACAACAGTCTCTGTCAATGATAGATGAGAAAATAACAAATCAATAAAGTAGAGTAACAGCAAAGGACAAAAACATGCTGGGTGGAGGACAGAAGATGCTCACGGTTCAGGTGAGTGCATGGGTGCAGACGGGTGCCTGATGTACTGAGTACACTGGAACACCCTGAAGGCCAAACTGGCCAGGAAATCTCTGGCTGAGAGGAGACCAGCGACTGGACGCAGCTGGAAACCAGTTTTTTCTAGACATTACCATCAAGGAGACGACACACACATGTTAGATAAACCCAGTTTGTCAATAAAGATTTTTTTTATATATTTACCAGAAGTCATAACATGTTTTTCTCTTACCTTTAAGGAATGCTGAAACCTCCTGGAGCTGAGGGATTCGATCTTCTCCATATCCACACTCCTTCTCCAGCTGCTGCAGACCCTCCAGGAATTGACGACAGGCCAGGTTAGGGTAGATGCTCCTCAGCTGACGGTAAGCCTCCCTCCTGTCAGGTTACAGTCACTATGTTACACTAAAAACTCAGAATAATAAAAAGCACAATGTAACAGTAAGGGCGATCGCTCCATCACCATGTCGACACTTCCTCTGCTGTGTATTCCACAACTGGCAACAGGTCACCACTGAAACAAGGAGGATACATGTCCATCAAAAACACACACAAATCAGCAACAACTTTGAGAATAATGATAATAATATTGAAATATTGAAATTATCACTAAAGCAGGGAGATAAACAGAAACATGAAACAGAAAATATTTTTTTCTTTTCCTTTCGACTTCAATTTCCATCTCACCCTGTCCGCTGTATCCTCATCTTTTAACTCAACTACATTCTTCTACCAATATACTCCCTGCCCTTCCACTGAACATGTCCAAACCATCTCAATCTGTCTTCTTTAGCTTTTTCTCCAAACCTTCCTGTCTGTGTTGTCCCTCTAATCAATTCATCCCTGATCCTGTCCATCCTTGTCTCTCCTAAAGAGAACCTCAGCATCTTTAACTCCTCCATCTCCAGCTCTGTCTCCTGTCTTCTACCTATTCCTAGTGTCTCTAATCCATCCATCATGGCTGGTCTCACAACTGTCCTGTAAACCTTTCCTTCACCTTAGCTGTAGTGAAACAAAAAAGGTTGGTTAAGAATAGATAAGAAAACCAATAAAATATTTGACGTACCATAATTTCATTGCGCAAAACCCCCTCAAATCTCACTACTATTACTGTATTTTCTGGGCCATACGTACAGCTATTCATCCTTTTTCTGCTTGTTGTGATTTCATTGTTATTGCTGTATTTGTGAGTTGTGTTGCGACTGTGTGTTCCTTCAGCGACTCACTGCTTGTATGTGAAGGCCAGCTCAGAGATCAGAGCTCGTCTCCTCCTGTAGTCTGAGTCACTGAAGCCCTAGGTTCAAATCAAGCATCAGCGGCTGCAAAGTGACGTCACAGATACAGACTCACAGACTGAATGAACAGAACCACTCACAGGATGGTCCTGATCCATGTCAGGGTCAAACTTGGTGTTCAGTAGGTTACATCTGTCCAGGTCTTTGATCTGACGAGGGAACCAAGGGACTGAGGGAGGGAAAAAGTCATCATTAGCCCGGGTTATTGTTTTTATTAATTTAAGTAACAAATATCTGAATCAACAATGACAATAGGAAGGATTCCTGTTTGAGTTGATGTTTCTACTTTGTTCCCACCTTTTTCCTCCGGTATGGCACGAACCTCGTCGGCCACTCTTTTCAGAGCGTTGATGAAAACGTCCAGGTCTGAGATGTGAACCTCACACCTCATAAAGAACTCCAGGTCTGCGCTGCTGTTCTTCCACTTCCTGCCTGGACGACTTTCAATGTGAAGAAGTTTGGCCTCAAATGTCTGGTGAAGAAAAAAAAAAGCAAAGAAAGGTAAATAAATTAAAAGCTTTTCAATTAACATTGAGTAAATTAAGTAAAGTAAAGTAAAATGTACTTCAATGTTTGCTTCAATGTGCTAGGCACATAAACATTTATATTTTAAAACTCATGGAGGGCTATATTATCTAATTCTTTTCAGATAATAAATCAAATTATTTTTATAACAATGGAAAGTTAGATATTTGAACAACTACTACCTGTGATGACATGGCTGGTGTAAATATCTAGAAGATATTTAAACGTTTTGAAAACTTTCTGTTTTAAATAACAGATTATTTCATATGTTTTCTCATATGGTGAAAATCACGTTTTGTTATATAGAATAACTATTTTAAAATGCTTGTAGCTGGGGAAAAATGACACTTGTTTTTCAGAGTCTGTTTGTCAAGGATGCTATAAAAGTAAGGAAAAATAAATAACAGCAACCATAATATTAAGTAATATTATCACACAGATAGGGTGTTAACTTTTCATACTAGAAGATGCTTTTCTATTACTAAGGTAAATTAATATGATAACAAGCAACCTACACAATGATGATTATTATTGTTTTGCTTTTGTTTTATATATCATTATTATATAATTAAAATAATAAATGCAACCCACATAAACAATAATAACGGTGAAGGTGATTATCATCATGGTTACCAGCATCATTATCCAGTACTTTGTTTAGAGTTTTTTATAAGGACCCATGAAAAATAATGGTGAAGTCTGGTATACCATACCAGACCTCATCAATATTTTTCAGAATGGTAAGGTACATTATGAGTATGGCGTGGTACAGTATGGTACTGTACAGTTTGATGCTGTTTTTTCTCTCGTTATTTTGCACTGACCTGACCTGTCAGTACAATTCCATGTCAGAACAACAGTTTATTAGCGTTCTGTATTTTTTATTTTTTTTGTTCACTTACCTCAAAGATTTTCCCCGTTTTGAAGAAGCCAGCGTTCTTCTCGCTGCTTAGTGTGAACAGAATGTTGTGCGTCGCTCTTCCGTGCTTCTCCTCAAACACAAAGCCGTCTCCATACCTGGAGGGCCCTGGGGAGCCCAGCGAGGGGCCTCCGCCTCCAGCGTTGCTGTTGCGTTCTCGTCGAGCATCTTCGATCAAACTCTGCTTTCTCCTAGAGAACGGAACAACAGGGTTTTCTGTCTTCATCCCGACTGGAACCCCTTGAACCTGAGGTTGGTGTAGGACTGTGGAAGCGAGCCGCAGGTGTTTAAATAAAGCATCCTCTAAAGAGGGGTAATTATGGAGATGAGTTAGGCCTGCGTCATCTTTCTGTTTCCATAACTGTGACCAAAAATAATGTTGGCCTGCACCCTGATTTCATTGAACAATCTTTCTTACATCATCGTCATTTCAGTTTGAATTAATCGTTCTCTTCTGGCAACAACGATACAATAATTGTGAGAAAAGAGGCAAAGACTACATTTTCAAAATATTTTTTTTTTATTTTAATGAAATGTAAATGCATATTTCAAACATCAAAGTTATGGATTCCAAATAGATTTCATCTCCAACTGTCCTGGGTCATCGCTCACTGGGATGAGGGAAAACCTCATTGTCACATACATATATTCAGATGGATGTAGTGGTTTTGAATTCAGGAGGACTCATCATTTCATTTGTCATTGCATTCATTAAAATATACATAGTGATACTGTAATATTGATTATTCTACCAGGTTTAATACACATTCATTCACTACTCTACTTGGTGGTTACAGTGGTTAATAATTATTTGTATTGATACAATGATAGTAATACAAGCTCAGAAGTCTGTAATATAACTGATCCACTATAAAAACTAAAATAAAAATACAAAATCATGGAAAAATTTCTTCACATTCAAGCCAGTTTCCTCAGGGCTTCACAGAGTTTTCCCAGTTCACCTGAAAAAATATCCACAATAGGTCACTTTGGGATTCAGGACATATCTTGCTTGTAAATGTAGCTAATTTACTAATACAATGAATAATGATAAACATAATAATAATAATAAAATATTTAATCCTAGCACAGCACAAGAACAATTCTTACCGCTAATGCTGTCAGCCAGGTTCTTCAGCTGCTGAGTGTTGTCCAGAACCTCAATGCTCTGGGTGTAAGGGTTGTATCGGACGGTGAAGGGCCGGGGAATGGTGCCGGCAAACTTTCTGTATAAACAAGGGCAATGACAATGATGACGGTAATGATGATGATAATATTGAAAAAAAAGTGCCAAAGTCATGGAATCCGTCCCTCACCGGACTTTCTCTTTGGCGTCCTCAAAACTCTCAGCCACAAAGTAAATGGGCTGGTACTCTGTGATTGGGTATTTCTGGATACTGGTCTTTTCTGGCTCAAAGGGCATCAGTTTGGGTTTATCTGTCAGGCAGTACTGGAAGAAACAGATCAAAAATACAGTTAGTTCAGATGTTTTTGGTCCCTTTTTAATGTTTTTTTTATACAACCAAATCAATTTTTTTTATTCTTCTTTTGGCACCATTGAGATTTGAACCTAGTTTCATCAGTTAAACGTATTGGTGCAGATTTTTTATTATTTTAGATTTAGTTTTAACTTTCTATATATATTCAAACATTAATTTCCATAAATGTAGCAAGAATATATTTCACATTTTATAAGCAATAAATATAAAGTGGTACATTTTCCACTCTTAGTGATTTGTCCTGGCAGCGAACAGAAAGTGCAATCTAATTCCTGACATTTTTTTTTCTGAGGCCTGGTAACTCTTGATTCATTAATACTACCATTCCCTACTGATTTAATTTACTGGCATTAATCTAACTCTAACTAACCCAGTGACACATTTAACCTGGGTCTGTGCCACTAAATCAGTCAAACATAAATGCACTCTAGTCTACAGCCCACTTTTCTTATGGACCTTATATTGTACCTGTAGCTCCCCAAACGATGACAGCAGCCCAGCTCCGTAAGCTTTAATATCCGTACCCTGCTTGCAGAGACCAAACTCCACAGTGAACCAGTAGACCTGCAGAGAAGATATAGGGAATTCTCCTGAAATGTTCACTCAGTGAAGCACTTGCACCAGGAGACACAAGTATCTCAAAAAGCAGAAAACAGGCCCCACACCCTCATATTAGTAGGAAGAGTCTTAAAAACATAAAGGCAGACTGATAGCCTGGATTGACATCTGTCCAATATTGGTCAAAATTATCAGATTAAACAACTGTAGCCTGTCTGATCTGATTGGTAAACCCAAAATGACCAACTTTGCACAACATAATGGAAAACTTATACTATTACAACATCAGCACATGGCTTTCTGTAGGGTAAAGAAGATGTTGGCTTGATATCTGTATTGGCAGATACATAAATTACTACATATCAGGATAGGATAGTAAATTAAACCAATTTACAGCCTGAATAGATGTAAATTTGGCCGCAGTAGGTCATAACATAAGTACATATAAATAGCACATCCCTGTTTTACCTCTTTCGGTCCAATAAAAGAAGATGAAGTATATACATAATGATCCGTGTTTAATAAAAGTCAACTTAACAAAACATAAAAAAATTTAGTTTGTGCAATTTTTATTCTATATAGTAATTCATCAAGTGCAAGGTCAGATTAAACCCCCTTGTGAGCATGGTTTGGTCCACCTGCCGTATGTTTGACACTTTTAATGAAAGTTGTCAGTATATATCTATAGAATACATTACTTCTTTTACATTAGATGTTAAATCCTGCGTAGTCACAGAAAACTGTACAATAAAAAAACTTTTTTAGTAAGGGTTTTCCTGCAATAATCGTCACTGTCCTTTCTTTTTTATTAGAGTACTTACGGTAGCAAGTTTTTCTATGTACTCATCAGGGGCACCGAGGGAGGCCAGCCCAATTTCCTGTGAAGGTCAGAACCAATGGAAACTTACAAGACACATTCTGGGATAAACAGATTCATTTTTTTTCCATGTATAAGTTATGGCTCAAAATAAAGAACAAATATTACCTGAGAGAACTGTGCAAACCCAGGGTCAGCAAACAGAGGGACATGTCCCAGCAGCTCATGGCAGATGTCACTGAATCACAATTTCATATTTGCAGTTATTTTTTGACTCCTAACATTTCTGTCACGTGTGCGTTTCAGATTTAGTCGTGCTGCACTTACGGCTCAGGTGTGTATCTGGGTTTGGAGCTGTGACGAATATACTGCGTGGAATGGAAAACACGGAAGGCCAGTCCAGCCAGAAAGTCACGGGATGAGAGGAGGCCAGCAACGGGGCGGAGGCGGAAACCAGTGCACGCTGCAGTCAACAGGAGTAGAAGAGGAGAAGGTGAGTGAGTGAGAGGGCAGTACTAAAAGTAAATCAATTCTAAAAGTCTCTCTGTGAGGAAGTGTCCATGACTCTAGGTGTCACAGACACTTTCTCACAGAGATAGTTCTAGATCAGTGGTTCTTAACCTTGTTGGAGCCACCGAACCCCACCACTTTTATATGTGCATTCACTGAACTCCACAAAAGTACCTAAACTGTACTGAACAGAAACCTTTTTTTCCGTCCCTTCCATCCAGTCACAGAAAAAAAACCTCTTGTCCAATTGTCAAAAGTCCAATTGAAGCCATTACATTTAATATTATTTTATTGGATAACAGAATATTGAATTTTCAATATAATTTTGAGGTTTTTTTTTTGCCATCATCGGCCATCATCTGGACTATACTTAGCCTATTTTTCTGTACCAGGACTGCTGACATCAGCGCTGGTGTCTCTAATGACATTAGCACTGAAGACAACTTCATGAGACCAATTAAAGGTTGTTGATAGAACTCACATTGCAAGAAGCGGGACACGTCCTCGAGCTGTGGGATGTTGTCCTGTCTATAGCCGCAGTATTTCTCCAGCAGGGGAAAGACACGGTTGTGTTCGCGACAGGCGTGAGTCGGGTACATTATCTTCAGTCCATTGAACACTGTTCCCCATGTGGCTATCTCATCTTCTGTGTACTCCACTCTAGGAACGGGTTGACCACTGACAAGTACAGGAGGTTATGGTCTAGCTCTGTGTCTCAAACATAACTTATACAAAGCTTGAACAGGATATAAATTAGGAATAAGTGATTTTTCTTATGATTTTTTTTAATCTGACGATATTTAACTAGCAAATATGAACACTCTAGCATCACTGTGTTCTTTTAGTGATTAACTAAGAAGAGATCCAAGGACAATATGCTCATATGTAGAAAGTTACATCAATCACACATTGACGAAATCATTGTGTGATTTAGAACTTGTGTGTATAAACACACATACAGTTACAAAGTGCATGTTAACACATAGCTGTATGGATGCATATTATTCTTCATAGTGCATATATAATATATCCATGTGTATGTGTATATATTAATCTGTGATAGAAGAGTGTCAGCTAAGATGGAGGGGAAGTGTTTATGGAACAGTTAGACCAGCCATAATGAATGGATTAGAGACACTATGAAGACAGGAGGCAGAGCTGGAGGTGGAGGAGTTAGAGATGCTGAGATTCTCTTTAAGAGAGACAAGGATGGGCAGGATCAGGAATGAGGTGATTAGAGGGACAACACAGACAGGAAGGTTTGGAGGAAAAGCTAGAGAAGCCAGATTGAGATGGTTTGGACATGTTCGGCGGAGGGACAGTGGATACATTGGTAGAAGAATGATCCCAGAGATAGAGCTACCAGGTAGGAGACAAAGAGGAGATTGATGGATGCACTGAGGGAGGACATGGAGATAGTTGGAGTCAGAGTAGAAGATACAGAGGACAGGGGGAGATGGAAGATGTTGTGGCAGCGCTGTGGCAACCCCTAAATAAGGGACAAGCCTAAAGGAGATGTATTTTTACTGTATATGTATGTATACATGTATATGTCTGTAGTATGCTAAGTATTTTCAACAGTGAGGAATAGAGTTGGGTTTACTGTCTGTAGTTGTAGGCAATGTCAGCAAACTCCTTCCTGCGAGCTCTGTATATGGGATCTGTGAAGCCCTGTCCACACACACAAAAGAGGAGAAAGCACGTTAGATCTCCCAGCCCACTCTGGGCCATTCAAAGATCTGAAATCCTGCGCTGAGGTAAAAACCCCGTGGCCTTTGACAGCATTATGTTTTCCGTCTGTGATGAAAGAATCCAAATTCATATTCAAATGTAGTCTTTGTAGAGAGTGCTTTTTCAGCTCTCCGCACAATGCAAGCTTGGCTTTAATAATGGCGGTAAGAGAGAGCAATTATCTGTAATTACAGGATCTCAATTAAGGCAGTGACATCAGTTTGTGTGGAGACGGTTTCCATTAGAACAGACGGCAGAGCGCAGCCTGTCATCTCCACCACAGCCTCTGTCTTTTTAAAAGACCTGTGGGCGAGAATGGGTTTCCATTCGCACAGACGGACATGCACTGCAGAGACGAGGCGTGGGCTGTCAGGAGGGTCGCTACTCACCGGGTGATCTGCATCCAGCTCAGAGCCGTAGCTGAGGATCTGGTTGGCAAAACGATCCAAATCCTGGATGTCGTTGGGAAACCAAGGCACTGAAACATTACAACGGTTAATACTTTCTTAATGGTAATAAAGAGAGGTTTTAAATGAGACATGATCTGAGACATATAACGACATGAAGAGAGACATAAAGACATTCACACAATTAGTCAGTATAGAGTAAATAACTTTTGCATTCAATAAGGAACTATTAACTCCTTACTTTTTGTGCTCAAATCAAAGTAAAATAAAGCTTATGTCAGCCAAGATACAGCTTAGGTTGAGAAACAAGAAACAGGAAGTTAGCAAAAAAAAATTAGATTTAGAGAGGGACAAATTGTCCCAGAATAAGTCATTTAGCTTCTCATAAATAACCAACATGTTGATTTAAATATACCTAAATTATTTTAAAAGAATTAAAATAACCAGTAGAAGAATTGTCATCATTTATATATATGGGAAGAGAAGATTCTACAAAACATATATTCCAGGATAATTTTGATCATCAACAGTCATACTGTCTTTCACTGATTTGACAACACGGGGCATCCACAAGTTTATTTATAGGATTTATCACCCTAAAAAATAACACAGGGGCCTCATCATTAATCTACATTTAGTTGGTGTGGTCCAGCCTGGGGCCCTGTGGTGGCAGTCGACCTCTGCTCGGCTCCACCGTCTGCAAAACAGGCCATTAATGTCCCTTCTGGTCTACTTGACCCAGACCATTGGACTTGAGCATGACAGGAGGATCACGGTGGGCCTGTCCATCTCAGTGTGCTGGAGTCTTCCTCTCAGTGTGGGGACACAGGGACACTCTGTTCCTCTTCAGCCTGTTGGTCTTCAGTAGCTAAACTAATGTGATTGTGGAGATGACTAATAATAAAAGAGTCCAACGAGGGCCAAGGACTGTCAGTCTCCTAGGCGTCAGTTGCTGTCAGTTATCAAGTCTGGCCGAAGATTCATGAACTTCCACGCTGGCAGAGATAAATGGGTGATTTTAACAGCGTGTGGTGGCATGAACTTTGGACAAAACGTCCTGTATCCTGGAGAATTGGATCTGGACGATGATTTGTCAACGGTGGCCAAAGCCAGAGGCAAATGCGAATCTGCAATTCTGTCCACTAAAACATGTTTTAGCAGCCTGTCTTGCATTCCATACTTGATTATAGATGAGGGATAGGTCCAAGGTCTCATCACAGACAGAATAAAGGAGCTAGGTATCAGTTGGAGACTTCAAAGATAACTGCCACCCATAGACAGATCCAGAACCACACCCTGGCTCTGGGTGAAATTGTCCAATCTGGTTATTTTTGACCAGGATAAATGTCAAGAAGTATGTAGTGCACTAGATCAGACCATCAAGACTTGGTAAGACCACCATTGCCACCTAGTGTTTCACAGCTACCTTATGTTTGTACATCCAGTCCACAGACGACCGTTGTTCGTCCAGTTTCATCATGAGATATAGCATTATGAAGCACTACTCTGAAAAGTCTGCCATCTTCACATGTCTCACCTGTGTCCTTCTCTTTGGTGCGTGTCAGCTCGTGCACGTGGCCACTGATTTGCGTGCGCAGGCCGTCAATGACCTCATCCAGGGCCTGGGAGCAATTGGAGTCCACACTGATGAAGAACTCGTACTCCTCCGTGTTCATCCTGGATGGACGGGACTCAATGTGGGTCAGATTGATTCCTTTCTCCTGCACAGGAAAGAGGAAGGGAAGACTCTGTTGTGCACTGTTAAAAAGGCTTGGACATCAACAATTTGTAATTATAATATGGATAATTCTGAATTTGATTTCTCATTGCTTGATTTGTCAGTGATTTATTTTTCTTTTAGGCAAACTCCTAGTCATTGTGACATTGTGATTCACACAACAAAATGTCACCTCTGTATTTAACCCATCACCAAAGTGAACAGTGGGCAGCTTGGAGCGCCCGAGGACTGCCAACTGCCCCCTCACCACGAACTGCCAGGTTCTAATCCACGAACCTGGCAGTTCGTGGATTAGAACCTGGAGCCCTCCGGACCCCAGTCCAGTACCCTAACCGCTCCAAATGATATCACACAAATTTTCCAACGAAGACTGTGATAACAATGTTAGCGCAAGTGCACAAAAAACTTGTCTATGTTGTTCCTCCTGGCAGACAGAGAGGTCAGTTGGTTGTTTTTTAGGATGCCGTGTCATCTCTATTCCACCACTAGAGGGTGGTAGGAATGTCGGGAGCACACGTTGACCATGAGTAGTTCTGCTCCAACCTTTGACCAACTACAAACTGGCCTTGAGTCTGACCTGCATGTTTGGCCCTGAGGCCATCCACACATGTTTTCATGGTATCATCCACAAACAATGAGAAGAATAAAGCGATGCCGCAGCTTTTGGCAGGACAGAACCCCTTGAATTTCTCTGAATTCTGTTTGCGTGCAGAAGTATTCTTGCTGTTGGCTAGCATTCCGCAAAGAGACTTTAGTTGTAACGTTGTAATTTTTCTAAAAATGTGTTTTTATTTACACAGTGTTTTGTGGAGGAAGTGGGAGGATGATGTTCTGCATCTGCCATAGGCTCTT
This sequence comes from Paraplagusia blochii, assembly GCA_016785265.1. Lineage (NCBI taxonomy): Eukaryota > Metazoa > Chordata > Actinopteri > Pleuronectiformes > Cynoglossidae > Paraplagusia > Paraplagusia blochii. Next base: position 138,885 of record JAFBJS010003804.1, read on the forward strand.
TCGAAGAGGTGGGTCCATGTCACGCCTCCCTCTTCACACCCATCTGGATCCCATTCAACTCCACATATGGGCTTACGTTTCTGGCACGACCAAAAGTCAAGGTTGGTTTTTCAAAGCACAACAACAACTCAATTTTTATGACGCAATGTTGTTTTACTCATTGATGGCAGGTTTTCAATATTTATCCATGTTCTTATACTGTGTGCCTTCAGTTTACTGAGAGATAAAGTAAAGGTAAAACTGAAGATGTTTGACAGTTAAAAAGTGGATTTAAAACACAGCTGTTGTCCATCAAATACACTCAAATTTGTCATGGCGAAACTATAGTTGAGTTTATAGTCAACTTTTAGATCCACCCATATACATCTCTTTTATACCTCACTATTCCTTTAAGGAGAACCGATTTTTCTGTGGTTTGTTGTCAGCTCAAGACGCATGGATTTTTTTTACCAAGTTTTTATTCACATTTTAGTCACCTTAATGCTTTACACCAGTGCTTCCCAATCTCTTTCTGTTACGCCCCCCTAGCCAGAAGAAAACAATTTGCGCCCCCCTCCCCACTAACCACTCTCTGCCACAACTATAAATAACAGCATTTGTCTATAAAATAGATCTAGCTACACCTCTGCATAACATTGTATCCTTGTTAACATAAAGAAAACAAAAAAAAATAGATATATTTCAACTTACAAGGATGTGCCATTACACTTTATTGTAGTACGGCGGGAAAAAAAGCATGTTTCCGGGGTCACATGCGCGCCCCTCAGCATCGCACCGCGCCCCCCCAGGGGGGCCCGGACCCCCCCTTTGAAAACCCCTGCTTAACACCATTTTATCAGATTAAAAAAAAAAATTAAAACGTTTACAGAGTCTGAGGAAATGTCTGACTGTCATAAACATTCATAAGACAGTCCGCTACTTCTATACATATTTGTCAATCTTAACATATTCATAGCCTTTTCGAAAAATGACGACTCCCCAGTAGTCAATTTTTTTTTACTTTGCTGACTGGTATATGTGGTGAAATGCTTTTACACCCAATTATGGATCATGTTAAGTTGTATTTAACCAATTGATGACAAGAAAATAAGTTTTTACCATTTAAATGTTTATTAGTAATTGATAGAAATTTCTGTCTTATAACAACAGTCTTATTGGATTATACAGTGAGCTGGTTGAGAAAAACGCATCTAAGAGCTGAACAGGATGTAGTGGCCACTCTACATCTGCGTGACAACTCCAAACATTAGTACCAATGACATTAACCAGCATCTGTGTGCATAAGAGCGGTGGGTCATGGTCAGTGCACTGCTACTACTCGTCACATGAACAACTCACTGCTTTGTCACATGCATGCCTGAGCCTCAGGCTGATCATCACTAAGAGATTTGCCTTCTTAGTTTGCGTGGTTACGAGATCCCAACTCTGGGACAATGAGGGTGTGATCATTACCATGACGCCTTGATACAGTCAAGGTTCATAAAGGGCGTTGTAAAATGCTGAGTAATCTAAAGTGTAATGTGGTTCGGGGAAAAAAAATTGGAAATGAAAAAGGCACTAAATGTGTAAAGTAGAGGGGATGCAGGAGAACTGGGGGTGGAGCAGGGGGAGGATTGGAGAGCAGGATCTCATAGGTTCAAACAGGACATGGATGTTTGCTGCAGCAACATGTGAATGTTCCACCAAAAAAAGTGTTCAAATTTCCTCGTAAAAAAAAAACATCCTCCCCGACACGTGTTCACAAAAACATTTTTTCTTTGCTGCTAAAAACCCACATGTTTTTTTCTTGGACTCTATTTCTTCTTTTAACAATATTAAAAACGCATTAATTAAAATTACAGAAGAAAACAGGAGACAGTGTCAAACAATGCAAAGTTATAATAGGAAAAGCCATGATGATACAAATTATATTTTAACTGATTGCATCAGGCCAATGATTTTGCTTCAGCACATAGAAAATATTCAGGAGAAATGGGGGACTGGCAATAATTTGGATGTCCAACTCTGCATTTAGGGGCCACTGTTGGCCCTCAAACCAGGGTTTTGACAGGGAATTTTTGTTTGTCTATTCAATATAAATATATATACTATATATTGTGTATGTATATATGTATCTATATGCATATATATGTGCACATCATTTTGTTTTCTGATTGTTTTCATTTTTTAACTAAATCCTGCCTATTCCACCACCTGCGAAATACAATTAAATTACAATATACAGTAACCATAGCATGTTAGAAGAGAGAAGTAAAAACACTCTCATGTTCATTATGACATGAGATAAACTTGCACCAGTGTGCAAGTTGTAAAAACAACAGTTATTCATTCATGTTTGTCCTTTTTTCAATTACAAAACAGGAAGTGATCAAGATGACCTGTTCCTCTGTAACTTTACGATCACTTTAAACTCTTCTCTTTTTCTTCTTGTAAATCTTCCAGTCAAGTACCTCAAACACCTCTCTTCACTCTACCTTAGGCATATTGGCGTCCATCATGGTAATTTCCAGAATGTCTCAGCTCTTTAAAGTTCACTTAATGAATTGGACAAAACCTTTCCCTTTTTTCGCCATTTTTTTTTACATTATTTCTATGTGATTTGTTGAATGGTGTCTTTTTAGAATCTGGTATTAACATGATTCCAGGAATAATAACAGCAGTTTGATCTGGTTGTCGTTCCTGCAGTCACGTACGCAGGTCTTTTAGACCCAACCCTTTTTTTGACTGCTGCCATCTGCGAAAGTCAAACATCCTTTGACTTTTTTGGGCATTCGTTGGCATACTTCATTACTTGTAAATCAATACTTTATTCAACAGCCGTGGACAACAGTCTGCAGGTTTGACATGTGCAGATCAAAATGTTTGCTAATGGAATATGATGTTAAGGTTGCTGATCATTTTTATTTGATTCTGGAAATTATCGCAATATATACTTGTTCTCGGCCTTGTGCCTTTTACCTCAGGGGTTAGTAAATACAAGCCAACGTCTGGTTGTGCAATGGGGAGTTGCATTGTTGTTGAAGGTGGGTGGAGATGATTTATTTAATTTAAGTGCAAACAGCTGGAGGGCAAACATCAGAGATAAGTTGTTTACATTACCTCTCTACAGACCCATCACACAAACAGGCCTGACATCAATCACCACATTTCTCCAGTTCATATCAAGGATTAAAATGAGTTCTGGTTGCAAGTACATTGTATAAAAAATATAAAATCTCCTCTACAGCTCCACAGGCAACTACTCATGTTTTAGGGGCGGTTCAACACAGGCAGTGGTCAAGATGATCTGTTTCTCTGTGACTACAAGATCGCTGTAACCCCTTCTTTCTTATTTTCTATATGTACTGTTACATCCAGGGAAGTCCAAAACATCAGATGCCAAAAAATCAAACAACCCACAAAGCAGAACCAAGGACAACTGCAGCTAAATGTAACACTAATGACAAAATTAAATGAAATAATTCTGGCGAGGGCACTTGATTTCAACTTTTTTTTCTTAAAAGTGCAAACCCAATTTTTCTATTCCACTCAGCAATTGTGTTGTGCTTGCTTGTACCCAACAGTACGTTGACTGATCTTTTTCCATACTCCTATTGCAGAAAATTAATATTTTAACCCTCAACTGCTTTATTTTGCAGTTTTTGTACTTACTCTTGAGAATGAATGTTTATTATAAAGAAAAAAAGAATGTTTACTACTGAATGTAGCCATTAGAACGAGGAGGTGTTGGCACTCTGAAGGACATACTGAGGGTGATTTGGTTCAACCACAGCTCCAATAAATTACTTTTTTACTACAGTCTTAAAAACCGCAGCTAAATGCCATTAGCAGTTCTGTGTTCAACCACCAGGGTATATGGGATATAGCATATTTTTATTTTCCCCTTGTAATCCTCAAAAAGCAGAGGGATGTTTTATTTGCCTTACCTCAAAGAGCCTGAGAGCTTTAACCAAAGCTCCAACCTCTTCTTTGAGGGAGAAAATGCAGGAGATCACCTCCGACTTTTTGGTGTCCTCCTCCAAGTACATGGAGCCTCGTCTTTTCTGTTCAGAAAGAAGTGTAGTTTTATTAGTTTTATTTATAAAGGTAACAATAATAACAAGTTCCTGGAGGATTGGTTTTGTCCTGGTCTGTCAAGCCTCAAAATTCAAGTCCAATACTTGAGGTCAAGATGCTGCAGAAAAAAGTGAGTTACTTGTATAGAAAATATTCTAGTCTAGGTTAAGAAGCAAGCAAGAAAGAAAGGTCTGAGTCATGTAGAAGTGTGTGTTGAGCTGCTGAAATAGCAAGTGGCTTGAGAGTAATAAGTCATGTACCTTAATGTCGAAGTTCAGCTCATTTGGTTTAACGATAAGTGGAGTTTATAGTTGCCTTCTAGGCAAATGGAACCGCAGTTTAATCACTTACGTGGCTACAAATCTGAATCCACACGAAACAAATTCAAGACAATAGCCATTTGACGGCCAAAGATAAGGAAAGCTAAACTCTTGTCCTTGTGATTCACACCATGAAATGTGTCACCTTATTTAACCCACCAACAAAAAGAACAGTTGGCATCTTTTAGCTGCTCAGGGAGCAGTGAGTGGGGGCAAGGCCAGGCTCAGTGTAAACCTGAATCCTGGTGAATTCAAACCTGGAACCCTGCGGATCTAAGTCCAATTCCTTGACCACTGCCCCTGTGGTGGTCTGGTAATAAGAAGTTATTTAAAGGTTGGATTTCAGATCATGAAGGATACATTTGGTTGAAGTTGTCAAAAAAGTTGTGGAAAATATGAAAGAAGGATGGTTTTGTTTGAGTTACTTTAAGGAAGTCAATGATTTTTTTAAGGTCTATAGTTTAATTGACTGATGGGTTTCATTGTTCATTGTTTTGTAGGTGTGTTTCATTGGTTTTAGTCTAGGATTATTAACAATTGTTGACATCTGATAGTCAAGTGCCTGCCTCCCAAACAGGGGTCAATGCCAATTGCAGCAAATTTGGTAAAACAAACACATTTCATTATTGGATTTTCATTATTGGAGGAAAAACTGATAGCAATGTTAGATAGTAGATAATTGTTCTATATATGTTTTTTTTTATTGGGAAAGATTCAAAATGCTTGACTTTGAAGACCTGTGCACAACTAAATAGAAAATATATTTCTGCTAAATTAAGCTCAATTTTGTTTCTCTACAATGATTTCACTGCCGAATTGTGTGATTGCTAACTGGAGTCACACGTTCAACCAATGTCACAGTCTGTGTCACAGGTGTTTTGGTATATCCCTCCCATGAAATGCATAGTTGCACTTCAGCTACTGACCCATGTAACACACACACACACACACACACACAAACATGCTCTGAGACTTCAAAGAGCAGCAGAACCTTGTAACAGATGACAAAAATTCCACTACAGTGATTTGAGACATTTCCTTCTCTGACAGATTTTTCAAAAACAGAACTATAGTTTGCTCTTTAGCTCACTTTTTATAATAGTTTAAACTATGAAACTCTCTCTATATATACATATTTACCATAATCAAAACAGTCACGATGGACAACAAATGTTTCTTCCTTGATTCTCTTTTTATTTTTTGTATTTTCTTTCACCTTTTCTTATGTTCCACCAGCAGCAAGTGAGGCTGTGGGGTGAAAAAAAGAGTGCCATGCTGCTCCTGTTGACTTTATTGTTCCTTTTGATCACTGTCATGTGGTGCACAGTGGATAAACTGCATATTTGAAAAGATTTGATTTATTTGGGATGTAGAGCTTTCTTTTAAAAAACAAGCCTGTGATTTAGATTATGTGAAGTGGTCAGTTATGATAATACAACTTCAGTTACCAAAAAGAGGTTCAGAGCATTTCAGGAAGAACTGAAGAAATGGAATGGGACGACTATGATCTAACACGTAGCAGTGTTCAATAGTCAAATCAGTAGAAAAACATTTTTTGGTCTAATTGTAAAAGAGTATTAAAACACACAAATGTGTACAGTATCTGAAGAATATGAAAACATAATGCAAAAAAAAAAATCTCTTGTCAGACTTAATGTGATTTGACTTAGAACTACTGCTTACATTAAGACTGGAGGGTTTCAGGATCCGTGACTAATAAGTTGCACACGACCAGTAGTTAAATGGTCAACTAAAGTTTTTGGTGCAGAATGAGAAGCTATCTAAAAAGGTGATCATGGGATTTCATCATGTTAGATTTAATCAGAAATATCTTAACGGACTGATAAGTGTGCTGGAGGATTCTGAAGATTATGGATCAGCTGACAATGAGACCAAACGCAAAAACAAAAATCAGTAAAAGACATCAGCTGTCTCTTTTTCTATGATATTCTCTTCCTCTCTTTGCCTCACTGCCTACAACGAAAACATACAAAAAAAATGTGAACAACTTTGAAAAACAAATCAAAGGTGGTATAAATGCACTCATGAGAAAAACAAACTTTAATGGGTGTTTACCCCGATGATCTCCTGCCCATGGGTGTCCTCCTGGGGCCCATAGTTTCCGTTGACTCTTTTGTAGGCAGCGTCCATCCTGGTCCTTCAGGTAAACAGTGTGTGTGGGTGTCTGGCTCTGTCTGTTGTGTGTGTGATTGTACTCTGAGCTCAAACTTCATCCGCTGCTTTTATTAAACCTCCCCTGCTTTAACTGCTGCGTCATGTGACTCCAAACCTCCCTGCATCAGTCTGACGTGAGATGACTTTACATGTGGCTCTTGCTTCGTCACAGCTCCATGTGTTTGTCATTTACTTGCACTTTTACGTCCTGTCCTTTACAAAAAAGACACTTTACAAAAAAGCATTTATTTATTAAAATTTCTACTTCTATTAGACTGACACTGACAGAGGAAAATTCTATTTCTATGGAGGAGTCATCAGGAGATGAGTTTTGTTTTGTGCGTTAAATTACATGGTGTCTTTTTTATAAAGGAAAAATGTTTCGCACAGATTGAAATATTTTTCACTGCCAGTGAAACTTACATGTAAATTACTTTTTCGTGTGGTTTTCAGGTACTTTAAATGTGACATGTCTTAGTCTTCTATTGCAACTAATTTTGCTACTTTCATATTAATCATTGAAGTATCATTTAGACGGTTTATATATATTTTTGTTGCTGTACCTGCCAGTCTTTTTTGGACATCTAAAGAGTCATTGTCTTTGGTGTTCAGTCCCATGTGATCTGCACTCTTTTCCAGTCACATTAGGAATGAGGTTGTGTATTTGTTATTCTTTCCATAATTGCTAAACAGATATTTACCCCCATCAAAGTGGATTAGTTATTGAACGTTAGTTGAGGTTGTATTGCGTGTTAACCTGAAGAAAATTGATTTTTCTGGCAAAATCTGGTGCATGACATTAGGAGACTTTCCAGGACAGGAACACACATGCACTTATATTTTAAATATTTATTTATATTTAATTGTTCATTTGTATTATTCTGCTGGATCAATATAGATCTCTAGGGCCACACTGGGTCTAGAGATATATACACTGTACCACTAACTTTTTTTAAAGCATTTTAGAAACAAGCACTTAAAATAATGTGGAATTCCCCTTAAATACCCCATACTCACAAGTGTGTTGACATGACAGGATATTTTTTTTCATGGATGATTAACTAATTACCAATCGATCAGTGAGGTCACAGGATTGATGTTGTCACTGATGTTGCAATGTCTACGGACAAGACAATGGCGTCTGGCTCCCTCCCCGTTCCTCATTTCCTATTAGTTATTTGCTATTATTGTAGGTGCTGAAGTGTGACGATTTTTCTCAGCCCTGTCTGGATGTAGACTGTTTGCAGCTACATACGATAGAGATTGTCAGTATGACGTAAATTCCACTAGAGGTCGGTATAGGGTCATTTGTATTTGAGTGAATTTTTATGTTTTGGGGTTTTTTTTAGTCTGTTAAGTAAAAATAAAAAAGTAAGAACCATAAATAATAATTATTATCTACCAAAATGTCTTCTTTATCTCCTTAAGTGGTCATGTGTTCACCAACCATCCTCACTGCTGGTCCATGTCCTATCTCCTCCCAAATCTTCTTTGACAACTTTAGCTTGCACTGGTGCCCAGTCCAGTGGGGGGCACCAGAAGTGAACATTTTGGGGTCGCTTCTTTGTGGGCTGCTGTAAAATATTATTTCATTTTAGTTGCTTCAGCAGAACAGGTAGAAGGATATCTTAGACGGGACTTTCAGTTTTATGGAATACACGGGTTGGTGCTGCAGCCCAGAGGCAACGTCTCTTTCATTGGTTCAACTCCTGGACAAGATTGAATCCCGATAGGGCAGTCAGCACCTTTGATTGGACTGACAACCTACAGGAACCTTTAAAAAGGGGTTGTCGGTGCGGTGTAATTTGGGTGGTGGTTGTGTAGACCTGGTAACAGATAAACCAAAAAAGATGGTTGGATGGACGGATGGAATACACAAAGTCAGAGGAGCAGACAGATCATAAGACTCAAAATAGACTCCCGCGTGTCTCCATTGGACATTCTGGGTGTTAAACCCATCTGGATCCATGAGTGACATCAGATGAAAAACACCCAGCATTTCTCAGTGTCCTCTTGACATTCTTGAATTCTGCATCCCAAGTCTCCTTACACCCCACACACCCCCCGCGCCCCCTTTCCCGTGACCCACCCTCCCTCTGTGTCATTAACTGTCATTACGGAGAAAGAAGACAGTGACTCATTTATCACGAAAAGCGTTGCAGAGTGCGTCCACAAAGGCCGTTCTCCAGTCATGGAGTTCCATTCTCACCCCTAATGATCGGCCGGATGCCACTCACTCTCAGTCCAACTGTAAGAAATAAGCTCTTTTACAAACAGCAGCTGTCCCGCTTTCATCTCGATTATAAGACTCCATCACTTTTTTTTACAACAATTATTGAGGAAACAGAGCAGGACTGTGTGGCAGCGGGGCTGATGAGGGGGCTCCGAGATGACGAAGACTCACGCAGTCATGAAATTCCCTAATTGTGCTTTTATGGGACACTGTTGATTAATGGACCAATTGGCGAACATTTTGTGAATGTTGTCCACATGTGCAGGAACCACGGGGGGTTGCTAAAGAATCCTCTCCAGCCTACAGCACCATTGTGGGTCTGACTCATAAGGAGGGGGGCAGAGGTGGGAGAAGAGAAAAGAAAATGAAACTTTCGGTCTTTCACTGCTCCTGCTGTTGAGAGGAGGGTGAATGAGTTTGGGGGCCGTGAAGTCGCAGCCACAGCCACAGCCACATGGACCGTTCTCACTCTGGATAATAGGGACCATTCTTTGCAGTTCCTAAACCCCCTGTTGCACGCTGGGAACGGGGCAGCCGTCCACCCCATCGGTGACAACAGACACGCTCAGACATGCTCACCCACAGGATAATTGAATTCTACTCCCAGTTAAGTCAAGTCTGTCCCCCGGACGGGTCCCTCTGCCACGCGTGGATCTGACAGAAATTCTCCCAGGATCAGCCTTTCAGCCAAAGACTGCAGGGTCAGACCTGGGTCCAGAGTCAAAAGAGGAGACAGTGGAAATGGAGTGGTTGCTCTGATTAGTCCTGTGCTCGGGAACAAACCTCCGATTTTTTTGGTTTTTATTCCTTCTTCAGTCTGAAGTATCAGTTTTTCCTGGGGCTGTTGAGGTCATTGTCCAACCTCTAGAGATGAGAGCAGTATTTGCCTTCACCCAAAGTCCTACAATGACTTAGTGTAAGGACATCATTTTGAATTGTTGTTTCTTCTTTGATGAAGACAGGTCACAAAATGAGACATTTAGCTTTCTGAATGAGGTCCCTGTCAAAGACAAATTATATCAACCTAAGTCCTTTCTGTTTCTTCAGATTAGAGATTTAACACAACCTGAATCTGTCATCAGAACCATCAGGCACAGGTGCAAAAAATGTAGAGAATCAGAAATCCATCCATGCATCTCATCTGTTAATCCAGTTGTGGGTCACAAGAACCAGCCCCTCAAGAACCTTCCTAGCAGTCAGCCCACTGGAAGACAGTGATTCGGTCTTTCCCAGCAGGTCGTCCCTGGAGTTTTCACACCAATGACAGAGATGTCGAGAGCTATTAGTAAATAAAGTGATGTAGGTGACCTGGGTATTCTTTAATTGATGAAGTTAAGAACCTGAAGGTGATATCAGGGTTTGACTGATATCCAGTCAGATCAACCTGATAAGTGTGTTACTCGCAGGTGGAGCCTTTGTGGTTGGTGTCATCAGAGTGGAGAAGGTGATCGGATTAGATTAGATCAGATTAGGGCCGGAGTACTGTGACAAGACACTGAATGCCCTGACTGACAGGGATTACATGTTAGCCTTATATTAAAGCATCCTCGTCCCTAGTGCTGCCACCGGTGGTGGCTTCTCACCCTCAGGCTGATGATCTTGTCTGTGCAGCGACCTGGGTCACCGCTCTAACCTCCTACACTACCTACCCCTGGACCTCCTACTGACCAAACACAAAGGGAGTTTGCTCCCTGTGGCTGTGGTCACTTTCACCCGTCATTCAGACTTTCTCTTTGTTATTCTTTCATGCTTTTTTCCTGCCCTCTGATAAAAATATCCCTGGATTGACGAAGGTTATTTCTGTATGTATGTTCTTAAAACAAATTCTAGACCGTGTCTTTGATGCAAGGTCACAACCCTCCTTTTCCTCTTGTCTAAGGTCTAATACCCAGTTCCTTTCAAATGTTGCTGCAAGTGAGCTGCAAGTATTTGGCCAAGTTTTTGTTCAAATGTGATTAAAATGTGATTTCTAGCTAGGCCAGAATAACTGGAAAATTTACATCTTCATTTTTTCTGCGATTTTAAAAGCCTGAAATAACGTAATGCAATTACATCTCCTGCCAGCTGGGGCAGTATTACCTGCCCTGGAGGAAAACAAAAACAAGGAATAAAACAATAAACTAACTGCCAGGTTTAGGATAAAACAGGAGAATAAAATAACCTTTACTGTCGTTGTGTGGATGGATGGATAGATAGATAGATTTTCCTTTATCATTAGTTTCATTGTTGTTAGGGACGTCCGATATATCGGTCAACCAATAAATATCGGACCAATATCAGCATAATTTTTAATATCGGAACATATCGTTATTGGTTTTTCCACCGCTATTTAAAATCTGATGCTGCAAAGCCTGGACTTTTTTGTGGATAGAAAACTGTAATTCTTAATGACCGCAAGGAGCTGGTCATGTGAGGGTCAGGGTAAGATTTTAACACTTTATCACGAGGTGTTTTTATGCAGCGAAGTAAAGAAAAAAAAGCAGGGAATGGACTCCGACAAACCTCACAGAGTTTATCATCCTGGAGAACCAGCCGTTCTCTCTCGTTCAAGACGCTGTTTTTACTAAAGGTGTGGAGTTTCTGTAGCCGGACTATGTCAGGACTCATTGTATTTGATATAAGTATTTCTGGGACATTTGCCAGTGAAACGCTGTTTGTCGTCTCTCGTGTCATCAACGAGAAGGGTCGTTTACATTGTGACAATGTTGAAATGTTTTTGAAGTCAGACAACAAGCTGAAATCAGGAGCTGCAGACTGATAAGGCCTTTGCGTCCATGTGTTGTTAGCCTTGCGTGTCATCAGGTTTTGTATAATACACCTTCACGTCAATCAGTCAGCGATACCGTTGCTGTGTAATTGTCCACCTCCAGCACACAGTAGAAGAGAGCTTTACAAACAGAGAGGAAACTTCCATATCTGTTATCTGTCGTGTCACAGATCAGTATCTCAGTGTGTCTCCCTGCTTTCAAGTTATACCATCTTCTGACTTAAGAGTAAACAGTGCTTCAAACATTTGGACGGTTAATTAAATAAACAAAGAAACCCAAAGCAAAGTCTGTTTGATAACGTCATCTAAATCAGACTCCACTGACTGTGTCAAAGAGAAAACAGCGTGTTACATAGTTTAATTAGGACATAACGTGAGGTACATGAAAGACTTTGAACGTTTTATTCCAGAATCATCATTTGACCTCTGTTCTTATTGACATCCATGTAATAGTGTCTTTGTCTTTCTGGCTACCTTTATACCTGTTTTTATTAAATTTTTTGCCCCACCTTTACTGGCATACCCTGACGTTATCTTAGCCAAGTATTATCTAATTGCTGTGTTTGACCAGTCCAGAGGTAGAAAACAACAATCAGTACCATGTGATCACCTTGACAGTCTGCATTAAATGAGAGTGAACGTTATGATTTTTTTTTTCCTATTTTACTTATCTATTATAGAATGCTTCCATAATCTTAGTGTCAACACCCGATTGGTTTCCAGTGACTGTTCAATAAGGGTGAGCAATGTTGACTTCAATTAAATTGGTCAACAAATGAATGCAATACAAGTACTGTCAGTTGTTGGGAGTGTTTGCTGTTGGTGTATTACGTCAACTATTCTTTAATTATTATTTATATGAACTGAATGTTACCTTCACGTTAAAATGTAGATCTTCTTTAAGTACAAAAGTATTTTTGTTGCTGTTTGAGAATAATCTCTGGTTTAGTGTCATATTGAGTTATGGCACCAGTGTTGTTGTAGTTATCACTTCCTGCCGGTAGAGGGAGACTTTGGCCTCTCTCCAGTTGACAGTCCGGTCCCTCTGCCCCGTACCCAGAGACTGAGTCTCCTCCCTTCGAACCCATAACCTCTTCCTAATCTCCACCCTCACCCCTCTCCTTCTCTTCCTCCCCCAGTTGTCATGGAGACGGCTCAGACGAGCAGGTGATGCATTGACAGGGAGCAGATGGTTCCCTGTGGAGGTAAGCACAGCCCAACAATGCTTCCATATTCATCATAAAGTCCGACTCAAACTCTGTGCTCCGGCTTTTTTCTTCTTCTTTACAAGTAGAAAAAGGGAGAGAAAAAGGTTTTACTCTCGAGCTCTCGCTTTCTCGCTCACCCTCACACCTCTGCCTCCCCCACCTTCCATTAATGCATTACATTACATATTCATGTGCAAAGCTATTCATTTAAAAAGTGGTGAAAACAAGTAGTAATACTCCTAAACTTTTTTTTATTAAAACATGAAACTACTAAACTACTCAAAAACTATTCTTTTTTTCTGATTAAGGCATCAGAAAATATCACGTTACTCAACCTTGCTGTTATTCATAACAGTGATAATTCAGCATAATGTTTTATGAAGCAAACTTTTGCCAGAACTTTGACTTTTGGATCTCTACTGCATATGTAGAGATATATTAACTTTCTCAGCAAGACAGACTTTTCTTATTTTAATGTTAATAGGTATGTTTCTCACAGCATACTTTGGGAAAAAGTTTTACATTTTTAGTCTGTGCCTATGGGGTGAACTTATGTCAACTTTCTCCTCTGACTAACATTTGCGGGATTTTATTCCAATAGATTGACCAGACTTTGAACTGGAGTTTTTAACCACTTTTGTCTTATAAACTAAAGATTTTCATAGACTGACATAATGTTTTTATCATGTTTTTGTCATTTTTGCTTGGGTGGCATTTACAGTTGTTGGATAAAATTTACCCTATTTTTTAAAATTACTTTGTTTTTGTTGTTTTTGTTTGATTTAAAGCCTGACTGTTGTCGTACAGTCATGGAACTAAAGTTTGGCTTGTTGTCAGTGAAGATTCTCTACGTACTCAGTGACTTTGCGATCAATTGAAGCTTCAAAAGAAAACAATGGGTTGGCCTCCGTGCGCTTGTTTTTCATCTTGCAGGTGTTTTTTTGGAGCATGTTTTTTTTTTTTTCATGCACTAACTCACGGGCTGTAAAGAAGCTCCTTCTTTGGCTTCTGTCTCCCCTGGAGATAAAGAACAGACACCCCACTCTCCCCACTCTTTCTTCTCTCTAACTCCTGAATAATCCAGCAACAATACACGACTCTGAGCCCGTGTGCAGCCATGCGCCGCAGGCCTGACTTGTTTCAGGCATTATGGAGATCGGCTAATGCATGTAACTGTGCGTCCACCTTTCAAACTGGAACAAGTGGTAAAAAAAAAAAGTGTCCGTTACAATAGAGGCAGCCGAGTGCTCCGCTTAACCCGCCACACCTGGAACTGCCAGCGGGGGGTGAGAGCGGCAGCTACGCCTGGCCTTGCATGGCCTTGCCTCACCCACGACCATCATCATCATCACCATCATCATCATCACCACAGCTCTTATCAATACAGGCGGTGAACAGGAGAAGGAGGAGGCGGAGGAGGTGTATTCACGGACTGACTATGATAAAGACGCACAGTGAGGAGCCATTCAAGAGCCCTGCTCCCATAATAGAGTCACTAATAGGTGCCCATTCAGCAGGGAAAGTGTTTTCTGGGTTGGAGAAAAAGAACAAGAAGGAGGGGAGAAAAAACTTCAGGGGGAAGCAACAATCACTTTGTCCGCTGCCTTGTGTATGTTAAAATTTATGCAGCGCTCCTCCACCACCCCACCTTTCTCCAACTCTTTTACTGTCTTTTTTTTTTACTCCTGGTACTCCTCCACTTTCGTTAAAGAGCGTCACTATAGTGAAAGGGCGACATGCATAGTTCAGAGTCTTCCTTTCATCCTTACTTGAGAATTGAATGGTGTATCCTTGAGTTTGTGCAGTCCAGAGAAAGGGCTCTTTCTTATTCTAACTTATAGTTTTTAACTTAGACTCCGTTTTTAATTCAATTCACCTTAGTTTTTATTGTTAAAAGTAAAACCAAATAAAATTTAACAATCTGTCAACTAAATTTTTTTTTGAAGAATTATCCTGACAATTAATCATGATAAATCTTACCTCCTTAAATATACAAAAAACTTTTTCTTCTTTTCCATTGCTAGAAGTATTTTTGCAACAGAGTGCATCTGTTGCAGTCAACATTACAGTTATAATGAATTTGATCCAAATGTAGCACAGAAAAGCCTAAGTTTTGGGGTCCAACTACAAGCCCCTGAGGAACTCTTACATGGGAAATAGATGGAACCTAAATTTAGTTTGTTTCTTTAATCCGTTAACGTCAAAGACAAATTATTGCAAACAGCATCTTTTTATTACATTACTTAGACTTTAAACATTTTGATATCGCTTTTATTGTTGTTTAATGTAATCTTGGTTGTATGGGTCTCTTGTTATTGAGTATTGTTATCGAGAAAGTCTATGCGTATTTTAGGGAAAGATATTATTTCTACTTGTTCTCAGACCCTGACTTAAATCATACCAGGTATGTTTTAATACATCGGTCCAACTGAGTTTTTTTCTCTTTTCAGTCCCAAACCCAATGTGAGATTAGGGACTAAGATAGTAGTTTACTTTGTCAGTTGTTTCAGCCCTTATACAGATATATGCAGTTGCATTTCAGGCAGTTTTTCAACCATTGCCCCCTGCTGACAACCAGGCTTCAACACTGCTGTTACCAATAGCAATTCCATTGGCTCTCTGACGCCCTCCTTTGGTTCGGAGGCACGGAGGGGAGTCAGCTTTGACGAGGGTTGACTAAATGCTGAAATGCTGCAACCATATTGACAGAGAGAGAGAGAGAAGAGGCTGAGCTGATGGATTGATGAGATGAAGAAATAACAGGGCTGACCAGGAGGTGGAGGAGCTTTTGGCATGTTGAGGATCTCAGCATGGCATGAAAGCCAAACTTTTAGGGCAACCCAGTGGGCACAGCCCACACAGGTCAACACCTTTTGATTGTGACAAAGAGGCAGCCCGCCATGGCCAGAGCTGCTGTCCTCAGAACAGCATGAAAGCCTGGTAATGGCTTTTTAATGCTTTTTGTTCACGAGCTTTGTCAGTCACTCTGCTGATGTATGGGTTTATTTATGTATGTGAAGTCACGACAAGTTCTGGTTGTTGGACAATTGGGGTTTTAGAAAAGGATTGTGTTTAATGAAAAACAGAGATACTCCAACACTTTGGGGAGAAAACAATGGAAACATCCTTTATTGTTTTGTTTTTCTTCCTTTCCTTTCAGCTTGTCCCCTTTTCAGGAGTTGCCACAGTGAGTCAACTTTTTCCATCTCCTCCTGTCCTCTGTATCTTCTACTCTGACTCCAACTACCTCCATGTCCGCCCTCATTGCATCCTCACTGTCCCTCCTCTGAACATGTCCAAACCACCTCAATCTGGCTTCTCTTAGCTTTTTCCCCAAACCTTCCTGTCCGTGTTGTCCCTCTAATCATCTCATCTTAGAGAGAATCTTGGCAACTTTAACTTTAATTGAGTAAGCAATTTATAAAAAAAACTAGGGATGTCTGATATTAACTTTTGCTGTTATCCAATATTGTCGATATTGTCCAAACACTTATTTCCAATACTGCTATTAACCACTACTGATTTATCCACTAACCACTAATGAGTTATTGTGATGCCTGACCAAAGACTCGCTGCATAAAATGTTAAGATCTTTCCTTGCACCGTCACATGACCAGCTCCTTAGTGTCATTTATAATTCCAGTTTTCTTACCCACAAAAAACTTCAGACCACAAACATTTACTGTAGCATCAAGCATCGTTGTTGTGCCTTAAGGTGTGGTTTGATTACGTTATTCATTATGCTGTTGTTTGACACCTCTGCACAACTTTTTATGCATTTTTTATGGTGTGACACTATTTTTTATGGTGACACCTATTTCTTATTTTGCATCCTGAAGCACCTCTGAGAACCTTCTTAAGATTCAGGATCCAGAGTTCTTTCCAATTTTTCTGGAAATCTTGATCAGTGTGTATTAAGGGCACCAGATTATGTCCACAGTCAATGTATTTATGTGGATGACATGGCAGTGACTGCTCCAGTCATCTGTGACAATGTTTGATCTGGTCTCCATGGAAACCCTCACAGCTCTTAGGGTTTGTTAATATTAAACCAAGTGCGTGTTTACCAGAATTTCCTTGCTCTACAAATCTGAAGATAAATATCCTCAAAGCACAGACAGGGCCAAGATAATAGGCCTGCAAATTACACACACTCTAACGCACACACACACAGGAAAGTCAGAAGATGTGTAGAACTGATAGAACTCCACTGTTTCCAGGGCTCTTGCCACTTGCTGCCCTGTAATGTAATTAGGTCCAGGAGATTTATGCAGCCCAGAACCTGATCCATGTTGTGTCTGGTGTTGGACTGAAAAGCCTTCTCTCAGTCCAGCTGGTCCCACGGTCTGTTCTGGTCTGTGTCACTCTGAGGGCCTAACAGTGTTTTTCGTTGAAGGATTTGATTGTTTTTCTGTTGCATCTGTGAGGAGAATGAGGTTCTAGAAGTCAGTTTACGAGTTCAGGCACTTCTTGGCAAATTACAAAGCTCATCAGTTTCAATCTAAACCTAGTTTTTGGACTAATAACATGCCGTGACTGGGAGGTTAAACTGTGGACCAGTGAGCTGCAGTAGCACCAAAAAAAACAAAGCTATACCAGTGAAGAGCTGAGGGAAGACTGATCGTCCCCTAAAATGTAATTCTTGACCTATAGCGCGAGTTTCAAAGTCATTTGTTATTCAGAAGCTACAAACAACCTTACAAGATGTCAAGTGGGCAACACAGTACAATCATATTATATTAACATATAATTTTCATTAGCGCTTCATTAGATAAGTCTTCATGTAACATTTCTTGATGGCCATTTTGAAAAAAAGCAATTTGGTCAGTTTTGGCACAAAAGTCGTATGTTTGGCACTAACTCCTAAAAACATCACAAGTTTGCCTCGCAACACCCAGGTGATACCTGTGTCAGATTTTTAAAATAAATAGAATAAAAGCTCAAATGCTATGTAGACGACATCTCAAAATGAAGATCCGTTTACATTGGTTAAACTTCTTATTTTCTTTCTAATTATAATACAAATTGAATTTCAAATTTAACATTTGCTGCCATGTATAGAACAACAGTGATCCATATAGTTTGGTTCCTGTGAAGAAAACCATTCATTCAAGCGACATTTGTATCACTTGAGCAGGATGATAATTATTAACCAACAAAGCTGTTTGAATGCACTGCATTTTTCCAGCCTCCCACGGAGAAGTGGACGGGGGAATTATTCAGCTCCCCAGACTGCAGCTCTACAGCGGCAAACTCCGACCAATGATTCTTGAATGAAGGACAATTTCAGGAGTTTATCGGTCATGTCTGCGTTTGATAGAAGAGGAGTTATAGAGCCTTATTGGGCGACGAGGAGAAGCTGCTTCCGAAGCCAGGGTTTCAATCCTCCTTTGAGAACGCTGCCTCGGTCCAGGCCTCCTGTGGGCAGAAGCACCTGGCCTCCTGACGGCTCTCGTTCTGCACAGCAAGCTCTCGGGGTGAGTCCATCTATCCGTGTCCGCCAAAGCTCTTCATAAACTCACAGCTGAGCAGGCACACCGCCACTGACGTCCATCATTCCTATCATTCCCAATAAAAGACTCGTCAAATGCTCCAGAATGAACCCCGTGGTGAGGACATGTGAGAGAAGATCGGTAAAATCCTCCAGCATCTGTCCACCTCTCTGACACTAATGAATGTTAAGTAGGTTAGCCAGGTCTTTGTGTCGGCTGGTGGCAGCAGGTTTTCCTGCTTTTGTGAGGTTTTGTGTCGCCAACCTCCCTGTGAGACGTCAGAAATGGCACCATCCCTGCAGCAATTGTTGCCATATTGATCCTCCTTGCTTTAAGATTAGGACATAAAAGAAGCTCTGTCCTGTCAGCGGGGACACCTCTGTCTCCTGGAGCTCATTTCAGGGTCACAGAGTCCTTACAGCACCTCCTGACCCAGAGTCCAATATGAAGACACACACACAAACACTGGAGGACATGTAGGCCGGACAGAAACCATTAAACAGGATTGTTGGGCTCGCCACATTCATGCCTCATTATAGCTGACCCCAGACTTTTTCTTTCTCAATCTGAGCAGCTCTGCTATTCTGTCCCAGGCTCTAACCTGTCCACAGACCTGCTGAGGTGGTCAGCTTCCTCTTTTGTTGACCATTGATGGCTCATCCGTTTGCTCGATTGTCTTCTAGGCTGCATCTCCTCATCCGTTTGTGTTGTGCTGCATTGTTGACTTCCTGTGGAGAGCTTTTAATGTCTTGTCTCTGCTTTAGAGACAATGTTGCTTCTTTGCTTCAATAATGATGCGCTGAACGTCTCTGTGTTGGGAGTTTTATAAGTGGATTCTGGGCAGATCGCAGGTTTAGAGTCCAAAGGAAATAAGAAAATTTCCCAAAACTTCAGAGTAAAAATGTAATGTAAATGTAAATTTAATTCAATAATCCAAGGGATTATCATCATCAAAATTTTATTCTGCCTGCTTTTCCTTTTGGCTAAAATGGAAAAAAAAAATTGACTTGTAATCGATTAATGAAAGCAGCCTTTTTTGCCATAGTGGATTGCATCTGTCAGGTGCAGTACCACTGAAGGCCATAGACTAAAATTCTCCAGGAAACATGTGTTTCTTCAGAGGCCTGTCAATACAATTCTGATGGTTTGTCTAAGATAAAAAAAAAACAACAACTTTCTTCACCCCCACAATCTTTGAAGTGACATGCTTCAATGCTTCATGTTTGTAAACATGGAGCTTGAACTCCTTTACTGTCTAAATGTCAACCAATGAGAGAGTTTAAAGATTTGGTGCTGACCTCATCAGAAGGTTGTCGCCCGGTTTCACATATAGACCTTGATAAAATGCCTTTTAATGCTGCCTGACTGACAGATAAGGAGTAATCAGATGAAACCAAATTAATAAAGCTTCCAGAGCAAAGCCTGGGAAGCCAGAGAAGGAAGTCCTCCCTTGAGAAAGACGGACAGATGGAGACAGCAGTCACCAGAGAGACAGTGGGAGAGAGGGGATAAAGCAAAGACCAGCCACCACTTTGGTTATTAACTTCAAATTGGTAATTTGATCTTGTCCTTTCTACCTACTCATTATTAATAGACACTGCAGTATTGGGTCACATTTCCCCCTGCTAGCTCACATTGGCAGCACCGCACTTCCTGTCCTCAATGTCCACCCACCTTCTACTGTACATATTTGGTGGATTCGACAGGAAGTTCACAAACGTTGTGTAAAAATCCCATCTGGCAGGAATGTGGCTAATCTCATCATGTTCATTGAACAAGGAAAAGCAGAGCAGCAATCACTTCGGTCAAGTCCTGGAGGACGTATCTGTTGATGGTTGAAGGAGAGAGAGGTCCTGGGAATGAAAAAAAACAACCAAAATAAACTTTTTAGTTGTATTACGGCATTCTCATCAGTTCAATATGTAGCTTTTTCAAAACAAGACACCAGTGAGACTTAAAATCTTTGTTACTTCTTGTTGTCAAGATAACCATGAACTGTGTTTCTCAAACTCTGGCACCCACACCAAAGGGAGGGCCGTATTTTGCGGGCCATAAAAAGCACACTGTATTATAAGGTGCAATATTGTCATATCAACGTCTATTGTCATACATAGGGCGCATCATATTATCATTGAAATGCATACAATTATGGAAGGACCTTTATTAAAATAGCACTTAGCTGCAGAGCATGACAACTGCTCTCCTTCTGTCCTCAACCTGCTCCACTTACTGTAGTTCCACACACTCGGTCTAATCACACCTCCTCAATTCCCTTAATATTAACCTATTTTAACTGCAAACTAAACATTACATTCTCAGTTTTCTCCTCGTCTACACATCCATCAAATTTGTCTTCAGTCTAATTTGAACGACATTGGTGTCTAGCATGCTCAGTTAGATCACGTTTTTATCTGTTGCACCACATCCCAGTCCCATTGTTAGTTACTGTTCAGTGTTGATTCTGGCATTAAAGCCTTGTACTGTATAACACAGTAATACTCTCTAAGGTTCCTGACTACAGTAGCCGTAATGTTCCAACAAAATGCTCAGGCGAAACATCAAGCTGTCCACTTAGATTCATCTTCATCTGTTTGTCAGTTGCGCGGTCGCAGGGGCAACTAGAGCCACCCAAATCACATGGCACCACATTGTGAGCCTTCTTGTGGGTGGTGAGCCCAAGTCCGTTTCCTTGAGCACTAAGTCACCACTACTGAAACGTTGACAGATTTTTCAGGTGCCATTTGAAGTCAGTAGACGCATTCATGAGTCGCACCACCTTATTAGAAGCACTTTTGATTTATGAAAACATCTTAGGTTTTAAGTGCACTTTATGGTCCACTTTATGGTTGAGTTTTTTGAATGGTATTAATGGACTATTCTGCTAACAGGACCAGTTCTACTGCTACCTGAAGTCAATATTCTGCACAAAAATTCTGACTTCATCACTTGCAGAGTCATGCTTTGTCCACGTCACAATGGTAAGAACCATCATTGGCCTCTGGTGTCTATAGCGGAGCTGGATGTCTTTGAAGGTTCTGGCACGCCCAGGTTAGAAGCTCCACTCCAGTGCTCTTCAAAGAACAGAGGAAACGCACACGTATATGGATGTCAAACTCCATTGTTCCTCCATTTTCAGGCCCATTTTCGCCCCCTGTTGCCCTCTCTGGTGAGGGGTTACAGACCCTGAATTAGAGGGTGATCCCCAGGAGGATCTGCTCTGGTGCTTTTCCTGTGGTGGAGCAGTGACGGAGCCGACTCAGTGCTTCTGGAAGCTGCCAGCAGCTCAAAAAGAGAGAGATGGATGAGGCAGTGAGCGGAGTGCAGGCTCTCTGCCTGTTTGATTGATGAGTTAACACAGCAGCTCCTTGATCCAAGGGTCAACCTGATGGGACTGGACCATTAGACCACCATACTGTCCCTGAAGAGGCGACATGTTAAGAAGGAATGAGATGAAAAAGATGTTTTGTCAGGGGAACAGATGTGGGGAAGGATCCGTGGGGGGAATATCATCCTCCATCCACTGGAGGCAGAAAAGTGAAGATGGAGCAGTTCTAAATGAACTGGTTGGGATTTTTAAAAAAGTCCCTGGGGAGACCTCTCACTGTGTGTCTTCTCTTTGTGTTTGTTTTGTCAGGCCTCACTCATTGTCCTCAGACACTTAATCTGAGAACACCATGCTCCAATCAATCTCAATCTGCCTTTGACTGATCTGTTATTAAATCTCGCCTTTGCTTTTCTCTCAAATCAATATCACTTTTAGACTCATTTGACTTTTGTTCTTTGTTTTTTTTTACAGAGTTCTCCTTATGTGTCTTTTGTCAGTAAAGCCGTCCTGTGGGACCGTGGAAGCACAAACGTCAATGTGAGTCTCATTTGTAAGATTTGTTTGTCTGCTGATCAAGGTTTTTTGCTTTGTAACCATAGTATTTAAGAGTATGGTATTGTATAATATTCTGTTGGTGATTTTTTAAATAATGTTTGGCATTTAATATTTCTACATGGTGGAAATTTAGAGGCTAAAAGAAGTTTGTTTTTTTTTTAGTTGGGACCTAATTTTTTATGACTATGACTAATTTTAGACATGAGCATTGTATGTTTTACACCAATTTTCTTTCCCATATTCCGGAGATTCTTTGTTGGAAATTTGTTCTAACATCAGTTGCCAAACATTTACTTTTTAAACTATAGTTTAATGTAATAGAGAAATAGAGAATAGTAAAGAAACACAAGAAAAAGTCATTTTTTGCACATTGTGGTTCACCTATAGCTAACAATCACTCACTTATTTTTTGTCTAGTACTGTAGTATTTGTAAAGCTAAAAGCTTTTACTAGTTGTACTAAAATGTAAGGCAGAAATATTACTACTTTTTCTTTCTTTTCATACATTTATTTTTGTCTATAACATATAGCATAGCATGCAATATTCCTGGGTTATTTGAAGCTTATTTTTGTTCATCTTTTTTTGCTTATCGCTTTGAAAAAACAACTATTTTGGGTTAACTTTAAGCTTGAATTTGTTGCTTAGCTTAAGTTTAATTTATATTACAACAAAATCTAACTTTTCTTTTGCTTCCACATCCCTTCGTCCTTTTTTCTACCATTCATAAACTTGCACCCCAAAAAACTCCACCAGGACCCTCGGAAACGCCTTTGTTGAAAATGTGGGGGCCGATCAAAATGTCAGGGGCTGATTCAAAACGCCCCAAATTAATCCCCACCACCATAGAAACAAACACACACACACGCACACGTCTTTCTGTGCTCCCTGGTCCAGCTCTCAGCAGTCTCCACCTCTCTGCTCCACTGAAAGGACTCCGGGAGTGGATGTGCCATCATTAACAGTGTGGTTGCCATGGACGCGGCAGAGTTGTGTGGGTCGGCTTCCTGCCTCGGCCTCTGCTTAAACAAACAAGTGAAGTTTCCATACAAAAGCTCTGGCTGCTCCTCACAGCCTCATTTACATCCTGCTCTGCCCTCAGCAGGTCCATCAGGTCCTGGCATCACATCTCCACCTCAGCTCTGCTCCAGTTATATCTCATAAATCATCAGGCCATTGTGTTTGGTGAAAGTGCGGCACAGAGGACGTCGCTGTACAAACAAACACACAACACTACAAGAGGCTGTTGACCCAGCAGTCTGCTCTGTGTCCAGCCATCAAAGTTCCTCCGCGGGACTCCGGGGTGACGGCAGAGGACAGCAATTGTAAACATTTTGGTTAAAAGTTAAGGAATATATCCAAAATAGTGGGTTACCATAGCAACCCCTAAAAATTGTCAATTACTCACCCAAGGTGAAAAATCTTGAATATTGGTTAGTAATTAAAATAATTAAAATAAATTAGCCACAAAGTAAACTAAGTACAGGGAAGATATTTTTATTTTAAGACATAAGAAATATATAAGAAACCAAACATGAAGTCCAGAATTGCTTCCACATAGAATTGCTATTGCGAGGACACATCTTCAGTTGGGTCAAACCCTCACGACGGTCTAAACCCAGCTCACGTTCCCTATTGGTGGGTGAACAATAAGATCCGAAAACGATTGGTGAATTCTGCTTCTCCAACTTTTACAGGTTCCTGAGGGGCTTACCTCATTTTTGGAGGCCAACATCATATATTGATATTGATTTTTTTGTTTTTTTCTTCAGAATTGGAAATTATTCCGCAAAGTCGAATATTGGAAAAAAGTTAACATTGCACATCGCTGATAAAAAAATCTATGCCGTAGATATACACACACCTTCATAAAGCGGTTGCTCTTCACATTTTAAAAGTAAAGTTTGGTACAAAAAGTGATAATATTTAGCCAGAAAATAGCAAAAGGTTGAGTTAAATGTTTGGCTGAGACACTCACTATTAGACAGACACCACTGGACCACAGGGTGGAACTGTAGATAATAGATATAGAAAATCTAATAATGGTCACGAAGAGAAGGAGCTTCGTCTCATTGTCTCAACACAGAGAAGTCGAAAGTTTCTGTTCAGGCTAAGCTTCATCTGAGCCTGGCTTCTGACACGAGCTGATAATCAGATTTACTCCCACCCACCTCCCTGAATCTGCCGGACTCCACAATGTGTCCCACTGTCGTCCTGGTCCTCATCGGCCCATCGCCAGCGTCCAGATCCTCGGTCCTCCCCCACAGTAAAGCTAATTACACCCTGCAGAAACACAAATCTCTGTGAAAAAAGTCTCTTCTTCTTTCTTTCTTTTTTTTGTCGGGGAGGTTTAACCTTGTTAGAGTCTACGCCTGGTTTCTCGTGTCTCGGTTCTGAGAGGACAGCTCTGTCCCAGGCAGGCGCTGTGACATAGACACACTTCTGTCTGTCTTTCTATCTCAGAGTTCACTGTCTAATTAACTATACGTGTGTGGGTTTGGAGGGTGGAAGCCAGCGTCTCCGTCCTCACTGCTCACCATCTGGAACTTTGGACCAAGTAATAGACTTCCTACATTCATTGAGTCGTGCACGTCCTGACCGCAAACAGCTTTGGTAATGACATTACCTTGTTTGTGTCTGCGCGTGAGAACAGCGTGTGGGCCGCCTGACGCCAAGCAGCTCAGCCAGCCCTGTTTCCTGGGGGCCTGCAGGGGGCCCTTGAGGAGCCACGCTGAGACAGCAGCAGCATGGGTGGCTAAAGACACAAGGAAACTATCGGTCTGATGTTCTCCTGCAGTTGGACAGAGCTGCTGTGGGACTAGACAGGGTCTCAATCTGCGTCCAGGACTCTGTCCTGCCCATAAAGGAACTCTAGGCAAATGTAACTGTTGTCAGTCATTGGAACAGAGGACATCTATACTTTTTAAAACTGAAAACAATACTGATATTTAATGTTCAATAATATTGATATTGAGACAATAGCATTCACCCAATATTAGGAGAATAATATAATAGCAGTAAGATGTGGGGCAATGGTGGCCTAGTGGTTAAGGAACCAGACTGGGGTCTGCTGGGTTCCAGGTTCAATTTCACCAACTGCCAAGTTACCACTGAGGTCCACTGAGCATGGCACTGTCCCAAACCCACTGCTCCCTGGGCTCTCAAATCTGCCCACTGGTCACTTTGCTGATGGGTTAAATGCAAAGGGTGACATTTCTTAGTGTCCAATGGTGTGAATCACAATGTTACAATGGCATATGTATACAAATACATATGACATTTACCAGGGTTTTTCCCCCCAATTTGAGGAGACTCCTCCTATACCTCAGTTTTGGGGGCAATCAGCTGCAAACATCAGTGTCAGTTGATAATAGAATTGGAAATCAAGTGTCTGGACAATTTCGGTAAAATAAAATGGAACATCCCTGCTGATACTGTGTGCTAGGTGTATGCAGTCCTGGCCACGTTCTAGGCCAGATGATTTGTCTTAAAACTTGGGCTGACACGCCACCAGGTGGGGGTGGTGGCGTTCGACCAAGGAGGGACAGTAGAGAAGGCAGGCATCGATCCCTAGAAAGCCTTACAGTGGAAACTACAGCTGAGAGAGGACGCAGTGCTCTGCATGGAAGCACAGTATTTAGGCAGACTTTATTATTTAATCAGGGCGCTGACTTTCTTACTCTGGGCTGCTGCCTCAGCCTCAAGGGCCACCCAGTATGCCGGGGTCCTTTCTTTTGGTGGGATCATTCTGCTATGTTCTAGTGGTTTCAGGGGTGAGGTTGACATGGTGAGACCCAAATGCAGCACTGGATGCTGTGTTTAGGTGTTGCAGTTTCATTCATTATTATTATAACAAAAACTCACAGTCGCTATGCACACATCACATCAGAGCAGGGACCTCCAGTCCTCCAATATAGGACTTCAAAAACATGGACTTCCTCAAAAAAAAAGAATGAATTTCTCAGGAACAAAGATTTCTCCAAGCGTGGCTCCAAACAGACTGACAGCCAACATGAACTGACCTGACCAGGATCAAACAGCACACAACAAACACAAGCAAGACTTCACCTAACAATGATACAATGAAGACAGAGTGAGGGAAATGAGTATTTATACGTATACCCAGGTGACGCAGGTGACTAATCACACCAATCAACCAGATGGTTAAATGTGTCATAAAACCTTAATTATTTATTAATTGCCACACCCCTAACTCAACCTGTCTGATTAAGGACACACACCTCATTCTCCTGTTGGGCCTTTAATTTATTGTGTGGTCTCATTCAAAGCGTTTCCGTGTTTTTCTGTCAAACGTTCGTGCTCAGACCTGCTCGAAAGGCAGCTACAGTTCGATGACATGGACCTAAGTCCAGCCTCACAACCCTCTCCTTGGCTTTTGGAATATTTTGACTGACAGCTAATTGGTGTAGGCCTTAGGGGAGGATGAAGAGGAGCGATGAGGAAGAGGCCTCCCATGGCTCCTCCACATCACTTCTCCCTCTATATCACAGGAATGCAAATCTTTCAAAGTCTGCAGATCTGAGAGCAGGGATTTGGGCGCTGATCCTTCGCCCTGTGAGGAGACACTCAGAAGACACCCCACCTCCTCCGTCAGGAGGTCTTGTGGTTCATCTGTAGAACTCAGACATATTCTCTGTTTGTCCCTGTTTTTTTTCTTCACTGTTTGTTTTCTGGTTGTGTGTAAAAAGGGTGAGGAACTCAACCTCAGAGTCCAACTCAAATAAAAACCCTGCGTCTGTGCGACATTTGTCCTCGGTGTTTGCTCTGTAAAAGGCCACAGAGACAGAGGACTGAATGAGTCACAGCACACAGCTTGTCTCTGCGTCCCCCTGTAGTCTGAGTATTGACAGAAGCTTTTATCTAAATGTCATGGATGCGTTTCATCAGCCCAGAGATCAGTTAACATCTTATGTCTGCAAAACATAAAGCTGAACGCCACTTTTTATAGAACTTCCACGTGTGCAATTTATTTTGTGGCCGCTAGAGGGTAGTGTTGGCAATGTGCATTTTTCGAAATCCCTCCTCAACAGCCACTTGGACAGTTACACCCTGTCTCTGCTATAGTTTTGTTGAGTCGCCAGCTGAGGAACTTTTGTTAAAGAAATAACTATGATAGATTTTCATTTATAATTTGATTAAATAAATATAATGAGGTGATTAGAGGGACAACACAGACAGGAAGGTTTGGAGAAAAAGCTAGAGAAGTCAGATTGAGATGGTTTGGACATGTTCAGAGGAGGGACAGTGGATACATTGGTAGAAGAATGATCCTAGAGATGGAGCTGTAGAAGATAGAGGGAACAGGTGTTGATGGAAAATGTTGATGTGCTGTTGTAAGCCCTGTGAAAGGACAAGACCAAACGAAAGGACGAAGAAGAAAAATTAAATAAAGAGAACAATGCTAAAGATAAAGGGAAACAAAAAGCAAGACAGTGAAGGCAAAAAATGTAGAAGATGCTGTAGACCAGGGGTGCAGAATAGGTAGATCAGGATCTACCAGTAGATCTCCAAAGGAGTGTCGGTAGATCCGGGGCAATGACATAAAACAATATTAATAGTAATTCAGACCTGTAAAATATAAAGTCATGAACTTATATATGGTCAAGAACTTTGGGTCATTACCGAAAGAACGTGATCCCAGATACAAGCGGCGGAAATGAGCTTTCTTTGCAGGGTGGTAGGGCGCTCCGAGATAAGGTGAGGAGCTCTGTCACCCGGGAGGAGCTCGGAGTAGAGCCATTGCTTCTCCACATCAAAAGGAGTCAGTTGAGGTGGCTTGGGCATCTACATCGGATGCCCCCTGGATGCCTCCCACGGGAGGTGTTTGGGTCATGTCCCACTAGGGGGAGACCCAGAGGAAGACCTAGGACACGCTGGAGCGACTATGTTGCCCGGCTGGCCTGGGAACGCCTTGGGATCCCCCCAGATGAGCTGGAGGAAATGTCTAGGGAGAGGGAAGTTTGGGCGTCCCCTCTCCAAATGTTGCCCCCGCGACCCGGCTCCGGATAAGCGGATCAAAAAGAATGAATGACTGAATAAAATATAAAGTATATGAAAAAGTTTAAGTGGGCACCCCAGATCTTGTTCCCTGGTTTTCCTAATCTGGTGACCAAACACTGCTACTCTGTATGGTGAAGACTGTTGGCAAATCATCACTGATGTTAAATCATCACATTTGGTTTATGGACTGTAACTTCTGTCAATGCCACCAAATGGTGGCAGACATCTAATGCACAAAAATGTTGTTGTTGCTGTTGTTGTTGTTGTGGAAGTTATTGTTTATTGTTTGCCATTTTTATTGATTCATTCATCTAATCCTTGACTGGGTCACAGGCTGCACCACCCAAATCACACTGCACCACACTGTCTGCCTCCCTGTGGGTGGTGAGCCCACCAAAATATTCTTGTTCATTTTATTTCATTTATTTTTCTTATTTTATTCTTCTGAACATGAGAACAACGCCCTCTCACTAGTCAAAATGGTTTGGTTCATGGCTGAAGCTTCCCTGTGATGGCCACCAGTTCTACAAAGAACAAATTAGAGTAAAAGTTATTAAACAATATCATTATATTTGAAGTTATATTCATTCATATATACAATGTATAAAATAAATTGAATCTGATACCAATAAAAAAGTTGACTCAACTGCTTGATAAGATTAGATGAGATTAGATTAGATTAGAGTGAACTAACTCCCTCAGGAGTTTTTTGGGAAATAAAAATGTTCTGATCTGTTCCAGTAATATACAGGGTAACAAAAATGTTGGAATATTAATTTATCCAAATCAGTTCTGTTTATTGTCTATAATGATCATAAATAACAGAATTAAACCACAGTTAGCCTTTGATTTTTAATTAAAAACCCATCAGAGATGTGCAAACAACATCTGTTCACTTTTCATCACATCCAGTTTTCTCTAATGTTTGTAACTTCATTGTCCATTTTTGAGACCTGTCCATCTTTTCTCACCTCCATCTGTCTCTGTTGCTCCTTCTCTTCCATGACTGGTGGCTATATTTTCTGTCTGTGTGTATGTTGCTTGATGAAGCCCCCTGGCCCTGCAGTATCCTGTTGTTCCACAAGGGGAGCAAATGCTTTTTTCTTTGTCATTGTCATTAAATCTTTTTTTTTTCCTTCAAATAGGACCAACGTCCTCATACGGCCCATCGTCCTTCTCCTTGTTTCAATTGTCCTTCAATATGTCCACGCTTCCTGTCCCATATGAAGATTCCTCCTGACAACCTCAGACCTCCATACCTTGGCAGCTCCCCCTGCAGGCCACATCCTCCTTCAACCGACCTCGTTCTCCCTGCTCTACAGGGCCAAGATCTGGAGGGTGAGTGAAGTTTATCGACACAACACCTGGTGGAGTTTTTTTTCTCCATTCCACACCTCTGTTCATTAAAAGCTCTTCCCCCTTTTTTCTGCTGAGGCCACCGGCCTGGTTGTTAGCTCTTAATCTCTCTTTGTGAGTTTGAGTCAGGTTAAGTGGAAATCTTGGGTCCCCTGCTTTTTTCCTCACTCTGTCTGTTGACTAAGTACCCACAGCGCCGCCCCCCTGGTGGCCCTGTGGTGGGAGTGAAAGGCTTACAGGTTGGAAGACCTGCCGCTCCTTTCAGACCCAGGGCTCTGATGTGAAGGCATTTTCTCCGGTGCAAACCTCGGCTCCACAGCAGGCAGTTGCTTTGTAAAAGTGTGAGTGTGTGTGTGTGTGTGTGTGTGATTTCTCAGCACCGGGGGTCTAATACTAATTATTCTACCATATGGTGTTGTAGTGCCTCACAATTGGCTCTGAACCTTGCTCCCTGAACGAGCTTCGGCCAAGTCAGACTCCTGTTGTCAGACTGACTCCTGTTGGCGGTTGACGCCTCCCTCCCAGGAAACAGAAGGAGATTGTCCCACACCCTCCTCCTCACCTCTACTTCTTCAGGTCCAAATGACTCGAGGAAAGAAGAATGCTGGCTCAGCAGCAACAGGAAGGATATATTTAATTAAACTTTCACATTTCAAAATCTTTATATGTATATGATGTTCCACTGGGCTCACCACCCACAAAGATCTATCTACTTTATTTAAAGCAGGGGTCTCAAACCTGTGGCCGCTGGCCATTTTGCAGCCCGTACAACAATAATTTGTGGCCCTTATCTTGAAACAAAAGGTGAAGTTTTCTCATTCCTGGAGACCAGTTTTGGTCAGGTTGATAATGTGTGAGTGACACATATTTATCAGAAATGACATTTACCGGAATGATCTTAATTTTAAACCATCACAGTAAATGTGTGTTCAACTAATATCAGCTTGAGACCCCGAAAAAAACTACACAATATTTTTCAATTGTATTTTGTCAATCACTTGTGTTGATCATCTTTAAGATTGAGATAATCTGAAATTATCTGAATTGTCCTGGTTTTAGCTCCTTATGTTATCTTGCATAATAAATACAATAAGTTAGTATACTAAAAGATTGGAAAATGGAAACTTAATCTTTCTAAAATCATTCCTAAAAACCTATTTTCATAGCACTTTTACTTGTAATGTTTTCAATACTGCAGTGATCATGAATGACAGAGCGATAATGGAGTGTTTCAACGTCTCCATCCCATAAAAAACCTGTTGTGCGTCCGTATAAATACGTGCACTCTCCCCTGACCACAGCTCCCATCACGGCTGTGAACTAAGAGTTTGGGAAATTGCCAGCTGCTGCAGCAGGACCATTTCTCCCTGCCTTTGTGAGCACAACGACCCACCCAGCAGGGAAACAAGTGTTTGCCCCGAGACACAGGAGCAAAGTGGGAAAAAAAATGTCATGAGCAGCTTTGGAGGTGACCTGTACTGTGCTCCCTGTGGTCCGTATTCAGGGACAGAAACAAGAGGCTTTTATGAGGGTCAGAGTCCAGGGCTATTAGGAGGTTTCTCCAGTTTGAGAAAAGTAAAAGCATTGGAAGAGTGCTGGATACTCTCAACAATGTTCAAATGAAATCAAGAATTCCCGTGAAGCCTTGCAACCCAGAAACATGTTTAAACTTTAGCTAGATTTGCTGTTAAAACAATGTATGGGGAATAAACATCAGTTCTGTTCTAATACACCACATCTACATATGAACTACTGTGGTAACTCATAGTACACATATATGTCTGTGAATGAAAAGGGAGAACAGTGTAATGATGAGGTTACAAGGAGCAGAGGTGGAGAAGGTGGAGGAGTTCAGATACTTGGGCTCAACTGTTCAGAGCAGTGGAGACTGTGGAAGAGAGGAGAAGAATAGA
>JAFBJS010003804.1:170563-226484 GCA_016785265.1 Paraplagusia blochii
GAATAGGTAGAAGACAGGAGACAGAGCTGGAGGTGGAGGAGTTAAAGATCCTGAGATTCTCTTTAGGAGAGACAAGGATGGACAGGATCAGGAATGAGGTGATTAGAGAGACAACACAGACAGGAAGGTTTGGGGAAAAAGCTAGAGAAGCCAGATTGAGATGGTTTGGACATGTTCAGAGGAGGGACAGTGGATACATAGGTAGAGTCAGAGTAGAAGATACACAGGACGGGGGGAGATGAAAATTGTTGACTCGCTGTGACTCGCTGTGGCAACCCCTGAGAAAAGGGACAAGCGGAAAGGAAAGGAAAGGAAAAGAAGAAGAAGGTTAAATTTGCTCTAAGACTTTTCTATGGCTTTCTTTCAGAATACGTCTGCTTTGTGTTTAGTTGCTTGTGCCCAGTGGTGTTATTTGCATGAGAAACAGTTGTGTAAACTGTATTATATCTGTATTATATGAAGTTGTAGGCAAATTGATGACGTTTTAACGTAGTTTTTTGTTCTGTTTTCTCAGGATATTTTCACTGTGATCCACAAAGAAGAAGAAATAATTATGTGGAAAAAAAGATCCCAAGTCCCGTAGATCCCGTAGTCGTTGCCACTGCTGTGGATGTAGTGCCCTGCCCTTCACCTGTGGATGTTGTGCCCTGTCCTTCACCTGTTGACAGCCCAGCACCACCCATCATTGTTCCATCAGCTCTCCAGCCTGACAACCCACAGTCTGCAAAAGTGTCACCACAACCAAATGTGGGCGAACACTCTGCTTCCCATTCTCCCTTACATTGTTTCTCACCTGAAGGACGTGAACCTCAAGCGTATGGAAAAGAGCTACAGAACATTCCTGCATTGTCCATCCCTGGAGTGCAGGTGGCGCCCTTTCTTGCTCCTGCTGACTTAGAGCGCCTGTCAACAGCAACCCCTCTCTCCCCCCAAGAGTCTTTCTCTGATTTCAGTCGTCCTCCTTCCAGTTTGTTCAGCAGAAGCACTGACCTAAGTGGCAGGAGCAGCGTCTTCTCAGGTGAATCTTTTCCCCAATGTTGATTATAGAATTGTGGAAAAAAAACTGTTGCTGCATCTGTGAACGTACCAAGAACAAATAGGTTCTAAATAAGAACAATAAATGTCAGGAAGAGCTGCCTTAAATTATTGGGGTCTAGATAAAACACAACTGTGAGGAGAGGCAGAGAAGAACATGTTGCCGGTGCAGGATGTGGTGAGGTGCAGTCAGAATCGCAGTTGGGTTAAGCATCAAGACAGGGTTACATAAAATTAGCTGATCAGATCATTTGGACCAATCAGATGGAATTCTATGTCGATTTTTTTTCTATGTGGAATTCTAAGTCATTTTTATACCAATTTACTTAATTCAAAAGAAACATAGAATTCCATCTGACTGGTCCAAATGATCTGATCAGCTAATTTTATGTAACTGTCTTGATGCTCAACCCAACTGCCATTCTGACTGCACCTCACTACATCCTACAGAGTGGAGGAGCTACAGACTGTCGCTGATTTTCTGACCTGAGTTTGGTGACCACCGATTCAAACCACATTTTGATCTTCTTGTCTTTTTTTGGCAGGAATCTTCAGAGACTCAGACCCAGAGCCCAGTAACCATTCGTACCAACCTTGTCCTTCATCACGGCTTCAGTCAACCCAGACGTCCCTTCTAGAAACTAACCCTCAACAATCTTTAACAAACAATTTCTCCACCAAATCCCCTCTCTGTGAGCCAGTTTCTGACCAAACCCAACGACTGTCCTCTCGACCTTCTTCGCACCTTCAACCAATTCTGAGCAACCCTTCGAGTCCCCACCATAGCGACATACAAGAAAACAACTACAACCAGGATGTTGTAACACAACCTGTGCCAGATCCATCTTTGGTTTCTGATCAATGTCGTTTTCTACCTGCTTTAACCTCCACCAGTTGGTCCTCCTGTCCAAGTCCATCTACCCCAGTTGGTCCTTCTATACAAGTCCACGGATATACGCCAAGATCACCAAAAAGGCTCAATCCTTCTCCTCCACCCAGTGTCCTGCAGTCTCATAGCTGGTCTGTGCTCCCACCCATCACCCCATTCAAAGGTAAGAAATATTCCACAGCTTGGTGTTGTGGATGTCTCCGCAGACCCTGCTGTCAGTCTGTTTTTATTACCTCCTCCACTACGTCATGAATATCAGAGGAAAGCTTTTTTTTCCTCTCAATCATCAGTAGAGGCCAGAGCTTTTGATAAAAGCTGGTACCGTTTGATTCCGCGTTCAAAGACATGAGGCCCTGACAATAAAAGTTCAGGGTCTCTGCCTCGTGCGCCGTGCCTCTCAGACCCCACTCCCCTCTTTTGCTCATAAATCCAAGTTGACCAACGCTCACTGACGGCACAGCGCCGCCAACAAAAGCCTCACTCCATAATACCTCGTCGGCTTTCCTGCGGCCAATAATTCACCGTTCCCAATGGTGACAAAGACAGGGTCCACTGACATCTGACTCCTCTGGGGACTTTATGAAAGAAGGCAAACAATGTGGAAATTGTGCAGGGATTTTCTCCTTTCTGTCTCAGACATCTACTGTTCTCTGTGAGGTGTTGGATGGTGGGGGAGCCCGGTGCTGTATCATGGCATGCTGTTCTCTTCAGGGCTGACACAGGGCCCGGGTCACAGCTTCATTCTTCACTGCGGATGAAGGCGATTTAATCATAAACGTTGTAGGGAGTTCGGCTCAGAAGAAGTCTGGTTTGTTCCAGCTCTAAGTCAGTGTGGAGTTTTAGGGATGCAAATGAACAGAGCATTTATTCTTTCCACAGAATGTCATGCTCACGACATTGACATTTGTTGAAAATGACCAATGTCAAGACGGAGGCCAAAGTCTCATCGACATTATTTTTATTTTTTTAAAAGATCCTCATATTTTTTTTTTAGTGTGCAATGCTGACTTTATGTTTTTGTTATACTTTTGTTTTGTATATGTAAATCTACCTGATATTTTAACAACATTGTTTTTCAAGAAAATGTGGCTGGTTTTTTTTTGGATACAAAAGTGATATATGGATATATATATATCAGACATGGGGACTCGAGTCTGGGACTCGGACTCGAGTCGCATTTAAGTCGCACAAACAAAGACTTGTGACTTGACTTAAGACTTGCTGTGTAAGACTCGAAACTTGACTCGGGTGTTATGACTCTCAAGTTATGACTCTCAAGTCGTAAATAAGGTCCATAATCAAGAAATTATCCATGTGCTGTGTCACATATACGGAGGCCCATCAACAACAGCGCCCCCTTGATCTTCCTTAAATAGAACTCAAAAGGCTTTCAAAGAGTCCTGTTCTTCCTTCTTTTTGTAGGGATGTAAAGATATTCGCTGTAAGCACTTACTTTAGATCACTGTAGGTGAAATAATTTTGCATTTTTCTTTAAAAGTATTTCTTGATTGATGTTTAATATTTTGGCCTGAAGATAAACTTCAACCTGGTGAGTTCAACTCTTTAGCTGCGCTGAACTAACTTAAACTAAGACACATTTTTCAAACATTTTCTGCTGTTTTCTTTTTATAATATTCATAAAATTGATAAATAATTATATTTTTACAGTTTTTGTGGTGCTCACACTAGTTTGAAACACACTTTTGTTTTTTATTTGTCTGTTTCTGAGGCAAGAGATGTTGCTTTTTGTTTGGAAAGACTTGAGGGCAGCAATCTTTCTGTCTGCGTTTACACCAGGTGAGACAAAGCAACTTTTACCCCTGGTCAGTCCTGCAGACCTCTTCCCTCCTGAAGGTCCATTAAGTGGATGAAGCTGTTTGGGGAAGTGTCCACTTATCAGAGTGTTAAACCAAAAGGAAAAAGGATTTAACTAAACCATAAACAAGGACCAGCTGAGATCTTTGGACAGATAATTCTGTCCAGCACCTTCGTCTTGGAGCTGTTTGGTTGAGTCCTGTGTACTCTTTGTGTATTTGTTTGATTCTGCATATTTGAGGTTAGTTTTTTTATGGATTTTCTGGATTTTTGGAACCATAATCAAGGACTGATGCAGGACGAGAGTTTGCAAAGAACCTTGTCACCTCAAGTTGTACCTTTTGTTGTCAATGAACATAATACCTGAAAATACAGCAAGCAGATTACTAGTAAGTCTCTTAAACTACAACAGCCAACTTAAGTATCAGGGCAGAATATTATCTGTCTGTCTGTCTGTCTGTCTGTCTGTCTGTCCAACTGTAAATTCCTCTGCCTGTCTGTTTTTCTGTCTTTCTATCAAGCTGAGTAGTTATACCATTAATCAGAACAAAAACTCTGCCATGTTACAGGACGCTGTGGTTCGGCAGCATCGCGATCCTCAGAAGTCAGCTGCAGTCAGTCCTGCGTCTTTGATGAATTAGAGGCCATTGCTCCCACGTCCACGTGCGGTCCATCTTTGGACGAGGCCTCCGACTCCTCGCTTTGTTCTTCGCCAGAAACAGGTAAAAACACGAACACAGATTGTTTTTGTGTCCTTCACACCATCTCAAATAATTGTGTTGTCCATTCCATGTCTGTTAACAGAGTCATTACTACCTTCTAAACTGATCAAACTTCATTCCAGGTCAGTTTAATCCCAGTCATCAAATTAGGATTCAAATCTACAGCTGTCTTATGACGGACTGTCACAGTCTCATTTCTTTGTTGGCCAACAAAAACACACTAAATGTGTGTCTGTCTCCTGTAGTGTCAATAAGAGTGAGTGTAAATGTGTGTGTGTCCATGTCCTGAGGGTGTTGAACTGATCTACTTAGGGAGGACATAAGGAGGAAGACTCCCCTCCTTGCTGCTCCAGCAGCTCCCTAATCCCTGACAAGGTGTTTAACCTGCTCGCTCAGCCTGAACCTTGGTCTGTACCTGGCCAACTTTGCCCCCAGGTAAATGGAGGAGTTGTGTCCAGATAACATCAACTCAAGGGCTAATGTGAACTGATGCTTCAGAGTGATTTCTATCAGAGACAGAAGCATTGACATTTGTGGCCTATCAAGCCAAAGGAAATGGTATTTGTGATCAGATGAGGGGATAAAGTTAACAACTAGATGAAGCATTTATCGGTGTTAAAGAGGGAGTGTTGTGTGAGAGTGTGTTTGATCATATTTTCTCAGTCAGAGTTGAATAAACAGAATAAACAATGACAGTCTTTCAGATTCTTTACCTAAGCCCAAATGCTCAACATTGTTTTATGCATCAGTCTGAACAGGGACAGTATCACCTCAGCAGGTATTAAGTTGATATCACGAGACTTAAAGTTATCTGTAAAACCATGTGCAACAGGAAATCACTTTAGATCAACAGTTTTTTTCCTGTACCATCATCTGAAGAGCAGCTCAAATAGCTATTTCACGGTTGAGGTTTTTAAAAGCAAAATAAAAAATTGTGGTCTTTATTGGTCCCCTATACATGATGCGTTGTTGATAGTCTCTGTGCATCTGAGGAAGGCGTGCAAACCGTTTCTGAAGTTTATGACACAGAGATGACTTCTGTAAAAAGTTCTCTCATCTCTGTTCAATCACACTGAGCATTGGAAGTCAGAGTCAGGTCATTTCCCCTCTGTTCCTCTGACACACTGCGTGGGTGGTAAGTGTGTGTCCAACACCATAATCACCAGATTGGGTCATTTGTTATCTGCTCACTCTGTTTGCTAAGTGTTTCTCAATCCTCCATCTCCTCCAGTCTAATGACGGACTAACTGATGGTGTGTGTGTTCCTCCACGCTGTCTCACAGCAGCTGTTATCCCAGGGATTTCCTCCCAACGACTACTTCTTACTTTATCAACTGTTCC
Organism: Paraplagusia blochii; assembly: GCA_016785265.1. Lineage (NCBI taxonomy): Eukaryota > Metazoa > Chordata > Actinopteri > Pleuronectiformes > Cynoglossidae > Paraplagusia > Paraplagusia blochii. Next base: position 176,366 of record JAFBJS010003804.1, read on the forward strand.
TTTTCCAACCTGAGGGATTAGTTTACCAAACGTCCCAGCTTGGACACGCAGGCTCATGGAGGGAACGACTGGCCAACAGAAATACTCACCTGTGTTCACATGAGAAGGGGAGAGAAGAACTGAAACGGATCTGTGCGTCTGTGATTCTTATAGAAATATTGAGAAATGTGCTCCTGTAGTGGGAAAGCGGCAGGTCCAGACAGAGTGTAAAAAAGGGTGAGGGTGTTGGTTACTAGTTAAGAAAAAATGAACAAAACATGACTTTATAGAAACAGCAGGGTTAATACTGTTGAATGAGTTTGTTATTGTGATACTTCCAGTGTTGCATGTTTTGTGAAATCCCCCCAACAGTGTAAAAAAAAGCAGCTTTAGCCAACGTGGGCACCTGAGGATTTGCATGGGCACAGAGCCACTGGTACTCATCTGCTTTAAATTGGGTGTGACCATGAGAACTTTGGAGACTATAAGTGTTTCAATTTGACAGTTTATGCAACAAACACTTAAAATACTGTGTTAACAAAACACATAATTAGAACCGATATAAACAGGGTTTGTCATAATACACTTGAGTTAGAAGTGGCCTTGGGTCTGACAGACTTCAGGTTCTAATCCACCAGCTGCAAGGTTGCCACTGAGATAGTCTAAGCATAGAACCATCCCGACCCACATAAAGCCCAGTGGGCCGACCAGTGGTGCAGTGGGATTTGTGTGGCAGTCGTGAAGACTGCTGCCTCTGTATGTATGAATGAATGAATATATGAGATATGTCAAAATGGTCTCACACCACCCTAACTTAACTTAAGGTGGTGTCTTATCAGAAACCTTACAAGTGGGCCAGTTTCTGCTCTGAAATATCACTGTAAATATATTTCTTTACAACCCCTTTATATTTTTACTATTTTCAGCCTTTTTGCCTGAATTCCCTCTCATTGTGCAGATCTCTCTCCCGGCCTGGCAGCACTGACTGTGGGCTGTGACTCTGGGAAACTGAACCCCTTGTCCAGGGTCCAGCTGCTTCTTCTGGACCGACCGGAGCCTGAGAAGCTGCCCGGTCAATGTGGTATGGAGGAAGAGGAGGAGGAGAATGCAGAGGAAGAAGAGTTGATGTCCATCGAGGACTGGGAGGTTTTGAGGATGAGATACAACACAGGACAGACTTCAGGAGGTAACACCTTCTCAGAGCATTTTCTGTATATATATATAGTATATATATGCACTAAACACGTTAGCGACCAATACTGTCTGACTTCCCTTATATCAGTGCTTCTCAAATGTGGGGCGGGCCCCCTTGGGGGTCGCGTGTGACGCTGGGGAACATTCTTTTTTTTCACCGTACTACAATAAAGTGTAATTGCACATTCTTGTAAGTTGAACTATATCTCTTTCTTTTTGTTTTCTTTATGTTAACAAGGATACGATGTTATGCAGAGGTGTAGCTAGAACTATTTTATAGACAAATGCTATTATTTATAGTTACGGTAGAGAGTGGGTGGTGGTGGTGGTGGGCAGGTGGGGCGTGAATTGTTTTCTTCTTGCAAGGGGGGGGCGTAACAGAAAATTATTGAGAAGCACTGCCTTATATCTACATATATTGTTTATTCATCATTATAAAACATAAATAAGTGATTCCTACAAAACTGGAAATCTCACCAAATATTGTTGAATCACCAGAAAAACATCCAAAGGGACTCTCCATTAATTCGTCCTTCTGTCCTCATTCTCTCCACATTGTTTTATGTCCTTACCTGTGAAACCATATATGTAGTAATAGGGAGCAGATGCATCTGGAGAAATGAAGAGAACGAAGGGGAAACACATCGTACTGGGTGCATGTGTGTATTTTCTCGGTCTGACTCTGGCTCTAAGTGACTGCTTTTATGGCAGTTTTTCTTTTTTAACAAGCAGGGATAACAAGTCTCAACTGCTCTCTGACTTTTTATCTGACTTTTTTAACCTCTTTCCTAAAGGTGTGATCGCCGCTAAGAGGTTTATTGGTATATTTGAGGATGAGCCATATTATTATAGATCTGTCCAACGGCGTGGATCATTAACCCGGGGGAAGTCTAGTTCAGATAGACAGAGGGGACACGGTATTGGTACTTGTTTATGGTCTGATAATATCTCAGAGATAAACGACAGTGGTTTAAAGGTTCAGTTTGCAGAAATCACAGCAGAGGAGGAGAACTGAGACAGATATCTTGATTTGTGTCCTTACAAAAATACATTTTCTTCTATTCACTGGATTAAATGCACATTTGTGAACGAAATAATAAAAGTGTACTCCAGTAAAGCCTGGAGTACACTGAGATTTGGAAGCGATTTTGCCACGACCTTATGGAGATAGAACAGTCTCAAAAAGAATAAATGCAGGAGTACAGACCCTCAATGTATTTTGACACTGCCGTTTGATTGGCTGCAAACGAATAAGCCTTCTGAATGGCTGCCGACTTGTCCGATGTAAAAAAAAATGCATTTATGGATCTGGAGGGTGGTAGAAGAGTCTCAAAAATCCACACACAAATGCGTACAAAATTCCCAAATTAAAAGCATGCATGTTTGACAATGCAAGAATGCATTTTGATAAATTTCACTTTTTTTTCATTTGTAAATATTTAAAATACATTTGTAAATTGTTTTTTGAGGATTTATTCTTTTCGACACTGAGATTGTTGCTGAACATAAGTCTATTCGTGTCGCATAGACATCCGTGCATCCCTCCTCCTCATCCATATATTACATTACATATATTACATTATACAGTGTGATCAGTTCAATGGCAGTCGACCATCACTTTGTGTGAGAACACCATTTGTGAGCTGCAAACTGATCACCCGTGCAGGTGACTTGTACAGTATTAACAGATGGAAAAAAAAAATGAAAAACTTGCACAGTGTATACAAAACTTTCCAATATATTGGGCCTATATACTGGAGGGTCAACATATATGATGTGATCTCACGGCCAAATATAATTACATTACAATTTGTCCTGAGGACCACATGTATTTATTATGGCAAATAAATATATTCTTAACAATAAGATAAAAAATCTAAGAGAAACAGCTTTAATTGAACTCATGGTTGTAGCAAAGGAAGACACAGTGATGGTTAATGTGACACATGATGTCTAGGTCTCTTTCATGTGTATTTTTTGCAATAGTCAGCAACTTAATTTCTACTCCATTCAACTGGGACTCAGACTGGCACAGATGCAGAAACGCCGGAGGCAAAAATCACAAATCCTGCACAAGTAAAACCACAAACTATGTACATGTCAAAATATCAAAAGGCCAAAAGGGGCAAAATACATTTGGCTTATTACTTAATGCTTTGTATTCAGGCACCGATGTGTCTGCAACATGTGTGTGAGTTAGAAGGAAGCATTTATTTTCCTTCCCTCCTTTCTGCCTCTAAGTCTTCGGGACAAAGTTTGCACCTGGCCCTGCTCCTGCAGACAGGTGCTCCTCTGCAGGGGTTTTGTTGCTCTATTTTTGCCACTATTTGTTCAGAGATTAAGAGCCATAATTGGAGGTAATGCACATTAGTCATATCAGTGCACACACAAACACAGAGTCAGACACAAAAGGACCAGCCTTCATGAATATGGAGGCTAACATTTATGTGGTGATCTGCAAACACAATTTCTTCCATTCCCGCTTTGAGGTTACGGTCTTGTTTTTTGTCAGTTGTCGTGAGGCCCCTCACAGCTGGCGGCGTCTCTGAAAGGTGCCACTCCACAGGGAAAGTCCAGGACAACAAATCGGTGAGTGAGTGCCGCCGCCCTTCTGTGAAAACACTTGTCACTCCCCTACTCCTCCTCATTCTTCTGCCTCCATCTATCAGATTTCCTGCAAAAGCAGACGAGGTTGTGGGGGTGGAGAACTACAAACACAAAATCTATCAGAATCAAACTCCCGACTATCAGATCTGGCACAGACACAGACAACCTCCAACACAAACAAAGACACCCGTCACCTCCTCCTCCTCCTTCTCCTCGTCCACCACGGACTTAAACTGTCGCAATTTTACAACTGTCATTCCAGTTAAGACCAGACAAACTGGTGATTGTTGAGACAGTAAAACGTAGAGACACGAGACCTGCAGCAGGTGTGTGGTTAATAAGTGACCGCTTCACGAGGAGGAGGAGGAGGAAGAGGCAAAATTGACCCAGAGGTAAAGGGGGAGATGAGACGGAAGATGGAGGGGTTGGTGATTATAAAAAGGCGGAGGAGGTGATGGAGAATGTGAAGGAGTAGAGCATCAAAGTGTAGGAAGATAATCAATTGGAGAAGAAGTTGGAATCTCTAAATTCAAGTCATTTCCAAGTTTTCCAAGTTATGAGAAAGCAACTTTTTAAAAGTTTCCCTGTGATGCAAGTTAATATGTAGTTACAAGTGTCCGGCAGAGGAGACAAGAAGATCTAGAAGCTGTTTACTCTATAGTTTGTCCAACTGTTGTTCCTAATAATTCCCTGTTATTCCCAACCTCAGTGAGGAACTGAGGTGAACGTACGTCAGTGATTTGCATATTAGCCTGGACTGACGTAAGTCTCCACGGTGGATTGGATATCAGACAGGAGGAGAAGTGGAAAAACAAGCGATGAGCTGAAGAAGATAAAAGATGATGGTGGTGGTGGGACATTGTTGATGGAAAGACGTCCTATGGTGACTTTCTGTGGCCTTGGTGTTGACGATGAGCTTGGTGACATTGATCAAGAAAACAATTTTACAATAATAAACATGAAGTGATGACAATGATAATGATCTGTTTTTGTGATTGGCAAAATGTTTTTTTTTTATTATTATTGACACTAAAACAGTTCAGGTTTATTAGTGTTATTAGTGGTTTATTGGTGTAGAACACCAGGGTTCACCTCCTGGGCAAGGGTTGGAGCGGTTGGCTTCCATTGGGCTCACCCCCGTCAGGAAGGTGTTGACATTGGGCTGGTTGCATGCAGTGTGATTTGGGTGGTGGTTGTGGAGACTGCTGCCACCGCAAGAAATGTATGGTGGATGGTTCCTGAATATATTCCAGAGTAAAGATGAATTTTTCCTTCTGCATTTCACCTTCAAATGATTTTCTTTCTCAGGATTGGTCTGACGGAGGCTCAGAATCTCCATCATCCTGGATCATTGACCCCAGTCCTTCAAACAACATGTTCACGTCCTCGCCGTTGTGCGACGCCTCCAATCAAGGTAAAGTATTTTTTTTTTTATATATAACTCCACTAACTGTACCTTTGCCAGGACTCTGCCAAGTGGTGACTCTGAGAGCAAAGATCCTTTAACAAGAGAAGTTAATCAGTAGAAGAGCCGTCTTCACTGTTAGCGTCTGAGCCGTTAAAAGCCTGTTCAGTCTCTGTCAGCTCTGCTTTATTAACGTCCATTGTCTCCTCACTGTCAGTGCTGTGTTTGGCCTTCTCTCTCCTCCGGTACACCTAAGCCTCCTAATCCAGGCCAGGACCAGCTGGCTGCCAGTATCACCTTCACCTGTGTGGATGGCTCTGTGTACATTCATCAGTGATGTGCTCTGAGGAGGGGCTTCTACTGTACAAGATGTAAATGCTGCAGAAGGTTTGGCAGCAACAGACAGTAGTGAAAAGGTCAGGTTGGAGATGTCCTTCAAAGAGAACATCTGTCAGGACCACGGTTCCTTTCCTTTCATAGTTGACTCATGCATCGCAGACCAGTCATTGTGTGACCACACTAATGGTCCATGGTTTGCTGTTTCCCTAAATTACTTTCCAAATCCATCCATCACTGAGGGAGATTGATACCATGACCAAAGTTCAGTGATATGGTTTTGTGATCGTGCATGTCTGCCCTGGAAATTTATTGCTGACTCAGACGTTTGGTTTTACAGGCTGTAGTGCAGTCACCTCTGAAGGAGAGTAGAGAAAAAAAATCAGGTGTTTTTCTTTTTTTTTGCATCAATAATCTCTATGTTGAGGAATCAAAGAATGTCAACAGCTGACAGTTGTCATCAGTCATTGGGCGTGAATATTTTCACATTCATGGATCTGATGAAGAATTACTTTGGACTTATTCCCTTCTACACTGGTCACTACAGCATAATCATCTAGAATTTTTCTCCTCCTGATCTTTGAGACAGTGGTTCCATCTAGGACCAGACTTAAGCCTCTATACAATAATATTATTAATAATAATGAACTTTATTAATCCATCATCCATCCATCCATCCATCCATCGGAGTATCCTTGAGGAAATTTTTCCTCTGCATTTTACCCATCACCATAGTGAGCAGTGGGGTATGGTAAAGTGGCGAAAGGGGAATTCAAACTGGGGCCTTACGGACCCAAGTCCGCTTCCTTAACCTCTTGGCCACCACTGCCGCCTACACTCAACTAGAGCTAATTTGCTAGAGCAACTTAGACCATAACATAGGTTCCCTACATGTAGATTTGGTGAAATCCAAAACGTACAGTTCAGGGCAATGGTGGCTTAGTGATTGGACTGGGATCAGTAGGGTTCCGGGTTCGTATCCATCAACTTCATGTGTTGGATTCACAACTTCATTCAATATTTATTCAAACTAGAAATGTCTGATGTCTGAGCAATGGTGGTCTAGTTGTTAGGAAGCGGACTGTGGTTCGGAGGGTTCTAGGTTTGAATCCACCAAATGCCAGGTTACCACTGATGTCCACTGAGTATGGCACACTCACTACTCACTTGACGTTCTGCTGCCAACTGTTCACTCTGGTGATAGTGTAAAGTCAGAGGTGACATTTGGTTGTGTGCAGTGGTGTGGATCACAATGTCACAATGACAAGGAGTTTGATTTCCTTCCTTCCTACTTCTGTATATTGGTAGTTATTAAAGAAATGACTTATCCATTACCACCAGCATGTGATTGAAAAAACCACATCATAGAGGAGCTTCTCATGGATCACATATGTAACTTTGGGGTCTTCATATCTAATGTATGCAATCCTGCCACCCACAGGTGGAGAATTGAATGTAATCTGTGTCCCTTTAAATAGTGTTTCTGACCCATGTATGAGACACAGCCATTGCAGTTGTGAATCAGTCTGTTAGGGTTTATAGCTCAACAAACAAAACTTGTTCAGGAAAACTAATAAAGAGTCATCAATCTCCAAAAATAACTAACTAATAAAATAACTAAATTTAACTAAGAAATGTCACAAATAGTTAAAATTTAATCCAGGAAAATACATAGATGACAGAAGATTGAATCTGAAGGTCTCCCCTGTAAGAGCAAGTAAAATGAGGTGACGTCTCACCAGGCAGATTGATATTTGTACTAATTATCAACACTGATTGATTTATTAGTCTGTAAATGTAATGTTTGTTGGGTCACCCATTGTTGCTGTGTACAATCAGTGAAATTAGGGGTAAAAAAAAAAACAGCTGTTTTAGCTGTGAAAACTCCCCCCTGTGTTTAACTGCCCTATAACAATCAGACAAACAGGGGTAAAAAAAAGACATCACCTCAACAGTCCGGCTGCTGGTCAGCTTATGTGTTTTGACCCTTTGGAGGCCAAAGGCACGGTCGCTCTCTGTGCCGGGGTTCATCATTAGGGCGCAGTGAGGTCAGAGCTGTGGTCAGTCTCTGTCTAAAGGATGCCCAGTGTGTGGCATGTCTTTGTGTGGAAAGGTGTGTGTGGTTTCCCTGGAGGTGAAAGTGGTTCAACCTTTCAATAGAGCTGCTAAACGTAATGGAGGGTCTGACCCCGGCTTGACTCCCTGAATGTGAGTCTGTTTGGAGGACGGAGATTATAACATGAGGCCTGCTGAGTTCCTGTGATTTAGGGTTTTCTTCTTCTACAGGAACCCACAAGAAGATAAAAATGAAGTCGAAAGAAAAGATATTAAACCATCAGGAGATTAAGATAAACTGGCAATAAGGAAATTAAATTGCATGTTAAAAAAATGTGATTTTATCAGACTTTAATGTTTCCACATTAAAGTATTTGTTGTTTTTTCAACAAATATGACACAGGAATCAGAGACAAATTGCAAAGTCAACATTACATGATGTGTCAATAGTGAGATATCACAACATTCTTCATCAGATTGGTAATAAAAAAAAAACAAAATTAACCAAATGTATTAATCGCTGGAAACGGTAAAATTAAAACAACTGATTGTTGTCTAGATTGATTGTTGTGAAGTTATCAGCAAAAGTTCTCAAACCATATTTAGCATAACAATCACATTTCTATTAATACATTTCTAAAAACAAAATAATAACGGCTAAAAATAAGCAAGCAAAAAATAATGAAATAAGAATGAATAAAAATGAATAAGAAGTAAATTCCTTATAATTAGCTCTTAACTATTTATAGCTAAAAAAAAACTAATAGTAGAATTAACTTCAACTTTTATTTGTTTATAGTGCCAGATCATAACAACTGCTATCTCAAGGTACGTTACAAACAAGCATGCATTAATACAAGAATAAGAAAGAATATATAGAGATAGCCCCTGCCCTTATAGACCCTCACACTGGCTATTAGTGATTTTTTTCTCAGTAGTTGGTTAGAAGGTTAGAATTTACATAAATGAATAGAATTCTTCACCAAACGGAAAATTAGTGAAGAATAATTCTTATCCATAATGCTATACATTGGCACATGTTTCCTATCAGAGATCATTGGTTTAAATATTCTATCGTAGTAGTTCGTCATAGTCATTCACATCAATCCTGCTTTTATTTTTAAAGTGATTTCTTTCAGTCAACAAAGACGTCCAGAGTCATAACGTTCTTTACCACAACACGTCATTCTGCAGAATTTACATCTTATGTTTAATAATGAAGACGTTAATGACACATGTTGATCCTCACATCAATTGGAAGTGGTTTAGGGATTAAAATCAAGTCATAAGCAGTGCTGGTCCTCCTACTCCTCCTAACTCCTCCTGCTCCTCCTGCTCCCCACTGAGGCTCATGATCAGACCTTTATTTGCAGGGTCTCATCAGGAATTCATAGCTGCTCTAATCCCTGCCCTCATCAGAGTCTCCTTAATTTGTCCCTGCTTCCCCCCGGTCACTCGCCACCGCCAGCCCCGGTGTTTAGCATTCAGCTGCTACTGAAGATGTTAGCGTCCAAAAAGAAGGACGCGCTAATCTGAAGCGACCCGGTCAGATTGTTTTTGGGAGGTGAATGCTGTGGAAACTACAGGTCAGATTAGAGTCGCGGATAGACGGACGGAGATGGTCAGGGCAGAGATTAGCCATGTACTGAGTAAAGGATGGACCACACACTGACAGTGTAGCAATGTCCTCTATTGTCTACGAGTCTTCCACTAACTATTGTCTCCAAAATCCTCCAGCATTTCCACACACTCCCCCTCCCCACCTCTCCACTAAGAAGCCTGGACCCTGGCCTTTGATTGGCACTCGTCAGAGCTGATGGAGAGGGCTGACGTGTTGGGAAATCCTCTTCCCCATGAATAACGATTTGCTGTGGATTTTCTGTCCTGCTCCCATTATGCATTTCTTCTCAGCAGAAGGGTGGGTGGCATCGCTGAAAGGCCGATTGTCTCGCTGATGCTCATCCTTTCCTCAAACATGCAAAGCAAAAGAGCTACATCGCCGACCTTCTTGCCTCTGCCTGGTGAGCTGGCTGCTGGAACTGTTCGCAGGCAGTTCTGGGTTTGCCGGCTGTCAATGCTTGTGTGTTCTGAGGGGGGATTTGAGTCGGGGCCAGTCGCAGCCAAATCCAACTATCTGCTCTGCTCAGATGTTGGTTGGTATGGAAACGCTCTCTTAGTGTATGTGTGTTTAGGTGCTTCCAGTTTGAACTGACCAGTTATCAGGGTGCATTCATGGATTAGGGCTGGGCTGGAGGTTTGGAAGGGAAGGAAACCAAGTCCTGAATATTTATAGCAGAGGTTAAAGCAGGTAAAATAGATGTGTTCCCTAAACAAACAGTCTGCAATCACAGATTTGACACATGGCCTTTCATGTGACCCAGGTTTCTTGTATCTTTGACTGCCATTAGATCAGTCTATTTGAGGAAGTGACTAAGAAATAGTTTACATATTCCTATTAAAAAAACATCCATCAATTTTCATCACTTATCTGTCCCAGGGGGGCAGCAGTTGCCACAACTGCCACCCAAAATCTCATTGCATCTTACCATACCGTCCTGTGGGCATTGAGCCCACTGAAAAAAAAAACAATATTTGACAGACAAAACAATTTTTTCACTGAATTTAACATTGATCTAGTACTGCAGTGATTGTTGTTGACATGTCCATATGGAGCCAGAATAGTCTAAAAAATAAAACACACGCAAGCACACGATCCACAAACGTATTCTGAGGAATTCACAGATGCACTTGCAAAATCAATGCACAAACAACGATTCACACATCATAATGCATTTGTGATTTCCCAAAACATCATATATGAATTACCGTACTTGCATTCAAATTGTGCTTTTAATTTGTGAAACTGCGCGCATACTGGACATTGAGACTCTGAGACATGAAATCAACTTCCAAATATCAGAATTTTTTGTCATATTGCATTAGGAACACAAACACACACAGGAATGATTGATTCCTTGTCGTAAAGATAGATAAATTTGTTCCTCCTGGTGATATTAAGAGCGCAGCAGGCCACAGTGGACGTACAGAGACCTGTTATTGTGTGCAGTGTGGTGGAAGAGGGCCCGTCAAATGAGACATGGCTCCATCCATCTCAGCTGCTGACCTTCTCCTTCATGCCCACTAAGTAGATAAATGAATCCATGCTGCAATGTTTGGATGGCGTGATAAATCTGCTACCGCCGACTGTGTTCTCGAGCGATCAAGCTACATCCTGCTAACGAACAAAGTTAGGAGAAGAAGAAAAAAAGGCTTTATCGCTGAGTAGAAACTGTTTCTAGAGACAATCAGAGTTTTCCTTAAGCTGGAGTTTGCATAGATGGAGCTCTTTGTCTCTGGAGCTTCTCCACCCAGAAGTGCATTCTGTGGACTCTGTGTTCAGAGATAATGGGAGCCTTAATTGGCCGCTCGATGACAAAATGAGTGAGAGAGTGGTTTCAGGGAGAGCGTCCGTTTCCTTAGTGAGTCTCTGAAAGAGCTGAGGGAGATGTGACCGCGGCGTTTAGAGGAACAATGTGATGTGAACTGGTGTTTGTTGAAGGAGCAGAAATGGGTTTTTAGAGCTTTGAGCTAAGTGGCTACTTCCACGTGGACGACAGTGAATACAGATGAGGTTCCACCCTAATTCCTGCCTTAATACCTGCTGTCCCGATTCAGGACATTTGGTTCAGGACAATCATTTAGTTATCATAGCATGTTAGGACAGTAAAACATACATACATACAGTGTTTCTGTAGATATTTGAAATATCCACAGTTTTATTTTCTCTGCTCCAGATAAAGGCGTCCCGTCTGAGGAGGAGACCAATTATCCAGGACGCAGCGACAACATTGAGTCCTCCAACCCAGGGAGGAGTCCAGGAAATCTTGAGGAGGAGAGAAGAATGGAGCAGAGGAGGACCATAGCATTGGACATGCTGTCCAAACTGCAGGACAACCAGCCACGTCGGAGCAAAAGCACCAGACAAAGTTTCACTTTTGAAGACTGTGAGTCATGATGTTGTCCAACACAAAGTCAAAAGTTAATGTGTAATGTAGTTTGAATTTAGAACAGGGCTGTCAGTCACAGCCCAGCAAAAGTGCACTCCAAATTTCCAAAATAACTTGAAAATAACTGATTTCTTTTGTCTCTATTACGGTTTAACTTATTTGCATGAAAAAAGGGGGAAACAAAGACTCATTGTTATTTACATGTAACTGTGATATGATAGTTCTGGTCCAGCCCACTTGGGTTGGGTTGGAGTCCCCTGAACCAAAATGAATTTAAGTATTAAGGCAAAAAATAGGTAGCAGGGTGCAGTAATTTGAACATTTATACACTACTTACTTAATATTAACATCAATACACAAAATAATAAATATCACAATAAAAATAAAAATGAATTAATAACAGACAACAATTACAAGAGTTTAAACCAAAATATAGCTATTTACCAGTGGCCAAAACAAAAAGGATTCTTCCAAATAAACTGCCACCCCACACATCAACACCTACTGTAGTTACACCAGCAGTTGTAGCTTCATTTGCCCCCTGCCACAAATAAGTTTTTCTTTTGTTCAAAACTCCAATGTTCTGCACTTCAACGTGATGAACCAGAATATTCATTATCATTTACTGTGTGAAATGAAGAATTCCCCTCAGTCATTTGTATTGAAAGATTAAATCACCACATTGGGACAGTGCAACATGCGGGAAAAATACAAACATCTCTCAAGACTCTGGGGGAAAAAAAACTCTTCCTTCACTTAAAACACTTGATTTTTAGAATTGCTTTTCTTTAAAAGCAGTAGTGGAGCCCAGAGTTCTCCAGTGTCTCTTAAGTGCCTCATTTCCAGCGTCCGAGCCTTGCAGGGTCGACACTTCCTACAATGAGGTGTCCCACTCTTCAGGTCAAGGCTGAGGGGCCGGTTGTCAGCCGGGTTAGTCAGGTCAGAGTTCTTCTCTCAAAGGGACTGATTGGACAAGTTTGTTCAGACCTTAATCAGGCAGCAGGAAGCTTCCAGCAGCTGCTGTAGAGGCCTTTGTGTCAGGACAGGAGAAATGAGTTCTGGTGTTAGCTAGTGTACCAGAGTGTGTAAACCAGGTTAAGGACTTTGTATTGTTGGTGCTAATGGTAGTATCAAGACATGATTCCGAAAAATGTATCTATCTATTGTTTTTTAAAAAGTTACTTATTACTTTACTAGTTACTGCTCTGAAAAAGTAACTAGTTACATTACTAGTTACTAAATTATAAAAGTAACTTATAACTAGTTGCTTTACTTTAAAAACACATAAAAATGTTTAGTGTTGTGGCAACGAAAAGATGACATTTTGGCATCTTTATTGTAACCTCAACTTGCCACTTGCTGTTGTCTTGATTGTGGGTGTGTGATGCTGTACTGTGTCGCATGCGTGTGTGAGACTGAATATTTCCTTCAAGAAGACCCGCCTGGGTCTCTTTCTGATTGGCGTAGCCTGAAATGTTAACATATGTCAACCAATCATCGCTCCTTTTCAACGTTCAGTTAGTGTGTCAGGCCGTCCATTTGGACCACACATAGTAACGAGTAACAAGCCCCTTTACATCACAGTATCAACAATGATGTTACTGAATGGTGAAAGTAACGCGTTACGTTATTAGCTACCAAGAAATGCAGTTTCGTTACGTAACAGCGCTAGTCCCAACACTGCTATCTATCTATTTACCGACCGACCGACAGACTGACCTACCTACCTACCTAAGTACCTATCTATTTCTCCATAAGAATATTACAGGTAAGACTGACATAATAAGACTGTACTTGTACTTGGAACAACACCTGGTCAGATTTCAGTGTGAAAAAAAGACATAGAACCATCAACCCTGTATTATTTTAAACAATATTTTAAACAATGACTTTGTTAGAAGTCATTTGTCTTCAGTTGAAAACTCCAGAGCAGCTGTTACCAAAACACAGACTACTTTCTGCTGGAATAATAGACAGATATATTCATAGTTAAACTGGTTCCTTCACCTTTATCAACAACAACAGAGTCAACAAAGTCTGAGAGCTCTAATTGCTCTGTGTTGTGTTTGGATTTGCAGTAAATAAACAGAGAAGTATTTTATTTTGTAGGATTCAAACCGATGAGCAGCTTATTTTTATTTCTACTCCATCAACAGCGTTGATGTACTTTAATATGAACGTGCTGACGGCGACTGTTGAACTGCTGTTGATCGTGTACACAGTGGCCGTTTTTCAGCAAACATTACACACACTCGTGATTCAGATAAGACCAAAGTGAGGTTCATGATAAGGGTCAGAACCCAGGTCTGGAGTTTTATTATGATCCTTCAGGTTTACAGTAAACAGGGTCGAATTGTTGTGAAAATTCTCCCATTAACAGAAAAGAGTAACCAGTGTTGACACCAAGAACAATAATAGACATTTTACTTTTAATATTGTAGCCATATGCTTATATGGTACTTTTAATTGTTTGTTTGACCCGTTGCAATAGAAATTATTAAAGTTATTGCAACAAGGTTTGAAAGCCCTAATTTTTTTTTAATAATTATGGGAAACAACATATGGACTGAAGTGGAACCCCCACCTCAAGGAGACACATCTCATGAAAACTGCTGTTTTATATTAAATAATTAGAGGCTCTGCTTTTATTCAAGGATTTCTTTATTTTTATCAAATAGTTGTATTTGACTAAGATTTTCAATAAAAAAAAATTATAGTTGACTAATCAAAAAAGGGATCTGGGAAAAGTTGAAGGATGATTTTTTTTTTCGTGGTGGGGTGAGGGGGGCATAGTGGTTAAGGAACTGGACTGGGGTCTGAAGGGTTCCACATTTGAATCTATCAACTGCCAAGTTACCACTGAGGTCCACTGAGCATGGCACCATCCCCACTCACAGCTCCTGGGGGGCACAAAGCTGCCCACTGTTCACTTTGGTGATGGGTTAAAGACAGAGGTGACATTTGGTTGTGGGTAAAGGAGTGCATCACAATATCACAATGACAAGGAGTTTACTTTCCTACTTCCTTTCCCTTAAAAATGTGAAGTTAACACTGTCTGTGCCAAGTAATCTATACCAGGGATATTTAAACAACTAGAACTATCCTTTATGGATAGGACAAAACGTTTAAAGTATTGTGTGAAGTTGAAAACTGAAATGTCCAATGAGTCAAGTCCTGTGTTATATTTGGTCAAGCTGTATAAGATGAATTATTTCCGTGATGAATATCGCTGTTGATGATGTGAAACACCTGCCGTCCGTCCCATCGGCCCGGCCCAACCCACCAGCCCCACATTTGCGTCCTTCACCTGTGGACGGACATGACGCCTGACTGGGTTCCAGGGATGAAAGAAAATAAAATAAAATAAATACAAACAAGAAAGACGAGTAGATTCAAAGAGCAGATGAGACGAGAGCGTGGCGAGGTGTTTATGGATCTGCGTGTGTGTGTGTGTGTGTGTGTGTGTACTGTGCCTTTATGTAAGCCCTGTTTGCTCAGCCTCTGCTGTGGAATACCTCTATGTATTTACCATGGGTCCAGAATGAGAGAGCAAACAAACAGCTCGGCTGTTGATGAGCAGCGGTGTGGAATATACCCCGTTGTACTCACAAGAGAGGGTGAAAGAAGGAGCCGGGGGCAGAGGGTAAATCTGTCAAAGACTCCATTATACGTGTGTCCAAACAGAGCGCGGCCTCCACAATGGCCTTATTAATGACACAATGTCAAGGAGCAACGTCAGCCATAATAGCAGATGATTTTTCTTTGTGAGGTTATCTGGACGATCTGCTGTAGCTGTACACCAGATGATGTGAGATCTGTAGGCGTATCCACGTCGATCTGATTGGGGTGAGCGACTGTGTGTGTGCGTAGGTTTGTGGTCTGTGGTGAGGCCCGTGGCGTGCAGCCAGGAGGCGAGGAGTGTGGCGGCTACGTGTGTCTTTGTTTGTTTTTCTCTGCACACACACACATACACACACACACACATCTTTGTGTCTTTGTATTTACTGGACTTGCGCTCATTACTAAAGGTGAACCTTTTCTTACTTCTGACCCGTGACCGCCTGTGATCTGAGTGGATTTATTCTCTCACCTAAACCTAACCTGGAAGTGAAGGGAGATGCCGAGATATTAGTCATGTGATGTAAGTCAAAGTAAAAAAAAAAAAACATTAGAGTAGTGAACTGAATTTTCTGGTGTAGATTCTTTAAAAACTTCATTATGTTATTGATCCCAATTAGTCAAACAGTGGAACTCCTAGAAATGAGGTCCCCCGACATTTGCTTTTTCAAAATTATAATTAAAATTATAAAATAACTTTTTATAAGGTTTTCCTTTATAGGAGTTCCATCTATTTGGATGTCTTCTACTGAGCTCCAGTTTTCACTCTGCCTCACTGTCTCAATCACTCATTCATTTCATAAAAGTATTATTATCAGCTGATTTCATTTATTTCCCATTCCATAAAACCACTTTAGAAATGGAAGCTCACTAAGACCTGGAGATATGCAGTAACTCAAATTCAGTCAACATCACTTCACTGCTGAGATTTTGAGAGATTCTCATCTCATTCTTCATTTTGACTTGGTAAAAGTCATTGATAGCATTGATGGTATTTGACTGGTGAATAAGGATCCATCTCTAAGTGGAGTCATTCCATGTAAAATAGAAAAAGAAAACAAACACCCCTAAACCCCTAAACCAGACTGTTACCTGTTAAAGTGTAACCTGTAATAACATAAGTCATGTTTAGTGAAAATATATACATTTATAACAATACTGTGAATATAAAGTGTTTGTGTATTTGCCTTATTTTCAAATGTCATCACGTCGGCCAGTTCCATTGTTTGGCCTTGTTTGATTTCACTAATATCTGCTGAAAGTTCAGCAGGTGCAGCAGAGTCCAGAATTGTTGTTTAAAACACTCTTGTGTGATAAGATTCAGATCTGTTAATGTCAGTACACAGCCTTTTGAACGCAGACAAAAACAAATTTCATTCATCATCTCACTCCTACTGTGTAATGACAGGTTGTCTTTGCTCCACTGCTCCCCTGTGGTTCTGCTTCTTTTCTATCATCATCCAAAACAGCAAATCACATTTTTTTTTCATCACTGAGTCCAGGCCGTCCCAGTTTTTGGGTCTATGAACAGAAACGACAACTAGACCTAATTCAGTCCAAGTTTATCTGTGTGTGAACGTTTTGCTCCAAATTCCAGTGAGATGTGGGACACGTTCCTGGCTGATATTCTCCCGCTGCCGACAAAAACAGGGTCACCTCCTCTCTGCTGCTGAATGTGACCTTTGTTTAGGGAATTCTCAAACAGCACCGCTGCTAACAATGACAATGATAATGAGCAGGAACAAAGGGTCTGGAATTAAGCGGGAAAGAGCAGCAAAAAAATGTAAATTGTAAAATTGCGTAAAAATCAATGATAATTTGTTAGTACATGGTAAAAAAAAAAGGAAAAAGCACAATAAAAGAAGAAAGGGAAGGAGTAGTGGCAGAAACCAACAAATATTGTTATATTTGTGGGTTTCTGCCAATTTTATTTCATAAATAATCCCTAAAGATGAGACTAGACCAAAGAGACCAAGAAGTGTATTTTGTAAAACTGTAACACATTTGTGAGAAGTGAGGGATAATGAGGAAGTTACCAAAATCATATTAAAAAAATAATATTTTAACAAAAAGAAAATTAAAAATACAATATAAGGGATAAAACTGGCAACACAACCAGGAAAATGGCTAAAATCTAGTCTTGGAAATGGACAAAAAAACGAATATAAAGTTTAATTAAATGGTCACATGAAAAGGCCAATAGATAGGCAGCCTTTCCAGCCCTTAGTTGCAGATGTGGTGAAAGTGATGACGTGTGTGTGTGTGTGTGTGTGTGTCTGCGTGCGCGCACACGGACAGTGTTAATTGAATGTCTTTTTCGCAGGCCGTGCTTTGGTGGCAGTTTAAAATAAGTCAAAGAAAGCAGGAAAACAAATGGCAGTGAAGACATGAACCTCCCTGCTCCTCATCTTCATCTTCATGGATCCATTCTTCTTCTTCGTCTTCCCTCTATTGCGGCTGAATCTCCCTCAGTGTCAATACAGATTACGGCCTGAGCGCAGTGACTCTCCCTTTTCTCACTCCTTTCTCCTGTTGATTAACATTTTCTGCTAGGCTTCACACCAAAAGCTCAACCTGTGCTGCCTGGAGAAAAGGCCGTCAGGCGCTGGAGTGGAATCAGATAAGGAATCGGGCCTTTGTCCCACACCCCGCTTCCTCCCTCAATCTCCCACTCCACTGCATCTTTTGTCCTGGCTGATATCCTGACAGAGCTCCTCCTTAGCCAGGGAACAGACCCCCCAACCCCACCTTCCATGACCTCCATCACCTTCTCCTTCTGGCGGACTGTGGAGCAGTGAAGATAAGAAGCAGTGAAGCTGTAGTTGGTCTCGACATTGAACTACAGCTGCACACAGCACCAACCAGCACCTCGTGTAGCCATGACCTATAGGTGCTACCAGAACTTGACTTTCTAGTGTATGGTTCTAGTTCCCGCTGCAAGTTCTAACAGCAAAATGTAAAAACTAATTATTTTTACTTCATTTTGGCTTATGCCAAAATTACCACTTTTATATAGGCAAACCTTTTGGGTCTAATACAAGTTAGATTATTCATTTATTTGGTCTTTCTGAAGAACTTTTTCTCCTCTGCCACAGTTTTGTACTAACACGACTATGTCCACCTAGTACTAATCAACAGGAATATCAGTAACTTCTATTTCCTGAATAAAGTTTTGACTTTGAAAAAATAGAGGCACTTACTGGCAAGGACTGAACAACTTCTTACAGTCTGGGCAGAACATATAAACCAGGCATGTCTGACGTTAGCTTTCTGCCGATATCTGATATACCGATATTCAAACACTTATTTTCCAATGTATGCAGCTGTTTAATCCAAAAACTGAGATTATTGTCTCAGGGATGAAGGAAAGCAACTCTTTGTCATTGTGATACTCACCACTGCATGACGTCTGTATTTAGTCTAATAACTAAAGTGAACAGGCCTCAGCTTTGAATGCCAGAGGAGCAGTGAGTGGGGACAGTGCCATGTTCAGTGGACCACAGTGGAGACCTGGCAGTTGGTGGATTCTAACTAGGAACCCAACGGACATCAGTCTGGTTCCTTAAGCGCTAGACCACCACTGCCCTGAGGACACAAATCATCTCAAAACACAGGCATTGTGTTGTCGGATGTTTATGTTCAGTGGAAAAACCAATAAATATATCTTAATGGAGTTACATAATTAATGGAGTTACATTGGCCGACTGATATTATCAGACATCCCTGTTAGAAATCTTTCTAACTTCCATTCTGCCAATCTCCAAGTTAGACTCCCAGCATGATGGACTCTGGACAAGTTCAAGCTCAAGAGCCTGGAAACATTCACCCTCCACCTGCCTTGTGGCAGCAGAGACCTGGGAAACTTAACCCTGAAGACCCAACTTTCTGCAGCCAGATTCTAGCTTATGACAGATTCAGTCATGTCGCATGTTTATTTTTCCAAAACGACCAGTCAGCTTGCCTTCAACCACAGCCGTGCTTCAAATTACACTTCTAGTGTCCATCAGAATCTGAAGACATCAAGATCTTTGTATCAGTTCTTTTAGTTGCTGGACTCACCAGTTAATTCTTGTCCATATCTTCCCTAAATCTTTGCAATTCCATCAAGGAACTTTCATCTCTGACTGGTGTCCTTACAGTTTGACTGCATTAGGATTATCATGTCCAGTCATTCAACTTAACAAACAGGTCATTGGTTATAAACAGTTACACTGACTCATGAACTTGAAGGTCATTAATTGAAATGTAATCTCCCTCGTTTAAGGAGTTGAAACCTGGGTGATAGACAGGGTTTGAAGCCACCGTAGAGGAAATCCAATGATGAGCCTGAAATTTTGCACTTGTTGTCGTCCTCCTCCAGATGGTGCATGAACCTCTGCAGCTTCACCCAACAAGCTGCTCTTTCACTCCAGCAGCTGATTGACTAGTTGACTGATCTTCAGCCACTCATGTGTGAATATCTGTGTCTTTGGGCTTTAAATCCCTGCCTGGTCTCAGCAGCAGCAGCAACAGCAGATCTCGCTCCTTGCAGCCTCTTCTCATCTCAGATATTTGCAAACAGATGCGCCGGGCCTGCTGCTGATCCTGATCCCGATCCTGCAGGTTTTCTCTTGATCAATCATCCTTTAACAAGTCGAGTTGACTTGATACCAATGTAACACTTTGCATGTGAATGGCCGAGGCTGCAGAAGGCCTGGTTTTGATTATGTCTAAGCTGATAAATGACAGATTCAAACGGCCGTCCCCAACCCCTCGCCCCATGCTACTGCAGAGAATGCAGAGAACCCCCCGCCAGTGCCAAACACCCCCCCACACACACACGCACCCTGGAGGTCCCAGAGGTTTAAATCCAGAGCCATATCAACTCTGCTGCTGCTCTTTCTTCTACAAACCCATGAATAGATCTATTATACCACAGACTCATTCTCATCTTCTAAATTGAAGTGGCAGCAGCTTAAAAGACCCCCACGCCCCCCAACACACACACACACACACCTCCCTGGCTTTTTCTTCTCACTCCCTCATTTGCTGATTGAAATATTCATGGCTGCAGTTCAGCTTAACACCACAAGACTACGGTCACTAGGACTGAGCTCTGCCGCTCTAAATACACTCAAGAGTTTTGCTGCAGCAGACAACATTTCAGAGGCAAAATAACATGGTGCGATTTTATCACTAATTTAATTACAACCCTGATTAACTAATAATTTATCACATAGTGCTAATGCTTAGACTTCAGTCTGTAGGTGGAGCTAAGACATGGTCCTCCATATTACATCAGGGCAAATCACAGAGACACCAGCTAACGTTGGCTGGGGAGGAGTGTGTCTGGACGATGCCATGCTCAGTAAAACTCGGTGGTAACTGGTGGACTCAAACCTCGAACCCTCTGGACCCAAGGCAGCTTCCTTAACCACTTAGCCTCCCCCAAACTGACTCCCCCAAACTGTAGTTAATTAATTACAAAGCCATTCATACCATCAAGGCTACATAACTGGAGTGGATTGTGATTCATCATATTTTTTCTTTCACTGAAAAAAGTGATTTCTGCTCACATTTGACTTTTTTTTCTTCATCTTTTTTATTTATTTTTATTTTTTTATCTTCTCATTTTCTTGTGCTTTCAGTCGACTTTTTGGCCAAGTACTGCATCTTCAGCGAGGACAAGCTGGAGGAGTACAGAAAAGTGTTTGAAGCCGTGAGTAAAAAAAAAGAAAACAGAGCTGCTGGTGGTGATGAAAATAATATTATTGATGAGGGTGAAAATGATTTTTTTCAGGAGGACACAGACGCTGATGGCTACATCTCCTGCCTTCAGGTTGTTCTTGGTCTGAAGACCATCGTTCCCCCAAAGCTTCTTTCCGAGGAAGAAGAGATCTATGTCTACAGGGTCAGGGTCCAACACGCACTCTCCCAAAAACACACACATTCACCCTTGGACCACAGACTCTGTGTCATGGCTTCTATGGTCAAATGTCTTTTAGATCCTGGAGATGGTGGACTTCAGGGTGACAGATGGACTCGTGGACCTCAGGCTCTTTTCTGTGATCGCCAGTCTGGCACAGAAGATCGCCACCATGGAGTGAGTGTACACACACACACACACACACTTCTCAGTACAGCTACTGTGATGAGGAGTCAGTGACCTGCCATAAAAGCAGAATAAGAGTGTGTCACAACTCTGTTCCGCTGAGTTTGGTCTTCGTGTGTGGGTTTTTCTGTCTGATCTTCAGGTTCGTTTGCCTTTAATTATTTTTATGGGACATTAGGTCAAAGTCAGAGGGACAACTGTCTGACAAGAATCAATGGGCTTATTTTTGAGCAGCTTTTTTAGTTGCTAATTACATAAAATAAGGTATAAAACTTCCACAAAATAAATAAATTCCATTGTACAAATATAATATAAAATATTTTATAGAGAAGTCCATCTTTCGTCCTGAAATCCTCACCCAGCCATTTAAGATCTGTGATGGAATTTTAAAAGCATCAAAGCTTATAATGATTAAAAGATTTTGTTTAAGAGAAAACCAGGGTTGAGACACACACCAGGTCAAAAAGTTCCAAGAGAAAATAAAAGGTATGAAATATGAATATAAGTCAGTTTATATAAACCAGAGAGTGACGCTTTGGCCCAGAGTCAATGTCTCTGTCATTGATGTTGAACTCCAGGGTTCACCTCCTGGGCAAGATCCAGTCCCAGTGGACTGTTGGACTTGCAGGAAGGTTTTAGAGGAGATGGTATGATGCAGTGGGACTTGGACAGCAGCCATGTGGACTGCTGTCCCCTGCAAACTGGCAATGGACAGTTATTCAAACATCCTCCATCCCTTAATAACCCATTACCAGGTTGGCAGGACTAAAGTATCCAGGACCACCACCATCTCCCTCTGTCTCTCCTTCCATCTCTCTCTCTCTCTCTCCTTCCACCTCTTCCTCTGTTTCTGCTCCATCTCTCGTTCCATCCATTTCTCTGTCTCTCCCTCCATCTTTCCTTCTGTCTCTGCATCTATCTCTCCTTTCCCCTCTTTCTCCATCTCTCCCTTCGTTCCTACCCTCTTTCTCTCTCCATCTCTCCTTCCATCTTCAAACACCTCTTTCTCCATCTGTGCCTCTATCTCTCCCTCCATATTTCCCTCTGTTTCTCTTTCCATCTCTCCCTCTGTTTCTCCCTCCATTTCTCCGTCCGTTCACTGCCAATTCCCACACACAGTGTATCATTTTGTCCTTATTAGATCTGCCCTGGGGTTTATAGCCCAGGACAGACAGCAGTGTGTCTATGCATGTGTGTGTTTGGAGCCAGTCCTTCTCTGAGGGTCCCACAGGGTCAAGTCCTGCTGCAGAGTCCCAGTCTTGTGGACTGAGAGCCTCCTCTGAGCCAGGACAGGAGCTGGGTCAGAGGTCCTGTGATTTACGGTGGTCTCTTTGTGTCCCCTGTTGGAGGAGAACTGAGGACTGAAGGTCTGGAGGTCCATTTCAGGCCTCCTCTTTATTTTCTCAGAACTTGTCTGTAGACATTTTCATAATAAGAGAGGAGGAGATCACTTCATGGTATGAACCCCAGAAAACAATGGCTTCCTTCTGCCGTCTCATCCTGGCTGAACAGATCTGATCTGATCCTCTTACCTGGTTCACTAAATCCTGCTCTCTCGCTAATCTGAGATTAGAAACAAGATAAAACAGTAGTACATAATCAGAGCATGTGATCGGAATTGCAGATTTAGGAACTAGAGATAGCATTAAATGTATTTATTTTGAACATACTATTACTAAAATGTACAGTACTAATAACAAATACAATGAACAATTATTTGTAAAATGTTGTATAAACATCTAACAATTGGGTCTGTGCAAGATTTGAGTAAGCTGTTGTTGGACTTTAACTTGATAATGCTTATTATTTGTCATTCTTGGACTTTTTAAGATAAATTTACTCAATCACACCAGAGATCTGGATATTTATAGGCTACTCTAGGCTACTTCTTGATCAATCTTCGCCGATGTTGGTTTTATTTTTAGCTATAAAGTATGTAATTTATTTTAGTTTCTCTGCAAGCCCAGAAGCATATTTTTTTAACCTCTTTCACAAACATGTTATTATTTCTGGGCTTTTTTAATGGTCCTCTTGTAACTTAAAATAAAAAACATTATACTTCAGCAGCAAGTGCAACACTTGTCCCCTAGAAAGTCTCTAGTCCAGTTAATCTTCCCTTCAAAATGTCTCATTCTGCTCACTGTATTTCTACTGTTGTCTCCTCCTTCTGCGCCCCATGGTTTGGCCTGTGACTCAGCCCTGCTGCTCCTGTGACCTGCCCAGAAGTGCATATCTTTTACGGGATTCCCAGACGAAATTTGGAGTCAGTGTCATTGTTAATGGGACGGGAGTTTAAGAGTGCAAACATGCATGGACTCAACGTTTCTGTGTTTCTGTCAATTAATGTGACTGAGTCACATCAGAGCAAACAGTAACTGTGAAAGTCAACGTTTTAAAGAGCAGACATATAAAAGATAATCAAAGGTAAAAGTTAGCCAATAAAAAACAAAATAATGTTAGATGTAATAGTAGACTTAATAGTAGATTAATAATAATAAACTGAAGTGCATGGTGAAGGGTCACCTTCAGTTCATCCACAAATATTGGCCAATATCTATAATGATACAAAGATTAGCGAGCAGTCAGTGTACTAGTTAAAACAAGCTTAAAGATTCCAAAAAATGACAAGTCAGTCTAATAAATCAAAATGTTATAGGGCTAAAACAAATGCAAAAATGCCAACAGTTAGTCTTAAATGTCAAATATATGTGAAAATAGTTAAAATACCATCCACTCCAATGAGAAGTGTGCATATGTAACCATTAATTACATCTTTGTCATCTTCTTGTTGGCACAGTTTAGTTATTTCATTATTTTTAATTTAATAACCCACTCATGATGAAGAGGGCGCCAAAACTTTGCGTCATTACATAAGCAGACTGTCTGCTGCATGGACCACTGCAGGGTTCCTGTCAAAGGAAAGTGGGTTATGGTCCTATTAACAAAGAGTGTGGCCTCCATCAGTGGGCGTTCATTTATGTGACCCACCATCCCGCTGCTGTCCTCAACACTGCAGCGTTTGGATTCTGCAAACAATGATCATTAGCTGCTTTGTCTCACTTTATCCTCGTCAAACCCTCTGCTGTTGGGAGACGGCGGCCAATCACAGAGCAGTGCAGCAGTCAGGCGTGCTGTGGCCTGGATGTCCCAGAGCTTGGCCATTCTTCACTCACCAACGGGACACTGAATTGAGGAGGGGGCTCATGGACGGAGGGTGCTCGTTAGAGCAGAGGGAGTTGACGACTGTGGCGGTGCCACACGCTGGACAGCAGAGCTCTGTCCTTAAAACAATTACTGGAGTCACCCTCTAATTATCCCAATGGAACTTCTTTTTCACCGAAAAAGCCCGGTTGTGGAGGGGGAGTTGTCCACTGACCTCAACAAACCTCCACATGAACTCATCTCACCTTAAACCCCTACAACCCCCTCTGTACGCCCACATCCACCCATCGCCCCATAACCAGAGCAGTTTCATCCGTTAAAGTGGCGGGACGTCCTCATGGACGCAGGCTTTGTTTGGCAGTGAGCAACCACAATGGGCTCAGAACACTTTACCATCACAGCTCTGCAAGCGTAACATCACTGGGACAGAATCAACCAGAAGAAACTTACCAGTGTCTATAGGTTCTACAGATGCAAAACAGCGATCACAGCAATAAATGTTAGGAACAGAAGAACCGGGTACAAGTCAACTGTGTCTCTGATGTCCTGTTCTGAGTGTTGGGTCAAAAAGGACATAGGTTCTATTTTACATCTGTTCTCAGTAGAGAATATCAATGCTGATCCAGTATGTATTTTTGAAGATATTGACAAAGGTGATTTGCTCATATTGTCCAAACACTTCATATTCAATTCTGATGTCACATGTTGTATCTACTACTTATCAATTTCCAAGCATTGCCTTATTAGGTTTTCATTATCAGAGGAAATACAGATACGATTCTTACCAGTTAAATATAGGCATGTTGACACTTACACATCTGTAAGGACAATTGTTGGTTGTGTCCTAATACAGTTAGGCCAACATTATTGACAATACCAAACGCTGGTGAATATTTTTTATTGTTATTCATACTGTGTTCTTGGTTGGACATAAACTAATTTAGAAAATTATGTGAATCATCATTGGTTGGTTCGCATTCCTGTTTGTTTCACTGCCTTTCAAGTGTCACTGGTTCCATTATTGTCTGATTTTCTACTCTGGGACTCACAAGAACTTTTTTTCTGCAGTGACTTCATGCGATCCTTGATCAGCAGCACGGACTTTCGTTCTCTGGAGGTTCGGCTCTTCAAAGCAAAGGTAACGTTCAACATTGGCTCGTGTTTCCTCTGAGGATTTAAAAAAAACAACAACAATAAAAAAAATGCGCAGATCAGCTGTGCTGTACTGGCTCAAACTTCCTCCATCAGTCACAAATACGACCTCCTGCCCGTCTTTCATGCCTCCGCCGGTGTAATTATTGTGAAATAAACACTGGTAAAACACTTTGAAGAGCAATACCAAAGCTCTTCTTTTCAAGAGAGAGGAGCTCAGGCCTCATGCATAGAAATGAGGAAGGCAACACCAGAGCGAGAGAGAGTCTGCATTCTCTTTTCATAGATTATCACGCTGCTAATCTCATTAAAGTTCCCAGCAGTGAACATGCCGCCCACTCCACCCAGGCCCTGTAATCAGCCCCAGACACACACACTCAGGACCCATCTGAGATGGACCAGAGTTTGACTGAGACCTGGACCAGCTGGATGCTGAAAAAACAAGCTCCTCCCCCCCAGCCTGAGGAGAAAGCAGAGAGTTACTGCAAGCAGAGTTGGAAACTGAGCCCCTGCTCAGGTGGAGGAGGCCGAGTAATTACAGACAAGCTTGTTAACAGTAGAGCTTGTTGTTGTTGTTGTCTGTGGTTTTAGGTGTTGGTGGAGAAAGGTAGCAGAGGGTTGGCTAACAGCCAGGTGGATTATTACCTGGACCACATTCAAGGGGCAAACAGGTGCATTCTGAAAAAAGACCAGAAAAAGGCAGTGGTAATCTGAGGCTTTGGCTGAACAGCAAACACAGGTTAAAAGCACAGAAATTCTGATAATTAACAGAAAGACACCGACAACATGCAAGAGTCGACTATGCACTGAGTATGTAGTAGACATGACATATTATTCATGTGAAAAAACAAGGTAAAAAAGAAGTTATAGCAAAACAAAACAGCTGCAAAACACTGTAGGAAAGACTAAGAGTAGCCAAAATATTCAAATAAACAAAACCTGCAGTGAGATGATAAACTGAAAGTCCTAAATGCCCAACAGCAACTGGAAAAAGAAAATTGAATTTGCTTTTGGCTAAGTTATTTGAAAGGTGGGGATGTCGTTATCCCACTAGGACGAGACTCGTCTCTTGGCAAAACTAATAAAATCTTATGTTTGCATCAAAGTATCACAAACGTTCATCTGGCATTCCCTCAGAGGACATATTGGTGGAGACATTTTGGGGTCGTTGATTTGAGCCCATGTTGGGCAGTTAATTTCCCCAAGGGAACTCATCTAGGATTAATACGGTTCTATCTCATCTCATCTAATATTGCCCTAGTAATTGAACAATTGGACTTGGACCAATGATATGATGGTTTCAAGTTCCAATCCATGATTCTATAATGTTTGTAAGCTCTAGTAAACATCTTGGTGCCCTTTACTTGTCTTTGAAGTTGTATATCATCCATTTGCAGGATATTTGGAAATATTTTCAACCCCATGTTGTTTGACCAGTTTTATGGTGGTGTAATGTAGCATTTAGCAAGAGTCTTGGGT
Organism: Paraplagusia blochii; assembly: GCA_016785265.1. Classification (NCBI taxonomy): domain Eukaryota; kingdom Metazoa; phylum Chordata; class Actinopteri; order Pleuronectiformes; family Cynoglossidae; genus Paraplagusia; species Paraplagusia blochii. The sequence continues at coordinate 203,451 of JAFBJS010003804.1, forward strand.
TTGTTTCCCTGAGGAAACACATGTTTGATAACGTCAATCCTCTTCTTCAAGTTGTTTTAGATAAAAGCATCTGTTTAGTGCATTATTGTAATGTAAATTATTGTCGACATTCTTCACTGTCTCTTCTTTTGTTTCACTTGGAGTAGCAGCTTTTCCTCTTTCTTCTGGAGGAGCATCGAGGAGATTCCACCAGACCTCATCGTGGATTCATCAGCGCCGAGCAGCTCCTGCTGGAGCTGAAAGCCGGAGGTATCCGCCTGGAGCAGGAGGCGTCCGTCAGGCTGGAGCTGCAGCGTCTTCCTCCTCTGGACCTGCTGGACTTCCTGGCCTACCTGCCACTCTTCATGCTCATCCACAAGTCTGTCATCGCCAACCCTTTGGACGAATCCGGCACATCTTGACCTCAGTCAGACATCAGTGGGAGACAATGTTTGGACAAATCAGTGTTTATCCCATGTCTGTGACTTCTTTGTAAAACCTGACTAGAGTAAAGCTGGGTTTGGCTATGTTCTCAAAGCCATTGGATGATGAACGTACGTAGACTCCATAGAGGAAGGCTGAGGATCAAGCGAACAAGCCATGTTTTCCAGCTTGTGGTCTAGTCCTTTTTTATGTTTATAATGTTTGTAAATATATTCTGAGCTCAGTCAATGCAGTGCTCACTAAACTGTTGGCCTTAGGGCTATTCTATACCAAAAACACATCCTATCTGGTTACAGATATAAACACCAATAATAATGTTAGGCATAGGTTTGAGTGACAGTTTGAGACAAAAATTGATCCTGTTTGTGCAGTTGACCAGTCATTAGTGGAATAATCAGATGGTCAATTTCAAATGAAATTATTATTTTTTATTCGCTACTGGTGTTAAACTACCCGTGTATTAGGGTTATATATATATATATATTAAATAGTTGTCTTTTATGTTATGTACGTTTTCATAACTATTTGTGTTCAGTGAAATTGCAGCACTGCCTCCATTGTCTCCGTCCGCCTCTCGGTAGCCCCCTGGTGGCCTGTAATTAAACACACTTTGAGAGAATATATTATCAACTTTATAGAGTGATTTTTTTTTAAATGTTTATATCATCATCAGTTTCACAGTCAACGCGCAAGTTTTGTGCTTGTGTGGGTGGAAGGATAGAGGCTCCGGAGGAGGAGGAGGAGGGATTTCTTTTCTCCTTTTCTCCCTCCAGGTGGTGATTGTTCAGCGGCATGCTGCTGCTGTCAGGAGGCACACGCCATCAGCCAGTTCCACTCGGTGTCTCCACTCCAACAACACACGAACCTCTCATTCTCTCATTAAAGCAGACACGCGTCCGGTTTCAGGCCGGTCCCGCCCTACCTGTCAAACTTAGTTTTTCTACCGAAGCAGACAAAAGAAAGTCCGCTCCGCTGATTGAGGTGGAGTCAAACCACTGTCGTCTCACTCCACCTGCCAGGTTACAGTTGAGGAGAGCCTTACTCGGGCTGGTTGTCCCGCTGTTAACACCCTTGGCATTCCACACACACCAAACAACTTCGGACAACGAAGAAGTAGTTGTTTGGGAAGATGTTGCGTTCAAGTCACCATGGCATAAATCTCTGTTTCACTAAACGGCGGGGTTCGTTACACCCTAAAACTGAAGCAAATAAATAGAGTTGTTCCTCTGGTAAACTTTGTGAAGCATGTTTAAAGTAAAATATGACGTTTTAGATTCATTTTATGTGTTTGGGTTGTGTTGTTGGTTTGTTTTTGTTCGTTTTTAACATACCCTCGCCGAGTGTCGTGGTTAAACCGCATAGGTTGTAATTAGACGATGATTCCCTGATTTTAAGGTTAGAATTGACTCGAATTGTGTTCAGTAGTAGGACTTGGTTTTACCTGGGTGTAAAACGGGCCTATTGTCGTTGCAGACGACAGTTCGATTTCTTGTTGCCGCCTGTCCGCTCAGTTCATCGTGGCCCAAAACGACCGAGCAGCAATACATGGTGGCCTGTGGCTGAACACTTCTCGGTGGAGTTGGTTTTGTGAAAAAAAAAAATGACAGACGAGTCTACCTGTGCGAAATATTTGCGTAAAAGTTGTTCATCTTCGCCCGCTGTACTTGTCGGACTCTCTGAGACGTTAGTAGCTCCGTTTACTCTCTGTACGACATAGCGAAGCTAATTTAGTTACCGTTTGTTACCGAACCCATGAATTTAGCGCGTGTCCACCAGGTGTGGAGAAAATATCTCCACTTGGTTCCTGGTACATTACCAGTCTGACTCCTCATAAGTAAGTGGACAGAAGACAGTTAAACCACCAAGGGAGTGGTGGAAAAGTACGTTATGTTGACATCAGGTTTGTTCAGATTGTTCTCTGTAAACACTTCAAAAACTTGATTAAATTTAGTAAACAGACATCAGGACAGTAGCTAATTCCTTGTGCCTTCTGAAATCAGTATTTAAACACATTTTCTGTAGATGTATGCACAATAACTTCCTTGGTAGTTCTTTTCCCAGGTGTTCACTCTTCACATTCCAAAATGCTTTTAGTCTAAATTTAAATAATTCACTTTGGAAAAACTGTGTCATAGAAGAAGTAGTAGCACTGGTAGAAGCAGTAGTCATACTAGTAGAAGTACTGGTAGTTGCACTAGTAGCAGTTGTAGGCAGTAGTAGTGGTAGTATTAGTTGTTGTAATAGTAGAAGTAGTTGTGATAGTAGTTTTCATTATTAGAGTAATTGTTATTGTAGTAGTAATTGTAGTTGTGGTAATAGTAGTAAATGTTTTTGTTGTACTAGTTGTGTAATAGTCATAGTAGTAGCAGTAGTATTAGTTTTAGTAGTAGTTGTAGTGATAGTGGTAGTATACTGTATACTGTGTTCTATAGCTGCAATGACTCGGCTTCAACAATCAAACAACAGCAAAGTGGTGGTGTTTCAGTATCAAATGTTTTTATTTGTGGAACAGAGAGTATAAAATGTGGAAATTAGACTTTCGTATTTTCTGGTAAAGACAACAATAATAAAGAGCTGGCAGTGTAAAGAGACGACGCTCCGTTTGGACAATAGCTGCATAAGTGTTTTGATCACGTGTGAACTCCATGACGTCATAATGCGATAACATGAGGATTTTTCTTCTCCCTCTGTATTAAATAAGACACGTTGGTGCTATAGAATTCCAAAAAAAGACAAAGAACAAGCGGAGTATCAAACTCCAGAGGAGCCACAGCAGAGTTGACTACACGTCTAGGTCACTCACACACAGGCAGGAGGTGTTGAAGCGACTTGGTCATATATATAGACAAAAATATATACAAAGGTACGAGTATAAAACATCTATAAATCTCTTAGGTACAAAAATATCTTAATATACCCCCTCCTCCCCCTCCCTCCCCCCCGAAAAATGCGTTATGACATAGAACTTTCTAGAATAGATCGGCGACCTGGAAGCATTTTCTGACCAGAGGGCGTTTGGTGTTCGGTGATTGGGTTCAGCATAGATGAATAGCAGTGTTAAATAATGTTCTGTTTAATGTGCTGCAGAAAGTGTGCTTTCATTTTTATGTCTTTCTTTCTTTTGGGGCACAGACGTTTGGATTCCCACGCTGTCAGCAGCAGCAGGAGGAGAAGAAGTTTTATCCTTTGGTGCTGATCTCTCCATCCTCTGAACAGTGTTTTTGTTTCAGCTCTTCCGCGGCTCTTCGCTGTCTCTGTCTCTCTGTGCTGATGGACGGAGGACGCGCTTGACCGCGCGCACAGTCGGAGGCGCAGCCTCCTCCTCCTCCATCATCAGGACCGTCCACAACCTTCGACAGCGGTGCGAGTTGTACCAAGTTTCTGTGAGGGACAGGAGAACTTTTAATAAACATGTCAAAGTTTCCATTCCATCTCTGACAGCGACTTAAAATTAGTATTAAATCAATCTGAAATGGTACCAAAGGAGGGACTTACTTCATAAACAGGTTGTTCAGAACCAGTTGGCAAAGTCCAGCAGCTCCTGGTCCTCCGGGCTCAGCGGGTCGTACGACCCTTCGTCAGAGGAGTAGGACGAGACCGGAGACCCGGCCATGGAGTTCATGTCGGCCGTGTATCCCTGCGGCATGTCGGGCGACAGGACGCCGGACTGGAAGGCGGCGCTGACGGCGTCGTGCTCGTCCAGCAGTTGCTGCAGCGCACGGATGTACTCCACCGCCGAGCGCAGCGTCTCCACTTTGCTCATCTTCTTGTTGGCCGCGCCGTTGGGAACGTGTTCGCGCAGCGTCGCGAAGCCGTTGTTGACCAACTTGACGCGGTTCCGCTCGCGCTCGTTCCTGCGCGCCACGGCGTGCGGCTGCTGCTGCGGTAAACTGTAGCCGAAGCCGGCGAAGTTGAGTCTGCGTTTGCAGCGCAGCAGCTCCGGTGATGAGGATCGCTGGTGCTCCTGCTGCTGATGCTGCTGATGCTGTCGCTTCGTCTGCTTGGAGGCGGACTTGCCTCCGACGCACGGGCTCTGCTGCTGGATGCTCTGCGCGGTGAAGAAACACGCGGCTGGCATCATCTGCGGCTGCAGCTGAGTGGCGTTAATTTCCATCCCGGCTCTGCGGTCCGGCACCAAGTTGAAGAGTTGTGGGGGGAAAAAAAGTCCAGAGAACACAGTGGTGTCAGCAGGTCTCTGTGGCGGCGTGTCCCGCTCGTGCCGTTCACGTGTGTCCGCGGCTGTGACGCGCTCCCGCTCCAATGTTTGCGCCTCAAAGCTGCTCTGACTCCAGCAGCACAGACGCCACGGCTTTTACAGGCGTTCGGATGCTGCTGAGGCCACGCCCCGCGGTCGCGTGGATCCACCTCGGGCTTCAACACATGCGCCGGTGCCGGTGCGAGCGTGCGCCGGACGCGTGCCACTAGAGCCCTAAACAAATACACGGAGTCCTGAGTGTTTTCTCTCTCAAACACACACTCTCTCCTCTCTCTCTCTCTACCTCGGTTCCGATTCTACAGCGAATGAATGAACGAATGTGTTGGTAAACTGTCATTCTACCTGATTGATCTTCATACACGCAGGTTGAAATGGTTGATAATTGATTATCGATGAGCTCGGATTGATATTTTCTCCACAAGTTTCTCTTCACTGATTCGAGATGTTTACATTTAAAAAGGCCATGACGCCAAAACCCATTGTGACAAACAGAAGAGATTTCTTTAATAGAAGCAAAACTTTATTAACAGTTGGTATAAGTCAGTTGTGATCCACTGTCAGTAGACAGACCAGCTCTAGTGTAGACGTGGAACTATGACTACTGACGTGGACATGGATCCAAATCACACCAACAAGAAAACAAATCAGGAACTGAGAAAACTATCATTCAAGCTTGAGACTACAGACATTGATGAAGTTGTTTTTCTGTGGCTTTTTGCAGCTCTGCCCACTGTCTCCCCTTCTTTACTGCCTTCCATTTTGCCTTCCAGTATTTTCTCCCAATGTTACGTCCTACCAGATTTTGTTCCATCCATCTTTTATCATTTCTTCTGCCTACCTTCCCTTCTATCTTTGATACTTCCTTTGTTCCTACTCTTCTGCCTTCCTTCTGTTTACATTCTTCCTTCCTTTCTACTTTACTTCCTTCCTGTTTTTCACCCTTCTTTCCCTTTTCCCATCCTCCCTTGCTTTTTCCTTCCTTCCTTATTTTTTCCATTCTTCTTTTGTTTCTTTCTTCCTTTTTCCATCATTCCTTTCTATATTCCATCCTCAATTTCTTCCTTCCTTTCTCAGTTTCTTCCTTGATTCATACCTTCCTGCGTTACTTCCCTCTATCCTTTCATTCCTTCTTTCTAATTTCCTTTATACGTTCTTTCCTTTGGTTCTTCCTTTCTTTCTCCCTTCTTTCCCACCATCCTATATTCCTTCCGTCTTTTTGTCCTTCCTTCTTTCTATTTCCTCCCTTCCTTCTTTCCTTCCATCCTTTTTTCCTTTTTTATCCTTTCTACCTTTTTCTATCCTTTCCTTCTTTAGTCCGTTCTATCATTCCTTTCTTTCTTTCTTACTTTCTTTTGTCCTTTCTTCCTTCTTTTTTCTTTTCTCCCCCCTTTCTTACTGCTGTCTTTCCATCCATTATTTCTTGCTTCCTTCTGTCTATTTTTGGACATTTGTTTTCTTTCTTCTTCTCTTGCTTTCTTCCTTCCTTCCTTCCTTTTTTCATTCCTTCCTTATGTCCTTACTTTCGTCCTTACCTCCTTTCTTCATCCATCCTGCCATCTTTCCTTCTTTCTTCCTCTCTTCCTTGGACCTCACTCTTCTATTCATCCATCTTACTCTTTGTCTGACTTCAGTTTAAACAGCTTTAAAGTTGTGTTTATAATAACTTGTTGAATGTTTGTATCAAGAAGTAATAGAAGAATAATAGAATAGAATGGATATAAACCCAAGAACTAAGGATAAAGAAAGAGACTTCTCATATCTATAGACTTGCAATGGACACACACACACACACAGACACACACACACATATATATATGTGTGTGTGTGTCACTCTGTATGTCTGAGGAATCACTGTCTCCCTCTGACAGTTCTGTTTCAGCTCCTCCATTTTTTATTGTCGTCCCCACAGACGTTCATTCCTGCTGCCATTGTTCACCTGATTTTCCACTTTGATTAGAAGAACACATCAGTTGAGCTTCGCACAAGCGGAACGAAAAGGCGCAAATCGGTTGGGCGGAGGGGGCACAAATGTGCAGAAGACAGGGGGCCCCGAGATGTGGGTTTTAGCCAGGGTTTTGTTTGTGATTGGACACACTCTCTGTGGTTACAGTAGCATGGACACTACACACTCTGTCACTGTGCAAAAGTGGAGAAAAAAAAATAAAGCCAACATGTGGTGGAACATCTCACCTTGACACGGCTGCTCTGGCAGATTGAGGAAATTAAATTATGTGGGGATATGCTTTGGTTTGATTCACTGTTCGCTTACTTTAAGCTAACTTTAAACCTAACTAATTTGGTTACAAAATCAGTTCACCCTGGTTGTTAGTGGTTTTGGGGCTGCTTTGTAATAACTTTAATTATCCTCACTGGTTGGAAATGTTAATTTTCATGCGGTCAAAGTTTTGTACTTAAACCTAGATTTACTTTTACCAACACTCAACTTCATTTGGTCCGTTTAGTTCATTTTTGTCAAACATTTTCATGAGACATGTGAAAAAGAGAAAAAGTATTGATATTTTGAGAACATATTTAGTATTTGGTTCACCCACTGCATTGCTCCTGCTACCCTGCTTTAGCCCTGCTACACTTTGATGTACCATGTACATTCAGGTTTGGTCTTAAAAAACACTCTGTGCTAACTCTTCATATAGTCCTCCCCCACACACACTAAACACCATCACTAGCACTACTTTCACCCCCCGGCCCCCACCTCTCACTCTTTTTTTGACCCAGCAAGAGAGCTTAGAAAGAAGCGTGGGTTCTATTCATTCTCCTTCATCACCCCCTCCTCCTCCTCCTCCTCCTTCATCAGCAGCCTGGCTGAATTGAAACCTATCCATGCTCTGTGCTCCCTCTCACTGTTCTCCCACTGTCCAATTAGTGTTTTGTTGGTTTCTCTCTCTCTCTTCATACTGGAGGAGTTCTCTCAAGTCATAGCACGGTGTAATCATTTATAAAACGTTTGGATCTACACCCACTTTGTGCTCCACCTTAACCACTGTTTTTTGTACTATTTTATCAAATTTCTTTCATAGTCTTTTCTTTCATTAGCTTTTGTTGATGCAGAGTACAAAAAAACAAGAAACATAAAACCAAATTAATAACCTGGTAATAATAATGATTTCTAAAATGAAAATTATATATATATATATACATGGATACACACACACATATATCCAAGTATAGTTTAACAGAGGCTGTAACTAAATTCAACTTTTTGTTTAGAAAGACGTCGTGAAGAATCGAAATGAGAGTGGCACAAAAAGCATGTTCAACTTCATGGTGTTTACAATTGTTGCTGCTTCTCGACAATTAAAAAAAAAAGTTGTGATGAAGCACCGCCCTCTAGTGGTTAAACGATAAACCTTGGCGACTCTTACAAGCATGTTTTTATTTGGGTAAAGAAAGCCTGGCATGAATTTTTTTAATTAATTACGTGTGAATATTTTGACATGTAACACATTTCTTTCCAGAAATAATTAAAATGAATTAAATTTGGATTTAACATCTATTTTAATATCTATCTATTTAATACCTATTTTCAGTTTCTAAACAAGAAACGCGTATCTTTATTTTATAAGAAATATTATATAATAAAATCATATAAATTATATATTAATAACAACAATAACAATAATAATAGTAACAAGAGACGTGTTGCGAAAAGATAATTTGGCCCAAAAAGACCGCCGTAGTGTTTGTATCACGTGGTGTTGTACGGCATAAGGGCTGGTAAATGCGAAACTTGGTTAACTAGATATCATCTGGACTCGCTTAATCTGTTTATGCCCTTATCAGAGACCTTAGTGCTTGTATGAATTAATGTAGTATTTCTGATTATGGATATAAATTCTTACATTAAGTCTTAATGTTAGAAAACCGTGTTGAAACTCATTGTGAGCTCACTGGTTCTCATTAACACTGTAGTTAGCTACAGAGAAGTATCAGCTTAATGTAGTTCTGTAGTTTTATAACTGTTGTCTGTCTTCGTACAAATGAGGTCTTTAAATTACGTCCAAAGGATCAGTTTGGACTTTACAGGGACCTTGTTTCCTCACGCCGTGTGTCTAGGAGACGCGGACAATGACTCGGTAAGAAAACGAAAATTGTCAACAATCCTGATTAGGTCCTACACTAGGGTCAACCAACCTGGTACCCAGGGGCACCTGGTAGTCCTCGTGGACTAACTAAGGTGCCCGCAGCGTGCATGTTAAAAAACAACTAGCCAACAAAAGCGTCAAAATTGGTATAAACTGTTACTGTTCTTTTTGAATCAGTTACAATTACATAGATATTCTACTGCAGAATATGCATACATAATGCTATATATATATATATATATATATATATATACATACACATATACATATACATATACATATACATATTCAAATGCAGGCATGACCAAACTGTCCCACAAAGGGCTGGTGTGGCTGCAGTGTTTTTGTTCTGCCCAACCAAGAGCTTATAGTTTGACCTGTCGGTCACACACACGACCGGTCAATACTGTTACATTATCAGTATATGTGCAATAATGTATCCAATGTATACATTGGATTGCATTGATATCCAATGTATCAATGCAACCTGTATAGACCACATCATGTAGCCCACAATCCATGTTAATTTAATATATATGCAATAATGTATATATTCTCTGCCAATAATGCATCAGTGGAACTGGTGTAGCCCACATAACGTAGTCCACAGTCATCTGTGTTTGATGTATGAGCAACAACCACAGTCCATGTAATGTTTAACACACGTACAATAATGTAAATATTATCTGTCCATGACATTACAGGGAAGAACCTTTTACTTTACTTTACTTAACTCCTTCCCCAGTCACACTGTAAAAAGCCACTCTGTGAACTCACGCTTAACTGTCCCATGGGGATAAATAAAGTTTTCTGAATCTGAAAATGACTACTCTGATGAGTATTGTTGATAAATAAATAAACCTGTCAACTCAGGTGTACTACCGCTTGGTTGGAACAAAAACCTGCAGCCACAGTGACCCTTAGTGGAACAGATTGGACAGGTCTGTTCTCATGAGTGCTATGATGGTAGTAAGACTGTTAGAACTTTTTATTATAACAGCGTTCATTAAGTCTGTATATTGAAGTAGCTTTTAGTTTTAAAAAAGGTTGGCGACCCCAGATACATACCGTCTTGAAAATGATATAATCTGTCATCTAAAAGTTTCTTTCTCTATTGCAGTTGAATGAACTTGTTGTTGGAGACACGAGTGGGAAACTTTATGTTTATAAGAATGATGACAGTAAACCTTGGATTACCAGGACATGTGTCGGGATGGTGAGTAACCTCCCTAATATCACAGTGTTTATAAAGACAGTTTATTTATTGTTTTTATTTGTTCCTGCAGCTAACGTGTGTTGCAGTTGGAGATGTTTGTAACAAAGGAAAGGTCAGTGAACAACTAGTGTGTGTAAGAACTACAAAAAGTACAAACCAAAATTCTTGTTTTAATTTTTTTTTTTTTTTTTGCCTCTGACAGAACTTTGTTGTGGCTGTGGGGGCAGAAGGCTGGTTCCACCTTTTTGACCTGACGACTGCTGCTCCAAATAAGGCCGACTCCTCCAGTCAACATGAGTTTCAGTCCTTGGACGACCAGAAGCCGTTCTTCACCCAGCACATTCCTGCTAACACCAAAGTCATCCTCATCAGTGACATTGGTCTGAGTCTCTTCCCATGATTTCTCTAACGTTAACATGTCATGGTCGAGCCTTTCTAACTGACCGGGACACTGTGTGTAGATGGAGACGGACGCTGTGAGCTGGTGGTGGGATACACGGACCGAGTGGTGAGAGCTTTCAGGTGGGAAGAGTCATCTGAGGGGTCAGACCAGGGCTCTGGGGGTCAGCTGGTCCTGTTGAAGAAATGGCTTCTGGAGGGTCAGGTATACTGCAGTCTCAACTATTGTGTTTTATTATGTTTAATTATTAAGACATAGAATAAAATAGTTTTATACCATGTCTTAATTATATTGTTCAGAGCCTGAGGGACACCTCTGTTTGTTTTTGCTGCAGGTGGACACGCTGTCTGTGAATCCAGGTCCAGAAGGTTTACCAGAATTGATGGTCTCTCAGCCCGGCTGTGGCTACGCCATCCTGCTCTGCTCCTGGACACAACAAGACTCGCCAGGTTCTGGAGACGAGTCTCCCACAACTCCTGGGAGGTCAGACGTTGTTACTATTGACTGGATGCATTCAGATACTCTGTAAAGGTGTCACGAAGGGAAGTCATTTTGACATTAATTTTTGTCTTTGTCTGCAGTGAGGGCCCCTCTAGAGATGTAATCCTCCATTTGACCACCGGGCGGATTCACAATAAGAATGTTTCCACCCATCTTATTGGCAGCATAAACAAAGGTAGATGCTTTTGATTTTCACCACGTGATGAGAATGAACCATTATGTGGCTCCTTTAAATTCATTTTACAGAATTGTGCTGTTTTTTAAGCTTAGTCTTCTTTACATTTTTTTTTAGGATCGAAGGAAGAGTCTTCAAAATGTGGCCTGTTCGCCCTCTGCACATTGGATGGTAAAAGAAAATTTCACAGATCGGTGGGGGTGTATCAATGCATTGGGAACACCTTGGGATCCTCCCAGATGAGCTGGAGGAAGTGTCTGGAGAGAAGGAAGTCTGGGCATCCAGACGGGTCCAAACTCAGTTTATTAAATTAATGCTGTTGCTGCAGGGACCCTGAAGTTGATGGACAGCTCAGAGCAGCTGCTGTGGTCAGTGCAGGTCGACCATCAGCTTTTTGCTCTGCAGAAACTTGACGTCACTGTGAGTTTTGGATCCCATTTTTTTTTGTATTTTTTTGTGTGACATTTAAGATCAGTTATCAGTTCAGAAAACTACCTAGCATGTTGCTTCTCAATAGCAACGATTGACCAAAGCATGCTCAGAAGTTTTTTTATTAAAGAGTAAGTTAAATTAAAAAAGTTGTGTTTCAGTGTTGCAGAAATAAAAAAATATTGAATAAACATAAACAATTTACTTTTTATTTAAACCATGGCTTTCAAACCTAGTTTATGGTCATGGGTCATGCATGTATGTTGAGCATGAAGTAATAGTAATATTAATAGTAATATCAAGTCTCAATATTGATGGACTTTTTTTAACAGTATCAGCCAAAATTGTGATAGTGGGTAAATGATTCAGTTAATGGTCCAACTGTGCTATGTACTTATCTGGATGAAATCTGTCTCTCCAGGGCGATGGCCGAGAGGAGGTGGTGGCCTGCGCCTGGGACGGTCAGACCTACATCATCGATCATAATCGATCAGTGGTGCGATTTCAGTTTGATGAAAACGTCAACGCTTTCTGTGCTGGTATGATTCTTCATGTTTGGCAATGAGATAAGAAACACATTGTAGTCAATTATTTGTTATGGTTTAATTTATTTATTATGGTTTAAGTTTACACACACCTTTAAAACCATTAACAGTATATTATATTTAAAGCAAAACTCAAATAAATCGTTTTTCTTCCCTAGACTGTTAAGATGTCGTAATCCAGTGTTTAATAATCAACATTTTGCATCAAATATTGTCTTATGTTTAGAGATCAGATTAAACCATGAATAAGAGTTTTGAAGATATTGTGAGGACAAGGTAGAAAAAAAGAGAAAAGAGAAGGTACTTTCTTTACCATAATCTGGTGTAAATACCAGACATCGCACACAAAAACCAAGAAAAGGTAAGCAAGGAGTTCATTAAGGAACTGGACATGAAGTTTTTTGGATTCCTTATTGTTTTCGTTTGCAAAAATATGTAAACCCTGTTTTTTGTTTTTTAAGAAAAAGGTTAGCCAGCAGAGGGCAGCATTGGCCTTCACTCAAGTTTTATTTCCCCTGATCTCGGTCTTTCTGCAGAGTCAGAGCTGTGAATAATAACTCATTTTACTGGCTCTCACTCATGTGCTGTAAAGAAACACCAGCCCTCCTCATAATTTTGTCTTTTGTGCAAAAGTGTCCATACTGCAGGAGAGACAGGTTCTGACGTGGATACACTGTCCACTCCTGCTGCTGTGTCTGGCCTCATTCAGGCACATTAGATTATAGTGCCTGTTTGTGTTATTTATGAACAGTTTGCTGCACAGAAACACACACACACTCACAGTCAGGCAGCAGAGAGGAAGAGGCTGATGTCTTCATTTGGATTCACATGTCAGATCTAATCACAGCACTGCTGTACTCACTACTGTGTGTGTGTGTGTGTGTGTGTGTGTGTGTGTGTGTGTGTGTGTGTGTGTGTGTGTGTGTGTGTGTGTGTGTGTGTGTGTGTGTGTGTGTGTGTGTTTGTCAGGTCAATACACATGCAAGGAGGGTAAAAACAGCCCCTGCCTCGTATATGTGAGCTTCAATCATAAAATCTACATCTACTGGAAGGTGGAGCTGGAGAGGATGGAGTCCACCAACCTGTTGCGGCTCTTGGAAGAGAAGCCGGGGTTTAGAGACCAGGTTAGGGCGCTTGGAGTCGGTGAGTCCGAATATATCAAAGTCTATTCTCTACTATCTTTCTCAAAAAGCTTCACATGTAACATCATTGCCCTCACCAGGGTATTTCACCTTAAATGTGTCTCACAAGTTAAACTCTCTACCATTTTCTCATTCAATTTGGAATCGAATACCGAAGTAGTTAATTCGGGATTCGTTCCAATATTAACTAACCCACATTCGATTCACTTTGCATTCACATTCAGTTTAATTTGGTATTCGCTGCTCATTCAATACCTACTTTGCATTCACACACAATAAGGGAGTGAATGTGCATTAGTCTAACCATGGTCCAGTTTCAATTTGATCACATGGTTATAATCTTAATATTATATGTTAATATGCGGTTTTATTCAACATGGATTCTGTCAACAAACGCATGTACAATTTTGAGGAATAAATGGAGCAGGTTAAAGGAAGATCAAGGCGACGTATGAAAGTGATGGGAAGGAGACACAAAGAACAATGAAGAAGATAAGGAGAGAAAATATGAGGAAGTGTTTTGTAATCCTGTTACCAATAATGCAGCAACATCTAGTGGTTGACAAGGAGATGAGCCGCTCCCGTAGTATTTTACGAGCTCATTAAACTAATACAGGTGTTGTTGTGTTCACACACACGCTGGGAGCGACAACCGTTATACTTTTTATTGACTACTAGAGATGGATTAGTTAATACGCATTAGTTGAGGAGCGAATGCATGTTAGTTTGTAATGTGAATGCGAACAGGGAACGATACTGGCTTCGTGTCGCAGTGAATACCGAATTAGGTGCCAGTGTGAAAATGGCATATGTGGTGCTGAAATCCTTCTCTCATTTAGACATTTGTTTTTCTCTACAGATCCAAACGACCCTGCAGCAGTCAGAGCTCTGGTGGCAGATATTCTCTACTCAGACAAGAACTGCTGACGCTAAAATAAAATATTATTATAATATTATAGGCCTTCTGGTTATTCTGGCTAGTAATTAATGAATAAGAACAGATTTCAGTCTCAGCCTTGATTTAACATTTACAGTATTATATCATGTACTGTGGTATGGACTCACCAGTGATGACTGAAGAACAGCAGCTGAGTCCATTTGTTCTGCCAACATTTGGACCACACTTAGCAGTAATCAACACTGTCACATCAACCCCTTCATTATGTCTGGACAGAAGCCCACACCACATGGCTCTCAACATGCAGCTAATGATCAACCGGGGAATATTGTAAGACTCTGCATCCCAGAATCCTTCAGCATCACCCAGGCAGAATGTGCTAACTCTGCAAGGCCTTCACAAAAGTCAGCATGGAGAACACGAAGAACTTCCAATTTTGGAAAGGATTGAGTAAGAAACAAGTTCTTCTCAATCATAGGACTGGATCTGATCCAGTCTGGACTAGGGTCACCCTCTTGAGGTTTGGTGATTATTGGGAATCTTGGAAATGTCAAGACTTCATGTTGATCTTGGTAATAGGTCGACCTGCCCTCTCTTCTGATGGAAGTCCAGGTACCTCTGTCATCTCCACATGCTTTGTTTCTGAGGTTTCACCTCCAGCTTAATCTGGATCTGATCCTGATCTTTTCTAAGATGGACACACCCTCACCTTCAGTCTTCAGGGTTTTGTTAAAACTTATTTTCTGAAAACTGTACTTATTTTCTGTTTTTGTTTTGTGCTACCTACAACCCTACAATTTTGACTAACATTAAAACAATACTATTCTTCCTTTGGCTTTTTGTCACAGTTGCCACAGCAAGTCAATAATTTCCATCTCCCCCTGTCCTCTGTATCTTCTACTCTGACTCCAACTACCGCCATGTCCTCCCTCACTGCATCCATCAATCTCCTCTTTGTCTTCTACCTGGTAGCTCCATTTCTAGGACCATTCTTCTAACAATGTCCCTCCTCTGAACATGTCCAAACCATCTCAATCTGTTTGCTCTAGCTTTTTCTCCAAACCTTCCTGTCTGTGTTGTCCCTCTAATCACCTTATTCCTGATCCTATCCATCGTTGTCTCTAAAGAGAACCTCAGCATCTCCAACTCCTCCACCTCCAGCTCTGCCTCCTGTCTTCTACCTATTCCTAGTGTCTCTAATCCATCATCATGATCCAGCTGTTCTCACAACTGTCCTCCATAATTTTAATAATTTCTGTACATCGTAGCATTTAGTGACAGCTCTTTTCCATTTGTTTTTATTTACAACACTGATTCCATTCTGACCACTGCCTTTTTGAATGGTTTAATTAAATCTGACCTTATGCAACCATGTAAAGGACACACAACAGGCCAAATGAGAAGTGAGCTCTCGTGATTCACGGTGCTGGTGACAAATGAGTGTGTTTTTGTTGAAGCAGCCTCTTACATTGGTGGATGACTCATTGGTGAAGATAATTATATAATCACAGCACTTGCAGTTCAGTATTTGGACCACTGGGGTCCTCTGCTGCAGCTGCAGTTCATCTCTAGAAACATCAAGTAGTGTTTTTATATTTCATGACCATGGATGGTCAAAAGAGAGCTCCTCCAGAACTTGTTTTTTTTTTCTTATATCATTCCTGTTTAGTCCAGCTTTCGTTTCTTTTCCCCGTCTCCCAGAGGTCATATCGAAGCACTCATGTTTGTCCATGTTTTCTCCTGTAATAAATCCTACAGTTATTCCCAGACTGTTGGGTTTCTTCACCCAGGAAAGACAAGGACGTAATGACCTTGTCTTAGTTTAGTTGATCTTTAATCTTTGCATGGAAACATTTTCAGGCCTTGGAATCAAGCTCTTTACAATCAGTAGAGATGGTTGACGTATGGTATGTTGTAGTGTAACATTTACAAAATAGCATCTGTGGTTGGGTTTTTGGGGGGTTATTTTGTAAAGAAAAGAAACAAAAAAAAAACATGGGGAATGAAAAACAGGCTTTAAGGGATGTTGGATGATAACGGATGACTGATACCTTCACTCTGGACTCTATGGCATTTTTTAAATGCACCCATATTTCATGACCGATTGTGATCCAAGTCAATATATCTGTAAATCATTAATTATAGAGCATTAATAAGAATATTTAACTGCTGACCTAATGTACCATAAGATTTTTATATGACACAACTTGAGCTTTTTGTTTGTTTGTTTGTCTTAAAAGGTAAAGGAGCAGTAAAAACAGCAGTTATGGTCAAAAATCAATTTCTGACATTTATTTTCCAGACACATTGAAAAGGTTGGCTCTATACTATACTGTAACCTTGACCTTAAAGTCTATTATACCCCACCACCTCCACACCGCCCCCTAAATATGTTGAAGACACACAACTGCACCTCCTTAGGGCATGTCTCTCCTGACCTTTTTCTCTGCATCACAGTCCTCTGTTGAGTTATTTTTAGCCCAAGACCATGTTATCTTTAATAGAAAGATTTTTATTAGAAAGATTTGTAATAATTTTCCACCTTAAAAAGGCTGTGTTTCCAGACTCTCTGTTTGAGGAGAAGTACAGTTGGTTAAAGGAAGGAACGTCTCCAGACTGAGGTGAACATGAAGTGACAGGCTGCCCCCGTGCTCACTGTATCATCAGCACATGTACAGCCTCCAGTGTCAGGTCACACAGCAGTTGGACAGTTAATGACTATAGACTCAGACAGAAAGACTAACAACAGTGATCACTTACTGTGTACACTATTGGTGACAGGAATAATAAAATATATAATTTTTTATTATTAGGTATTCTAACTCTATAACACCTGGACAAATCTGACACAGTAAGCCAATTATTCAATCTGAATGATTTGAATGCAGTGACAATTATACTTATACATGTGTAACAATAGGGTATATTATTATAATTAATATTTATATATGTCAGGGGTCTTGAACTAGCAGCCAGTAATTTTGTGGCCCCCACCTTGAAGTTAAAGTTGAAAGTTAGCGGGGTCCACAAGATTTATAGAAGGATCCTACTGCAAGTCAAAGCAGAGAAAAATGCTTGTGTTGGATGCACTCAGCGGTGACACTGCTGTGGATGAATTTTTTTCATTAAATTTTCACAGTTTTTTCTTTTGTTTTTAACATTACTGTTAATGCTTTGGTGAAATGACAGCGGGGGCAGTAGCCCTCTGAACCTTTTTCTGCTCACAGGCCAGTGATTTCTTGCTGGTGTGGGAATAAACACTGAAGGTGAATCCTTCTGTGTCCACTTACAAAAAATAACTGTGATTATGTTTGAAGTAACTCATTAATTTAAGTTAAATTATAGGATGCGTCTCTTATCACCCCAGATCAGACCTGTCTCTCTTTCCAGTTCATGGGCTGCATACAACCTAATTATAGATGTCAAGTAGACCAGACAAATATGGTTTTAACTAAATAGCGAGCCAGGTTCTCAAATGCAGGCTTTTTGATCTGGGCTCATGAGCGAAAAGTGAAAACAGATAAATCCATAACCAGATCCATCATTTGTGTACTGAATCATTTTATAAACCACATCCTGTTCTTATTAAAATACGAAAAGTCCTTGCCTTTTAACTCATTGGCAGAACGACTGTAACTGTCCAACCAATCTCCTCACTCCACTTATCATAAATACATCAATCTGTTGTTACTAAAAGATTTCAGTTGTTCTAATCTCTATGGTTTGGCTTGTATTTTTTACACCACCCCCTGCAGGCCAATGTAACCATCCAAACAGTGCTGACTCAAACAGACGGTCCTTGGTGGTGATCTATGCTTCATCAATGCTCTGATCTGTTTATTTCAATCTCAGACACCTTGTCATCTTCAAAGAGGGAAACACAGGAGTCTAGGAATCACTGCCTACAACCGTCTTCTTCTCCTGAGACCTCGAGGGCAGAACGTTAAGCTGCTCCACAGAGGTCAGCTGGAAAAGCTGTGGGAACATCTGCTGCCTGACATAGTAAGTTTCCTTTTTTAGCAGAATGTACCAGAGAAGGACACACACAAGCCTTTTGCCAGCAGAGACCATGGGATTTAGCCTTCGTCTGTTGAAGGTCTTCCTCCCACTGCCAGCCTGATGACTAATGGAGGCTTAAAACAGCGGTGCTAACATTGTGAGATTTTTTCAAAAATAGACTTTAAACCTTCTCTGTCCCACAGTGTGAGACACTGTCAGGTTTAATGGTAGAAACAGAAGTAGCCAGAATACATGATTTTATTAGGCAAAGACAATACTGTTATAATAATCTTCTGTCACACACTGATTTCTGGTTAGTCACAGTGGGCTTCCATCGTGACTCACCACTCACTTGAGAAAAAAAAACAACAGAAAATTTTACAAACCATACTTGTATGATAGAGCTAGTAGATACAGGTGGCGCTTTGGGCCTTATTTTGCTAGACAACAGAAAAATCATCAAACATGACAAAACAATAGGTCACTAACAGGTGAATTAGTCCTCACTCTGGGTTAGCAGGATGGAATTAGGTAAAACCAGGGCTTTGAACCAGAATTTCTGTCCAATTGGTTTATTACAAACAGAAACGGTATTATTACGTTTCCGGTTTTTGGTTCCACCGTAAAATTGACGTTCCTGAACTGGTAAAAACCAGTGTGTCACAAGAAGTGGTGGGGCGGTGGTGAGGACTGGAGGGAGAGCAGAAGAGCACAATGATAATAACTAGACCTCTTTCTATATTAGTGGGAGCCAGAACAACAAAAGGAGTAGGACTGATGGTCAAGAAGGCTTCAAAATAAAGTAGATGACACTGGCTGAAAAAGTGACAAATAAAAGACACAAACTGTTATCGTACAAGTGTGATGTGTTCAGGAACCCACGGTAATTTTAGTTTAGCCCATCATTACATGGACAAATATATTGATTTTGTGTCTGAAACTAACATTTTCCATATTGACAGACTCCAATGTTCACCTGTTATTGTTGCCTTTGGGATGTGACAGTAGTTGGTAATCAAACCTCCCCTCCATAGTCTGATGGTCCACCCACTCTCTGACTTTGATTGTAAATAAACAAAGTAAAACCAGTATTAACCGTTTATCATTTGTCATTTATCTTTTTTGTTACGTTTCTGTTCCGGAAAAACAAAAAATATGTTTCTGTTCCAAGCAAAATGCCAAAAGTCGGGTTTTTATTTTCGTTCCTTGAACCGGTATAAAGCCCTGGTTAAAACAGTGGCCTAGCCTGGAGCATAGCTTTAGCCAAGGAGCTAAAAAGTCCCACTGAAAGCAGAAGAAAGGCAGTTCAATGACTTTTGGCACCTTGTCCTGATCGTTGAGGGTCTTCAGTGTTGAGATAGATCAATCAAACTAAACACACACATTTATCCTCCAGCTTCTTCTGACCTACGGTACGCAATTGGACTGAGACACAGCAACATGCTAACATGTACGAAACAGAACTTCAATCGTCATGCAAATGGGATAATTTCTGACTCTACTAGTTAGTTAGTCTCTCTGACTAACGCTGTCTTTAGAGTTGGTTTTAGAAAAATAATCCTGTAATCCAAACCTAACCATTAGAATAAATCATCCTGTAACTTCATCCCAGTCCCTGATAGCAATTTATCTCAATGGAGAATCTGATTATTCATCATTAGAATCAGATTAGATTAGACTAAGTCAATACAGCAGATTACAACAGTGAATGTCGAAATCCTACAAACACAACAAACTCAAAACACCATTAATTTCCTCTCTGTGCTCTGACCAGGCAGCAAGAAGACTCCAGTCTCGGACGACGCAGATACAAACGGCACCGCGTCACACTGCTACCACCACAGAGGTCACGATTTAAGGATGCTAGTGTCGAGCTCACAGGTTCTCGTTGGTGTCGTGTTGGCACTGGCTGTCGGCAGCAAGGGGGTTCAGGAGAGGAAGCTCCTCATCACAGTCCTGCACCTTCAGGACCAGACGGTTCAGGTCCAAGCAGCACTGCCAGAGGACAAGAGTACAAGGTAAGACATCTTTACTTGGCACGGTTGACGTAAGACATAATAAGTATGATACCTGCCTTTTTTTCGGTTGGAGTGAATGAGCTATTTTGGATAATATTAATGAACCAGTATCTAGATCGATGCTATCTTAATAAACTGATATTGGCATTGGATTCTCATCACTATTTCTCTTATAACGAAAACCCAAAGTTGAGGAGATCCACACAAGCATACATGTCTCTCTTTGTAACCCAAACACCTACATATATTGGTATCTGTTTACATCTGCATCAAAAACTTGAACAATATTGTCCTGTGGACATCATCAGACAGTTAAGACAGGAAGTCAATGTGAAATTGTGATACAATGAACACAATGAACACATCTGTATTTAGCCCATCACCAAGTGAACAGTGAGCAACTCTGACCACCTGGGGAGCAGTGAGTGGGGACAGTGCCATGCTCAGTGGTCCGGTTCCTCAACCACAAGACCACCACTGCCCAGACATCAGACGTTCCTATTTTATATAAATACTAAGTGATAAAAAAATAGAGAAAAACAGAATAAATCAGTTGGTAAACACAACTAAACATCTACCTCTAGTGGGATGAACTTAAAGTTATTCGAGGGAACTAGGGAACTTTCAAACAAAACTGAAATGTCTACATTCTACTGCAAATGGTAGGACTGAAGTTATTGGTACTTTAAAATTGTATTCCAATCTCCACTGTGAGGTTATTATATCATGATCAGTGGATAAACTTTTTATCGATGCAACACTTTATCAAACATATCTAATGCACTCACTACACACCTGCACTACATGATGTGTTCAAGGGCATTGGAAGGGCATGAATCAATTTTTGTTATTTAGGATTTGATTTAAAATCATGCCTGAATCTGTCATCAATTGATATTTTGTTGCAGACCTCCACTAGATGTTTTGTGATAATTAGTACTAGTACTCTTCTAGAATACATTTATCATTTTTAAAAGTTGCTGTTGTGGAGAGCGCTCTAACAAAAAGTTTCCATCATTCTTAACAAGTTCAAACATTAGAACTTTTATAGGTCTTAGAACCATTGATCTTCTGGAAATTTTTTGCAGCAACTTCCTGTTTGCTGATTATATGAAACCCCACACACCTCAGAACAGAGGGGTCGCTTCAACGGTTAACTTCACATCACCACAACTGCTGGAGAAATGCTGGAGTGCTTGATGTGAAGCGTCCGTTGTGGTTCACAGTATGTGTGCTCTGTTTCTGTGAAGTCTGTGGAGCTTTTCTTTCAGTTTTTCAGTTCATTTGTTTTGTTGAAAGTGAGAATGTAAAAGTACTCGGACCCTGTAGATATTTACAGATTGCAGGGAAACTTTGTAATTAGGGTTAGTGCCATTTATCGCACGTTATAGCTCAGTGAATTAACAGCATTAGGTAAGTGGAAAACATTAATTAAATATTACAAAATTCTTTAACACTAATTCACCCTGTGCTTGAACCTCACGTTCATGCTCAACCCTACAGTCCAACCCCAATTTGCATTAGTGCTAGTGAGTCCACATTGACCAGAAAGTACTTATGTGGAGTTTAAATGGCTTTTCAGGAAATGAGCGCTATTAGGATGTCATAGCGTGTCCTCACGCAGCCTAATCATCTGCACCGCAAGGAAATAGGCTTCCAGATGGAATGAGACTGCTGTTTTCAAATACCATATAATTTTCATTATGTCTTTTCAATTATAGTGGAGAAAAAAAGTATTTAGCCCCCAATGTGCACATTCTCCCAGTTAAAAAGAGGAGAGAAGCCTGTAATTTTCATCACAGAATGGGGGTAAAAATCTAGGGAATCTGATTGTAGGACTTTTAATGCATTGATTAGTAAATTCCTCCATTAAGTAAGTATTTAGTCATCAGCAAACAAACAAGATTTCTATCTTTCACAGACTTGTGACTTCTCCTCTGTCTATTACTTGTTTCCCATATTAAGGAACAAGTTTGAACTTATCAGCATCAAACAGTCACACTCCAAACTTCACTACGGCCAAGAACAAAGAGCTGCCAAAAAGAACCACAATTGTAGGTCTGCACTAGGCAGAGAGGATTGAATCAGCAGAAATATATATATCAAAAAGTCAGAGCGGGTTAACAAAGGTGAGCAAGTGTGGTTCAACCTTTAGAGGGTTAGGACCAAAGTAAGAGACAGATCATGCCATCAGGGACAAGTTGGTCAGATGAAGCCAAAACAAAAACTTTTTGGTAAAAACTCCTGTCCTGTTTGGGGAGGAAAAAAAATAGGGAGTTACATCCAAAGAACCCCATAACTACTGTGAACAATGGGGTTGGAAACATCCTCCTTCGTGGCTGTTTTTCTGCAAAGTGACCAGGACGACTGATTCGTCCAAAGGAATGAATGAATAAACGAGTCCATGTATCATAAGGCTTTGAGTTCAAACCTTCTTCCATCAGCATTGAAAAACATTGAAAATAAAACGTGGCTGGGTTTTCAGTTGGTCAATAAATCCAAACACACATATATCAAAATATTGAGGAATTACTTATTAATTTACTTTAAATCCTACAATGTGATTTCCTGGATTTGTGCCCCCATTTTGGGTTTATATTGTGTAAGTGTACCTAAAGTGGAAATCTTATTTGGGGGAGATCTGACACAATTTCTTCTTCTTTCTAAATTTAGCTGAAGTATTTTTAGCTGAGACATGAAATTGTTAAATATGACTCTTTTTAAAAAGGTAACAATACTGAAAAAATATCCAATAATTGTATTTAAACTGTCAAACATTAGTGATGATGTGCAAGTAAATAAAATCCCTACATTTATCCATAAATTACTGCGGTTTTGTTAGCGGTAGCATCAAGCTAATGGCTAACAAGCTATAGCCTGATTACAGGAATTCATAAACAAATGATTTAAAATCGGACAAATATTGACACAAGACCAACTTTCTGTTAGTCAAACCATCAGACTTTAGT
>JAFBJS010003807.1:8742-38753 GCA_016785265.1 Paraplagusia blochii
GCATAACCACTGACAACATTCAACATCACTCCTTCTATTTCTATCTTCACACACAGCAACCTGTCTGACACTCGTTTCACATCCACCACATTACTTGCATACTTTTCCCCGATGATCACCCCAACTCCATTTCTCTTCCCATCTGATCCTTGGTAGAATAACTTAAAACCTCCCCCAATATTTCTAGCCCTGCTGCCCTTCCACCTGGTCTCTTGCACACACAACACATCCACTCTTCTTCTCTCCATCATGTCAGCTAGCTCCCTACCTTTCCCTGTCATTGTACCTACATTCAGGGTTCCCACTTTTAGACCAACACTTCTAACCTTCCTCTTTTCCCTCTTTGTCTTAATCAATCTTCCTCCTCTTCTTCTTTGTCTTCGCTGACGTAAGTCTAAGGGGTCAAATGTGGTTAGGGATATGTCTGGTTTACCAGCTACCTCCTCCACCACTGTGAATTACAGAAGGATAAAGTTGATATGCCATACCATGAAGTTTTGGGAAAGAGTAGTTGAGGCGAGGTTGAGGAAAGAGGTAGGGATTTACGAACAACAATTTGGTTTTATGCTGAGAAAGAGTACTGCAGATGCAATATTTGCCTTGAGGAAGTTGATGGAGAAGTACAGAGGGTCAGAAGGAGCTTCATTGTGCTTTTGTAGATTTAGAAAAAGCCTATGACAGGATGCCAAGGGAAAAACTGTGGTTTGTATGAGGAAGTCAGGAATGGCAGAGAAGTATGTCAGACTGGTGCAGGATATGTATGAGAACAGCAACGGTGGTGAGGTGTGCTGTTGGAAGGACAAATGACTTTAAGGTGAAGGTGGGACTTCATCAAGGATCAGGCTTGAGCCCATTTTTGTTTGCTCTGGTAATGAACAGATTGAGAGATGAGGTCAGATAGGAGTCTCCATGGACAATGATGTTTGAAGACGATATTGTGATCTGCAGTGAGAGCAGGCAACAGCTTGAAGAGAACCTAGAGAGGTGGAGGTTTGCACTGGAGAGAAGAGGAATCAACATCAGTCGTAGCAAGGGCAAGTTAATGTGTGTCAATGAAGACGGGAACAGTGGAATGGTGAGGTTGGTGAGGAATGGTGAAGGAGCAGAGGTGGTGAGGGTGAAGGAGTTTAGATACTTAGGTTCAACTGTTCAGAGCAGTGGAGACTGTGGAAGAAAGGTGAAGAATAGAATACAGGCACAATGGGACAACTGGAGAAAGGTCTCAGGAGTGATCTGTGATACAAGGGTGTCAGCTAGGGTGAAGGGAAAGGTTTACAGGACAGTTGTGAGACCAGCCATGATGTATGGACTAGAGACACTAGGAATAGGTAGAAGACAAGAGACAGAGCTGGAGGTGGTAGAGATAAAGATGCTGAGATTCTCTTTGGGGCGACAAGGATGGCCAGGATCAGGATCGAGGTAATCAGGTAGACAACACAGACAGGAAGTTTTGGAGAAAAAGCTAGAGAAGCCAGATTAAGATGGTTTGGTCATGTTCAGAGGAGGGACAGTGGTCTGCACCGGGCTTACACTCATCTTGACAGGGGAAGTGACGCTGTGAGGATTCTTTTCCTGGATTTCTCCTGTGCCTTCAACACCAGCCAGCCACTTGCACTCAGGGACAAACTGACAAGCATGCAAGTGGACCCCTGTCTTGTTGCCTGGATCTACAGTTACCTCATGGGCAGGCTATAGTACTGACACTGTGGTCAGTAACGTTGAAGCACCATAGGGGACGGTACAGGCCCCTCTTCTCTTCACCCTCTACACCTCGGACTTCTGGTACAACTCTGAGCTGTCCCGTATCCAGAAGTTTGCAGATGACACAGCCATGTGGGCTGTATCAGGTACAACGATGTCTGGTCCAAATCCAACCATCTGCAGCTCAACACCTCTAAGACCAAGGAACTGGTCATCGACTTCGGGAAATCAAAACTGAGGCCGGTCCTTATCGACGGGGAGGAGGTGGAGGTGGAGACCTACAAATATAAATTGGGCACATAACACCACGCAACTGTACAAGAAGACACAGAGTAGGCTCTACTTCTTGCGGAGACTCAGGTCATTCAACGGCTGCAAGAAGCTCCTAAAGATGTTTTACCAGTCTGTGGTGGCCAGCGTAATTTCTTATGCTGTGGTGTGCTGGGGGAGCAGCACATCAAAGAAGCACCTAACTAGACTGGAAAAGCTGATTAGGAAGTCTAGTTCTGTGGTAGGCACAAACCTGGACTCACTGGCTACGGTAGCGGAGAAGAGGACTATTGGCAAATTGTGGACAATGCCACTCACCCTCTGCACTGTGTCTTCATTAAACAGAGGAGTCTGTTCAGTGACAGCCTCCAACATACAGTTTGAACATATATGTGCCAATATATGTGTATGGGTGTTTGTATATGCGCAGGCATATGTACATTTGTGTGTTTGTATGTAGATATATATGTGCATGTGTGTGTGGGTGTACATATACACAAAATAAAGATGTTAATAGAATACTATAATACTATAATATTGTTATATTGTCATAATGAACAATAACAATTGAGATTACTCAATTGTTATCATATTTCATGACTACTCAACAGCATTGACTACAACTTAAGCAAGATTAACATTACTAGCATTAACCATCCTACTTTCATGTGTATGTATACTACTAACCTTACCTATTAACATCTATTGTTCACTGTTATGGTTGTACATACCTCAACTCCACCCATATTGTTCCTATTGTAATAGTCCTTTTTTGTACTTCTTGTATCTTAAGCTTGTTCGTTGTTGTCCTGCTGATGGAACCGTAATTTCCCGAGGGATAATCCCCAGGGATTAATAAAGTTCTATCTATCTATCTATCTATCTGTCTGTCTGTCTGTCTGTCTGTCTGTCTATCATCTATCTATCTATCTATATATCCACCAGGTAAGAGATGAAGAGGAAGGCCAAAGAGGAGATTTATGGATGCGGTGAGGGAGGACATGGAGGTGGTTGGAGTTGAGGATGCGGATACAGGGTGAGATGGAAATTGTTGACTCGCTGTGGCAACTCCTGAAAAATGGGATAAGCCGTAAGGAGAAGAAAAAGAACTGACAAGGCCCTAAATAATCTAGCCCCTTCCTACACCAAGGACCTGGTCTCCCCCTATAAACCTAACAGACCGCTTCGATCATTAGATTCAGGTCTATTAGTGGCAAAGCAGAACAGGTGGTAGAGCCTTTAGCTACCAAGCCCCTCTTCTGTGGAATCAGCTTCCGATTCATGTCAGGGATTCTGATTCTGTCTCTACCTTAAAGGTGAGACTGAAAACCCATCTATTTAATGTCGCCTATGGGAACTTTTTGAATGTTTAACACCAATCCTGTAGTTTACGCAAAGCTACTATAGGTTTTAAATCCTGGGGTGTCTCTCACATCATGCATTTAGAATGAGGGCACAGTCTGAGCACACCTCCCTGTCTCACTCTCTGCTCCACACCTCTCCCCCAATTTTATGAAATCTGTTTTAAACTACCATTTTTTAATTGTTTTCCCATTCCTGTTGTTGCCGATGAATGGGCCGATGCCAGGACTAGGAAGACCAGGAGTATGATGACCAGGATCATAGCCTCGTATAACTACTGACAATATAATGGCGACTGGAAGAATTTCAACTTTTTTAACTGTACCTTTTTAATTGTACCTTCTTACTTGATTTATTTTATTGTATTTTCATGCTCTGATAACATATATTGCACTGTCTGTCTGTCCAGGGAGTGGACCCCTCTCCTGTGGTTCTCCCTAAGGTTTCTATCAGTTTTCTTTTCTCTTTTAAAAGGATTTTTCCCCCTGTTAGTTTTTTCTTACCCTGGCTAGTGGTCTAAGTAGAAAGGATGGTACCAACCCTGTGAAGCCCAATGTGACAAATCTGATTTGTAAATGTGGGCCATATAAATAAAATTTGATTGATCGACTAATATTGGACACCCCTAGTCACAACGAGGAGTTTCCTTTACTTTCCTGATTACTAAAATAGATAAATGAGTTAGCTCCAATGCTAGCATCTAGAGACTTTTACCATTATATGCAGCCATTTCCCCCCAAAACTATTTTGAGGGCCCACATCATTTGGCAACACCCCGGAAGTGAAGGATAAATTGAAAATAATTGTAACATTAATCTATCATTTGCCTATCCATCCACCCATCAATCCAACTCTCCCTGTGTCCGTTTGTCCATTCATCCATCTATTCCTTTATCTGTTCTCATCCATATTTCAAACATTCATCCATCCACCTCAATCACCAAGCACCACCATATTTGCCCCTTACACTGGAAATGAACATACTTATGATAACATCATGTAACCAGTCTTACCAGATACCTCTTAATAAATATAAAACTACAGACACAGTTTCCTATAGGCCATGTCTCTTACCTTCTGTGGGAGTTTCTGTTGCTATTGACATGACCACGTCCCGTGCAGCCAGGCGTAGGACACTTTAGAACGTTCTCATACATTGCCACAACTTTACACAAAGACACACAGAGACAAACACAGGAGATAGGAGTGAAAGACAGGGAAGGTTAGGAGCCCGGCAC
The DNA here is from genome assembly GCA_016785265.1 of Paraplagusia blochii. Lineage (NCBI taxonomy): Eukaryota > Metazoa > Chordata > Actinopteri > Pleuronectiformes > Cynoglossidae > Paraplagusia > Paraplagusia blochii. The sequence continues at coordinate 13,314 of JAFBJS010003807.1, forward strand.
AACTAAGCTCTATTAGTGTGTGAGGAGCTTGGCATTATAAACATAATTTCGGAACGAGGTGGCCTGCAACCAACAATCGGCAGTCATGCAAAGGACACCACACTTACAATCAATAGCATGGGGAGTGAACTGTGCTATCGTTGTTAGCGTAGCGAGTATGGTCTTCAATGGCATTTAATATTAAAACAGTCCACAATGGACTCAGATCCCCTTGGAATTCCACCAATTCGGTTAATTGATTCTCGGACTATCCAGGCTGAGAGCTTGGAAGATCTAGCTTGACACCAGCAGCTTCAACATTATCACCCACTCAAAATTTGACCCCTCATTATTCCAAAGAATAGTTACTTCGAAGGCAACTGTACATAGTCTCTCATCCAAAAGGCTTTTTCAGTTCTAACGGACTACAGGGGAGTTCTGGTGTTAAACCTCAAAGAGGCTACATACCTGTGAAAGGGGGGGTTCTAGCAGAAAACAATAGGCTAAAAGAGGGAGGTGGGGTTTAATTGAATGGTGGCTAGGGGGTTGGAATTTGAATTGATTGAGCCACTGCAATTGTTTTTTTTTAGATTCGGTTATTTCTTTCTTTATGATGAAACAATGGTCTGAACGCAAGAGCATTTAATGTGAAAAGAGCTTAGAAAAAAAAAATCCCACCAATAATTAATGCCATAGCAAGACATCCAACCCGTGGTGCTGCATCAAACATGCACTGATGTACTGATCATGTTGAGTTGACAGAACACACACACTAGCACAACCAAAACAATGAAAACAAAAAGCTCTTGAATATCAAGCTAGCAGGTTCAAAGCCCCATGCAAAGACCTCAATGACCATTCCACCACTGAACCACCACAATAACACAACACATGGTAACAGACAGCCAATCATGTGGCAGTCAGAGGAAACATGCTGGAACTACAAGCAAGTATTGGGAGAAAAAAAAGAAAGAAAGAAACAGAACTAGGTCTTTACTTTCTGGTGGCACTCGATCCTTGTGTGGACACCCAGACAGGCTCCGGTGATGTGGGTACAGCCCTGTTACATGACCGGTGCCATCACAGCCTGGCGTCGGACACCGACTTTCCTTTTTGTCTATGCGAGACACATCTGTAAGTAGAGTTGTGATTTTAATAAAAGATTTTGAGCTTATGATAAGTGATGACATCACTCAACTGGGGTTTGTTTGTTGTTGTTAAAGATCTAGTGTCAGAATAAAGAACTGACCAACCAACAGCATCATCTTAAAATATAGAGAAATTAAATTTTGAAAATAAAGTGAGCCCTCTGCTATTGTAGTTAATGCATTTCAAAACCTACAAAAAAAGAGAAAAATAAGATTAGAGATAAAATACAATTGTACCCAAAATGATTAAACCCACTTGGCATTTTTTGGATTATTGACAACATATACAATTTTCAGCTAGTTGCAATAAACTAAGTAGAAAGTAACTGTTGAAATAGTATTTAATTATGTTTTTTTAAACATGTTGATAAATAAACATAAAATGCCAGTTTTAAATAGGGATGTCCAATATATCGGTCTACCGATAAATATCGGGCTGATATGAGCATAATTTTTAATATCGGATTTTATCGGTATAGGTTTTTCCACCGATAATATTTATCCAATACAGCAAAGCCGCTGTCTCTGCAAATACGCTGGACTTCCGCATGAGGAACTGACTCTGCAGTACTGACACTCTGACCTGCACGTGATTAATGATGTCATTTAAAGAGACAGCTACAATGAGCAATGCTACAGTGAATGTCTGTGGTCTGGAATTTTATGTGGATAGAAATCTGTAATTCTTAATGACTGGAAGGAGATGGTCATGCAGGGATTTGGGGGGTAGGCTTTTAACACTTTATCACAAGGCCTTTTTATGCAGTGAAGTAAAGAAAAACAACAATGGAATCAGTGAAACGACAACAGCACAGCAGCAGCGGCGGCAGCAGCGGCGGCAGCAGCAGCTTTCTCTGTCTCTCTCTCTCTCAAAGACTCAGAGTAAAATACGGTAAAGAACAGACAAGTACAAAAGAAATCAGACAAACTTCACAGAGTTCATCGTCCTGGAGAAGCAGCTGTTCTCTCCCGTTCAAGACGCTGTTTTTAGTAACCGTGTGGAGTTTCTGTAGCTGGCTATGTCAGGACTAATTGTATTCGAAATAAGTATTTCTCAGACATTTGCCAGTGAAACGCCGTTCGGTGTCGTCTCTCATGTCATCAACGAGACAATGCTGAAATGTTTTTTTCTGTCATTAAAGAGGGTTTTTTACTCTTATACTGCAGCTGTTTCTATCTGTGCCCATTTATATTGACAATTGTTGTGAGGCTGAATGAGGCTGGTTTATAATGTTAATCAATGTTCTTGGAAAGTTATTCTGTCCACATTAGACATTTTTTCGTTTACATTAAATGCTGCACAAAGAATTATAGGACTGTTTCAGACAAAATGGTAACAAATAAATGTGTCATTTTTCCATAACTTATATTGAAGTTGTGTTTTTATGTTGTACACAGTTATTAATATAATGCATTTAATCTGGTATCACACTAATTCTGGGGAAATTAGCTTCCTATATTGGTATCAGTATCGGTTTATATCGGTATCAGAAATTAAATGTTTGGGTAATATCGGTTCATATCGGTATCGGTATGATATCGGTAAATGTCATATTGGACATCCCTAGTTTTAAACACTACTGGAGTCTGAAAGTTATTCAACCCCCACTTTATGGACATGGTAGAAAGAGGAACATACCAGCAGCAAGAAAACTGCAGATGGACTTGTGGGCGAAGGCACTAAAGTTTATACAGTAAGGCACATACTAGACCCCCAAAGAGCTCCATTCACAAACTTCAAGAGACACCACTACACAATGGATTCAGTAAGGTATCTGGAACATAAAACATTTTGCTGTGTTGCTTTGTCTGTGAGGGAACTCAGGCTTGGGTGTAATTGGACCATTGGTAAAATTATCCCAAGTATACCTCAAAATCCACTAAGGCTTGATTTAACTAAAAGTAAAGGAAGATCCTGGAGTGGCTGTCACAGTCGTCTGACCCCGTAGAGAATCTCTGGTGGGATTTGGGAAAAAGGTTGCAAAACAAGAATATTACCGAACATAAGTCTGTGCCATCTGCTGGTAAAGCAGCCAGCAAAATTGGCAGGTTGCTAAACTCTGGGGATAAGACCTGTGGGAGAAAACCTGGGTTGGGCCATTATGAGACTAACATGGGGCGCCAACAAAGACAACTGGCACCCACAGAGAGAAAATGTTGATCATTTACATGGGTTCTTGTTATTGCAAGGAAGTCAATTTTAAGTGATAACCACTTAATGTCTTCAGTGGACAGAGATAAGAAGGCAAGCAAAGGGACTCAAACACAATGCTTAGGTCACATGTCGGGCTACGCACTGACCGAGGATAAATAAGGGGGAATACCCCTTTCAAGAAGGCCACCACCAGCTGATGCAAACCAAGTGAAACTGCATTTACTGCTGAGCAATGAGCTGCAAATGCTGCTACATATATGTTGAAAAAAAGATAAAAAGATGTTGAACAGAAAATCCAAAATCTGGGGAACAGAACTGTTGACGGGGTCAATGTTGCATCCTGACACCAATTGTGGACACCTTCCACTTGTTTGCATACAAGCAACTGGTGGACTCCGCTCGTGCGTTTACCACATATAAGCCACTGTGTCTGTATGTAAGCGCCACTCCCCTGGACACACTCTCCCATGTGACAATGCGTCTGCTACACTGTTCAGACATCTGGCCAGGTAGGCTACATGGATGGATCCTGTGAGCAACCCGAATAGCAGCTGACAATCTTGTTCCCCCTGATGATTGATTAAAAGACTGTTGCAAGTTTTTCTAAACTTACCAATGCATCCTTGTCTTTCACGTTCTGAAAGTGACACAGTGCCTACACACTGTGTCACTTTCACTGGCATCAAGTCCAGAGTGTGGAGCGTAACTCAGGAGGCCAGATCCCGTTCACGCCGTGTCGATACCAGATATCCCCCCAACCTGCGAGGAATGTATCTGCTTGGATTACCTCCCACTGTCCAGATGATAGGCCAAGTGGGACGCCACGATTGAGAAACTGAACCTGGGACCAGGTTTCCAGTGTGAACATGCAGCGACGTGTTATCTTCCCACTGACATGCCTCTCTCATACTGGGCACACATAGAGTTGAAGCAGACAATTCTGAAACATTCTCAGTCATAGAACGTCCAATGGCATTACCACTGAGGATGCCGTGATATTCCCCAACAGCCGAAAGAGAGAGACATAATTTTGAAAACCCCCAACACAAAGATTGTTCACACCTGTTAATATTTTACTTACTTTGTCTGGCTTGGAAAAGGCCAGCATAGTGTTTAAATTCAGGGTGATGACAATAAAATGAGTCCCCTGAACTGGAGTCAGTCAGATTTTCCCCTGGTTGACTCTGAAACCCACAGCTGTAATATGTAGCAGCAGTCGGTGAGTGTGGAGTACCCTGCACATTCAAGTCAGTCAACCCAGTAGGGCAGCACTTTTATGCCCTCCCTCTGAACTGGTTCTAATGCCACCTGAACTCATTTGGAGAACACCCTTGGTGCCAGTGGGAGAACCGGGAGAACTCTGAACTGATAATTTATTCCCACAAACTAAAAACAAAAGAAACACATTGTGCTCCAAGGTAATTGGCACATGAAAATAAGCGTCCTTGAGATCTGTGGTCACAAACCAATTCTGGTTTGTGACTGCTTGCAACTCATCTGATGTTCTGAGCATTCGGGATGATAGTACCTTTGGGAGCTTGCCTGTGGTGGTACACTACCATGTCTGGCAGAAGCAGTTGAATAACTGGGCAGCTGCTGTTGAAGACAAAGGGGGGCCTCTGAATAGACCTTGGTGTCATGTACCTGGGGCAGTATCGATGAAGGTTCTCAGTCATCTAGGTCATTGTCAAGGTTTAAGAGTTTAGTAAGGCAACTGGACAGTTTTCCTTTTTTTTGGAAAACATTTCATCTCTCATCCAAGAGGCTTCTTCAGTTCTAACTGTTAGAAGGGAGTAACAGAAGTTTTATCCTGTGAGTGGGGAGGAAGAGGTGTTTCAACTCCCTCCTGTTGGGTGGACCTGGGGATACCTGTGAAGTGTGATACCAGTCGTGGGTATTGATGAGTCGTTACCTTCATAGTCGGAGTGGTTTTGGTCACAGGTTTCGTTAATATGCGAAGCAGGTTGTTGAGAGTGGAATCTTTTGGGTATCGTTCCCAAAAGGGCTTTGCAAGTGGGTGAAAGGTTATGTCTCAAACCACCACCTCTGTTGAGAGATGTTTTTTCCAGGTAGACGAAAATGGATTCTTTACACCTCTCTCAAACCATCTGTCTTCTCTGGCCAAGATTTTAACATCTTGTTCCTTAAATGAGTGGTTGGTGGCCATTAAGTGTAAGTAGACAGCTACCAATTAGTTTGCATCGAAACTTGTTGGGGATGGGTGCGATCAAATACGCCATGATGTCACGATACCATCAATAAATTATGAACAGAACCCATGATAACGTCAGGAAACCAGGTGCTGCCTGTGGCAATGATCAGGTAATTGCTGAGCTAAGTAAAAAAAAATAATAATAATCAAGGAAAAGAAAGAAACAAAGGCAGAACACCAAGCTCACCTACTCATACATTTACAAAAGGATCACCCAATGACATCTTGTATCTCATTAATAGAGGAAAGTAGATTAAATTCCAAAACGGGCATGTACTATCTGTGTCAGGCTAAGATCACGTGAGACACAGTACTGCAATGGCATGTTTGGCATGACTGTCAGTTGCAGTACAGGAAGCTTTCAATGCCCACAAAACTGCTTCATTTCACACAGATTATAACGTTGACTTAGTACGTTGGGTGTAACTCCCTGCATTCCGCTCTTTTCATTGCGCAGAGCATAGGCTGCAAAGTGAAAGACATTAGAAAGCAGAAAATATTGATCGTGGCTCTGGACAGTCTACACTTTGTATAGCAAATGGCCCCCATTACCTTAGCTTCCCTGGATAATTAATGTGTAGTCAGAGGGCCTGTTGTTCTTTATCAGGGAGGGTGACATTAGTGGTAGCATATTGCCCTGGGGCAAATAAGAGTGGTTTGTGTCTGGATGCTCTCCTCTAAACTGGATTTACGGGATAACACACACATCTGATCAATATTAGGATCTTGCCCCCAAATAGCAAAGCTTTGGTTATACAATACCAATCATGATACAGGTGTATCGATACAATCTATTATGATATACTGCAATACTATGATCACACTATAATGAGTTTGTAACTTATGGAATGCTTCACATTTCAACTCATTGTTACATAAGAATGCTGCATTGCCATCTGTAGGGCCATCAATATGTACAGAGCCAATACAATATATTGCAATGTTCAGAAATTAAACAAAATAATAATAATAATAATGGTAACCGGTTAATACCGGTTTTGTTCTTTAAATATTTTGTGCTGCCGACAATCAAAGTCATTGATCTCATAAAAAAGACTATGGTAGTCTACAATGACCCAATGAGGTTCACTTCCTGTGACGTTTACCGACTGAATGCCTGACTGAGTGGGTGGACTATATATATATATGCTGCAGCACAGCCATGAGATCGGTGGTCCCAACAGCTGTAGAGATTGCCATTATTTATGCCTGACAAGCCAACCCTCTGATGTCTCCTTGCTGCAGTATTTAAACAACACAACCTGCGACTACTGCTGCTTATGCCACTGTGGCTGCTCCCTAGATGCAAAATCCCAGATTGGATAAACAAAATCTTGTCCAGGGGTTAGACCTTTAGGGGACTGAATGGAGTAAACAACAGAGACTCTTGAAGTGAAACCAGTTTTTCCTTCACTCACCTTTACGGTAGAAAGGTTTCTTCAACCCATCGTGGAGGCGAGCTTTACGTTCCACCACATAGCCATGCCTTAGGCCATGGTCTTCATGGTTATACCTTAACCCGTCTCTCCCGACCGCCTCAGCTGCAATTTTATTGCTCATGGCCTTGGCTCGCTCTGACTCTAATGCAATGGCCTTCTCAAGCAGAGAAAGGTTTCCCTTTGTCATGTCAAAGACCTCTTCTGAACGGTCCGAGGTCACGGAGGCAGTGTCCTCATCATAGTCTCGATGGCTAATGTGGTAGTGGTCATCCTGTGTACAGACAGAAAAATCCTTAGAGCGGGGGCTCAGCTGCTCCTCCAGCTTCATTAGATTGTCCATTTCAGAGTAGTTTCTGTCAATTGTTCGTCTATTGTCTTGGCTGTGATGGTAATCTAGGTAACCATGGTGTTGCAGTTGCTGATTAGGATTTCCACATGAAAAATTATTTTCCTGGAACAGTCCGTTGCGGTCACTGGATTTTGTTTCGCTTAATTTCCGAGCCAAGTCAAAGCATTGGTTCCGTAGGCACTCCAGACTACTCAGACACACTTCCTCATCACTGTTCTCCATGGGTCCACTACTGTTGGTCTTAAGCTGTCCCTTAACACCGTTGTGTGCATTTCCACTATTGTGGGCAGATTCAGCCTCAACTCTGTCTTTGGTAGCACCACCTTCAAAGTCCTGACCCTCAGACAACACAGCACCGTGTCCCTGTGCCAGCAATTTAAGGGAGTCCACAGTTTCCCGGACTACGTCACTGTTTACATCCAAACTAACATCACTTCTTTGCGTTTCTGAGTTCACCTCCTCTTCCTCCTCTTCTTCCTCCTCTTCATCATCTTCCTCATCCTCCTCCTCCTCTTCCCCTGCACTGTGAGAGGAGATGCTGTTCATCTCAGACTCAGTCATAGCTCGGTTAGCTGCATCTTCGGCAATCTTCCCCAGGTTGAGTAAGGATTTGGCCACAAGTTCATCATAGTTTTCATATTCATCACTGTTGTTGTTGTCCTTCTCAGCTGCTGGCCCTGATTTGATCTTGCTTTTGCCACCGCCACTATTGCTTTTATCCTCGGCTCGCCTCATCTGATCTTCACCTGTTAAAAGGAAAGATCAAAAGAACAAATATCTGGTCACAGATCAACATAGATTTTCAATCACCATGTCATGGTCAAGGGAAAAGAGTTTCATTACGCAACTGGACATTTTTTCTAGAAAATATTTTGACTCCCTTTCAAGAGGCTTCTTTGGTCCTGAAGAACCCTTGAAGAGAATGACAGGTGAAATGTTATCTAGAAAAACTCAATGTCATGCTTCCTAACTAAGCGCTAATCACTTATCTGGTATTTCAGATTAGTGAGTTAGACTCATTTTAACCAGGAACTCCTTGAGTCCCCTAATAATTTACACCGCTCTAGATTCCCAAGAAGGTGAATACATTGATTTGGTGAAAAGACATCAATGAGGAATTAAAGAACAAAATCTCTATTTCAGAGAAAATATTTCAATGTGCCACCATAACTCTTGCAACAGCACCATGAACCCTGGTCAACAGCTTTTAGTCATTGGCTGTAAATCCCTTTTTTCACATCATTTCAATTCTTTTCATTGTCTAATTCGTACTGACTGAAGCACTCACTGGAGCAGTTTTAATTTCTCCTTTTCACAATTTTGGCCTCTGCCTCCCAGAGTTAATCACCGTGGCAATTTACATTCCTGTGGAGAAACTGAACATAAAGGCTGGCACACAGCAACAACAACATGAAAAGCAACCAGAATTTGACTACTAAAGTACCAGTCACATGGTAGGTTAGCAATCAAGAAGAGCATATAGGTTAAAACAGCTACGTATACGTGGAATTGCCAGTAAAAAAAAAAAAAAGGTGACTCATGACTATAACAATCTACAACAGTAGATATGAAGTATAGTATATGCCTTAGACCAGTGCTTCCCAATCTTTTTCTGTTTTGCCCCCCCTAGCAAGAAGACAACAATTCACACCCCTCCACCCACTCTCTGCCGCAACTATAAATAACAGCATTTGCCTATAAAATAGTTATAGGTACACCTCTGCATAACGTAGAGGCATATCGTATCCTTGTTAACATAAAGAAACATGAAAAGAGATATAGTTTAACTTACAAGAACGTGCAATTACACTTTATTGTAGTACGGCGGAAAAAAAGCATTTTGTACCACACTTTGTAAACCCCTGCCTTAGACTGTTTGTTGTGACCCATCGGCTCCACAGAAACCAATCATTTTCTCCAGTGTAACTTTCTGTTCCTGTTGTTGATCTTCCTCTCTGGTATACAAATTATTAAACAGGTCAATCAGATCTGACCAGGTCAGTTGGTCAGGTTCACAGACGAGGGGTCTCATGTATCAAAATAACAGATCAAAAAATTATATTTCTAGAACATTCAGTTAAACTATGGAGTAGTAACACATATTGACCTGCAGCTCCCCCATATCCTTTTATAAATAGAAGCTATAATAAGAAAGAGATGATAAATGAGTACCAAATTGCAGGAAAGGTCTGCTAAAGGAGTGATTACTACTCGGAAAACAAGCAAGAGGGAAAGGAAAGCCATTGAAACAACAACGTTATTACAGCAAATGCTAGCCAAAGCTACACAGCAAATCTGGAAGTGTCCATTCAACTCTTAGGGAGTTAAATTCAACACTTTCACAAAGTGAAATGTGTCAGAGTTAAAATAACACTCTCAGGAGTTAAAATTTAACACAAATGAGTGTAGAATTCACCTAACACTAGTGTATAGTGTCAATAATTAACACTGTCAGGATATGATTTCAACAATCAACAGTGTTAAATTCAACACATACATATTGACACTTGACACTATGGAGAGTGTTATTTATATGTCAATATAAAAATATTTTATAGTTGATTTAATTAGAAAATACCACTGGAAAACTATATTATACTATTTCCAAAAACAATACATGTCACTTGAACCAAAAAACCACACAATTGCAGTTCAAAACTGATTTTTATTTCTAACAAACACATCACATATAAGCATGGAGTTGTCTATCAGTGCAAGAGTCTTCCTCTTTCTCTTTGGACTTTCTTGATATGTTGTGCTGGTGGAGGAGGTGGAGGACTCAGTGGAATGAGCTGCAGTGTTCCGTTGAACCGTCTTTATTCTCCAGGCCCCAGTACCCAGATCTACTCTGTGCATCCTAGAAGTTTTCCTGTTTTATTTAAAAACAATTAATCATACAGCAATTCAGAACACATAATGAGTGCATCAATTTAAATATAACATTCATTCATTAACAAACTTACATATCCTTTGTCTGAGTATGGATCTCTGAGGCTGGGAATAGAGTGATGATGCCGAAAGCATATTTAGTTTGTACAGAGACTGGTGGGCTCCTCCTGAAAGACATGACATTGACACTAAAATTCCCCAAACATAAAGATTTTATTGTTGACTGTTGTTTACTAGCTTCAGTGACTTTTAGTCTCTAACAAATATTTTGTATGTTTTAGCCCATTAATAATGATTTTTGTCATTTATTTACATTTAATACTCTATTATGTAGGAAGATGAACATTGAAGTTTCACCTATGGATTTTTCAGAAACATGCTAGGCTCTACATTATATAATGGGACACAAACCTTTCTGAACAAATGTGTCGAAGTCATCGTAGCCCATTTTCACTCTCAGCCACTTTGACATATTTCTGACTTTCTCCAAATCTCACCTTCACCAACATGACCTACTATGACAAAAGGGAGAAAAGACATCCACACTGTACTGTTATTTACGTAAAGCTCAACAATGATGTGAAGAGACATTAGCATTTTGCATAGTCTTTATGAATGACGTGAACTAACTCAGTGTTTCAGTACAGTACAGCCCAGTTAATAGCTATTAGTTAATGATTGATAATTTCTTGCTCACCAGCTTCTCCTCTGAATTCCGTCGTGCTGTTGTTGTCGTTGTCTTCTGACGCGTCACGATGATTTCACAGACACAGACTGAAACGTAAAGTTTAACGTCTTTTTGAGCTTAAAACATCGATAGAAAACATGTCCTCCAATACGCCATTTCCTGGTATCGATACGACAGATTACACCCCTACTTTCTGTTAACAACGGCGGTTTTAGATGATTAACTTTGATTTTTAAAACCAGTTCTACCTTCGGTCCAGCGCGAGTACTACTACCAAATGGAGAATACTCTGTTAACCGAACGCTTCGTGTGCACGCTATCGGGACGCTGTAGCTAAGTAGTCAGCTAGCTGTAAAACCCCTCACGAAAATGCGCAGATGTACATATATACCTAGTTATCCAACACTGTTACTTCCGGTATCTGTGTAAATTAATCGACACATGTTCAAAAGAGACGTTAATGTCCTTTCTTTAAAATACCATACAATAATCATACGGTCTTAGAAGGGGGGCTTACCTTGTTCGCAAACAGGAGACTCCGCTGTCGCCATTGCCGCTTTTTGCCGCTCTTTTGCCAAACGCACGGTGAATTTAGTTTAGAGGATGATGGGAGAAACTCTGGTCAGTGTTGATTTTAAAAACAACTCTGGTAAATGTTAAAAATCAGCATTTAAGCATTTGAGTGTTGATCTTAAAATCAACACTGACCAGAGTTGTTTGGTTTTAACTCCCCGGATTAACACCAACACTTTAGATGCATTAACTCTCACTGAGTTGAATTAGACTAAACAAGTGTTGAATTGACACTGGATTTTTAACATTCAACACCAACACTGGAAATTTAACACTTTTGAATTTGCTGTGTACGCCATTGAAATCTACTGGTGACACTGGAGGAGAATCGATGTTGCTGGCAGAGTTAAGACAGCTTCGTCGGGAGAATAGTGACTCTTTTTAAGACTTTAAAAAACTCCCTGTGCAGAGTGGAGGCGTCTATGAATGAACAATGTACAGAGAAATTAGATAGAAGAATAACTGACGCAGAGAGCAGAGTGAGTACGGTAGACAACAAAAAGACAGGGTGGGAGAGAACTCTGGGCTACGTGTTGCAGAGAGAGGCTAATCTCGCTAAATGTGATGACTTGGAAAACAAACTCCGCCATAATATCATTAGGCTGCATGGGATTTGAAAATTTATCATTCATGTTAAAATTTCTGAGGACTCCGTTAAGAGTTCGAAGAAGTCAATATCAAACTAGAGAGAGTGCTCAGCGCGCCAGGTTCTGCACACAATTTACTTCAACTATGATTATTCGTCTGACCTGCAGAGGAAAAGAAAGACATTTTGAGAGGTTATAAAAAAGTTAAAGGGGAAGAACATCAGTCTAATGATAAATAAACAGAAAGACATTTCAGTAAATGATTGGACCATGTAAGTTAGGACTATTTGGAGCACAATGATAATAAGGAGGTCTCAGTATCCATTTTATGGGAAGCAGCTAAAGCCATGTTAAGGGTACAAATGTACAAAACTTGAGACAAAGTTCCATTTTAAAAAACATTTACAAACTCTGAAACCAAAATACATTTATGAAAACACTTTTACAAATTCTGGAAACACGTTAAACAAAATTACAAGTACAAGTTGCAGATGAAAGAGGAACATCCCAAGTTACTATCCCAACCAGAAAAGAACCAACCATGGACGGCAGTTAAGCAGTGTTTTGCGATGAACGCATAAGAGCCAACTAACTGCAGTACCTGTAAATTGTTATGGAGAGGAACCACTTCCAGAAGGCAGAGTCCTGGTAGTCTACAACCAAACAGTATCTGAAACTAATATAAATGACTCAGCAATGAGTAGAGAAGAGACTTTTATTGTAACAGTGTAACATGTACATGTAAAGATTCTACATTTGTCACAGCTTCATTAAATAAAGTTGTATATATGAATAAAGTGAATGAACCTGAACTGCATTTTTATGGATAATTTCACAGACTAGTAGCGATTCATGAAAAAGACAAAGTTTGAGAATGGCGGATCTAAAACAGAGGGAGAGCCCCATAAATTAATAGATTTATTAATCCCTCAGGAGTATCCTTCAGGACATTATGCAGTACAATACCAAACAAGTGATGAATAAAATGAGTACAAAACCAATTCAATAGATACAAGCAAGAGTAGAGTTGAGGTATGTAAAACCTTTACATGTGGATGTTAGTTGATAGGTAAATTAGTAGAATATAGATAGGTAGATAGGTTAGTGTTAGTAGATTAGTAGGTAAATGTCTTTGATGTCTTCCTGTTGGCCGTAGATAGAAGGCTGATGATCTTTGGACTTCTGCACTTTTTGCACTGCTTATGTGATGGTCAAGGTTTTTCTGCTGAAATTAAAAAAAGCAAAGCTTATAGAAAGTTAGCAGTGGCTAATAACACTGTTTACGTTTATTCACATAGTTCATATAGCGGTGGTTAGCATGGTTGCTCCACTTTACTTTGTTAAACATTACACCGTCTTCCAAATTATTATGCAAATTGTGTTTAAGTGTCACAAAATGTAAAATATTTTGTTTGTTAAACTTATGGATAGTGTTGTTTCTCAGGGCTCTTTGGATCACTTAAGTAAATCTGAGACACCTGTGCCAATTAGTTTGCCAGGTGATCCCATTTAAAGGAAAAACTACTTAAGAAGGATGTTCCACATTATTAAGTGGCATAGTTGAATGCCTTGGAAGAGGTATGAAAACTTTCCTTGATATATCAAGAAAACTTAAGCATGATCATCCTACTATTAAGAGATTTGTAGCTAATTCAGAGAACACACGGGTTCGTGTGGATAAAGGCAGACTTAGGAAGGTTTCTGCCAGACAAATACATCGCATTAAGAGAGCAGCCGCTAAAATACCATTACGAAGCAGCAAACAGGTTTTTGAAGCAACTGGTGCCTCTGGAGTCTTGCGAACATCAAGGTGTAGGATCCTCCAGAGGCTTGCAGTTATGCAGAAACCTTCTACTCGGCCACCTTTAACCAAGGCACACAATCATAAACGGCTCCAGTGGGCCCAGAAATACATGAAGACAAACTTTCAAACAGTCTTGTTCACCGATGAGTGTCGTACAACCCTGGATGGTCCAGATGGATGGAGTGGTGGATGGTTGGTGGACGGCCACCATGTACCAACACGACTGCGACGCCAGCAAGGAGGTGGTGTTCTGGGCTGGAATCATGGAGAGAGAGCTTGTCGGCCCCTTTAGGGTCCCTGAAGGTGTGAAAATGACCTCTGTAAAGTATGTGGAGTTTCTGACCGACCACTTTCTTCCATGGTACAAGAAGAAGAACCGTGCTTTCCGCAATAAAATCACTTTCATGCATGACAATGCACCATCTCATGCTGCAAGGAATACCTCTGCATCATTGGGTGCTATGGCCATAAAAGAGGATAAACTCATGGTTTGGCCCCCATCCTCCCCTGATCTCAACCTATTGAGCATCCTTAAACAAAAGATCTATGAGGGTGGGAGGCAATTCACATCCCAACAGCAGCTCTGGGAGGCTATTCTGACCTCCTGCAAAGACATTCAAGCATAAACGCTCCAAAAACTCACAAGTTCAATAGATGCAAGAATTGTCAAGCTGCTATCAAATGCAGGGTCCTATGTTAAATTGTCACATAACCTGTTGAGATGTTTTTGATTGAAATAGCTTTTAATTTCAGTAAATATGACCTGCTGATGCTTCTTATTTAACAAATGACCATTTACAGTTCTTTACAACGATAAAATATTGTGATATTCTGTTGTGCGTGATATGTGAAACAGTGCATTTCAAGTTTTTATTTTTTGAAAAAAATACTGTTATGATTGAGAGGTCGTTCAATAACATTTGAATTGTACTTTAACAGTTGATCACTTGAAAATTATGATGAGTGTCATTTACATTGACTGTTTAGGAAAATCAGAGAAAAATATAATTTGCATAATAATTTGGAACGGGGTGTATCCGGCTGAGCCGCAGCATTGAAAAACTCCCAAAACCGACCACATTAGTCGGCTCTTACGAGTACCCCGCAAAACACTGCTTGACTGCCGTCCATCATGGTTGGTTCTTTTCCGGTTGGGGAAGTTACTTAGGCATTCCTCTTCTGGCTGCAACTTGTAATTGTAATTTTGTTTTGGGCTTTTGTAAAAGTGTTTCATCAATATGTAAATTTGTCTCAGGGTTTGTAAATGTGTTTCGAAAGTTTGTAAAAGTAATTCATAAATGTATTTTTGTTTCAGAGTTTGTTAATGTGTTTTTTTTTATGTAAATTTGTTGTCACAAATGTATTTCTATTTCAGAGTTTGTAAAAATGTTTTCTTAAAATGTAAATTTGTTTTCATAAATGTATTTTTGTTTCAGAGTTTGTAAAATTGTTTTTTAAAATGTTATTTTGTTTTTGTATTTGTAAAAGTGTTTTGCACCTCAGGACCACCGTAACTAAGAGTTAATGGAAAGCAAAAGGTGTAAACAAATCGCAATAAAGGGGATTGAGGATACCATAAGAAATTTAAGAATAATAAGTGTTGGGTGTAGATGGATACCTTAGTGAACTACAAGTGTTTTCAAATTAATAGCCTTAACAAAGAATGACCCACCAATATCTTGGTGTGAAGCACTTATCCCAAAAGAAGGTAAAGACCCTAAAAATTCTGAGCAATAAGTTTGCCCTGCTGTGATATGAAAATTCTAACCTCTATTTGCCTGTTGGCAAAATTGATTAAAATATGTATACTCTATAATATTAGTAGAACAATAATGTGACTTTGAAAACAAAGACATGAACTCTCAATGCTTTTCAGCCGAGATACTGAAAAAGCACACATTAGACTGGATTGGCTGTATGGATTGGCTGTAACACACCGGAGAAAATGGGATATCATCCGGATATAATCAAAGGTTTGCTATATTTTGGACCTATTTCATAAGTGCAGATAAATGGATATACCTCAAAGAACTTCAGTTTGAAAAGAGGAACGAGACAGTGATGTCCCCATTTACCCCCTAAAGTAACTCTATATGCAGACAATGTCATTTTGTATTATATTGACCCCTTGAATTTGGTTCCTGCTCTCCTGAATTCTGACTTCTGAATGAAGTTTGGGGTAATATCTGGCTACAAAGGTAATAAAACTAAATCAGAAGCTGATGATGATGCTGGTAGGCATTTGATGGAAAAGATAACAGCAAAACTTAACGTAAAAATTTTTCTTTTTTTTATTTGTAGGACCCGTGTCATCTCCTACTTTCGTTAGGCTCGACAAACTGAAAAACAGTGGCGTGTTAAAGTCGAGTGTTAAAGAAAACGTTATCAACAATTGCAGCAGTAATGTAATTCCTGATACAAACTCTGACCCTAATGCTAACCTAACACTCTAATTCTAACCTAGTTATCACATTGTCACTATAAAACGGCAGCATGGATTTAGAGAACATAAGGATTTACTGTAAAAGATGGTGATTGGCTAATGATTTGGTGTGCAGAGCTGTGCTTGAGATTGTCGGTGCCCAACATGTTTGCTCCAGCATCCCATCATTGTTCAGGTTAATGTGAAACTGAACAATGATTGTAAAAGCAAGTCTGCAGTCATGGGGGTTTTTGACACAATGACCACTCCAAGATAAATGTGTTTTTTTGTCGGTCCATTAAATCAGTCTGTAAACTGCATATGTTGTTCAAACACATTTAATAATGCTGTGGATCGGCTGACTCAGTCATTCTCTGTGTCTCTTGCTTGTATGGGTCGTGGTCCACATGTGGGCTCAATTCCCCATTGATTGAGATGTAACCAACGAAAGCCCCAGGAACCCTGCACTGCAGGACATCTGGAATTGTCAGATCGTCTTTCCGTCTTCCAAACAAATTGTCTTTCTGTGCATGTGCACACTTTCTCACAATTAACTCTTATACAGCTTTGAAATGTGCAGGGCTAACAACAACTCTAGAGCTGTCAGCCGCAGGTCTCGACAGCTCTGTGTATTTAGAGACAGTATTTAGAGATCAGTTCATAATGTATTAAACCATTTAGTGACCAGAGGCATGTCCATATCAGAGACACGTCACAAGAAATATTAAAACACAAACTTGTTTGCAGTCATACGACTTGATGTAGAAGAATGAAACAAATTTTAAAGAACATGTTTTTAACAACTACAATAATAATGGTAATCCTAACCATAACCCTGGTAGTTACAATGTTGCAATAAAACAAAAGCGCCAATTTAGGGAATGTGAGGATTTACTGGAGAATGGTGATTGGCTGATGAAGTGGTTTGGTTGCACAGAGATGCACTCAGGGTGCAGTGCTCATGTTGGCATGAGCACTGCAGCAGAGCCAGCTTATGGTGTTGTACTGGCCAATATGGAAGTGCAGTTTGCAGTGATAACCAAAATCATGGTAGTGAACACACACAAGCATCACAAATTAATTTTCTATTGAACAATGTCCAGTCTATCAATGTGCAAATTATGTGTTCTAAAGCAGCTCAGCATCACTGTGGTCAACCCCTGACTCAGTCATTCACTCTGACATGACTTGAGCAGAGACCCAGCGCTGAAAGTCCACATCATCCTGAGTGTTCATTTCTTTTGTGTGCTGCCCTGACCAGTGGTGTGTATGACTTTTCTCTCACACACATGTGGATCTGATGAGGAAGACAATAGGGACGGATCTGTGGACACCTCTGGCCCCTTATCCTCCCCCTCTCTGCCAAGGATCTCAAGTCTGGCTTTAGTATCATAATTTTTACTCTCGTCATGGTGATCTGCAGATGCTGAGATTCCTTTAAATATATTTGCATATATGGTGTGCAGTCTGGTTAATCCATGTGAACACTCAATTCTAAGCTGATTGAATCATTATATCTATAATTGTTGGTGTTACCGCCTTTGTGTATGTGCAATATCTGATGATAAATTTTATACAAGTCTATGTACATGAAGACCCTTGACTAATAAATCACTAATGCCCAAGAAGATATTAAACAGCACTGCCACCTACAAAACCCTGCTGTACCAGCGGTTTAAAGTCTGATGGCTTGATATCGATTGATAGGAATTGAAAGAGCAATCAAGGTCCACAAATGGGATGAAGGAGCATGACTGAGAATATTTACACGAGGGTGAAATAAACACCATAATGACACCAGAAACATCTGCAGCAGTACCAGCAGAACACACCGTGAGAACTGTGTGTGTGTGTGTGCATGCATGTGTGTTAACCAGCTATCAACCAATGAGAAATGGAGCTGTCGACAGGCTGAGCAGCCCAGTGCAGTAGTCCACTGTCAGAACTGTGGGTGAGGTACTGGCGGTGGGCTCTAATGAACACCAGTCTGGAGAGATGTTTTCACACATCTACAAGAAACTTCTAGTGCAACTGCTGAGATGACGTGTCAACCCTGCTGGGTAGAGCTCAGCTCGTAGGATTAACTGACTCCCCTTTCAGAGCTTCATTGCTAATTGGTCTTGAAGGTACTGTCAGATTCAATAGTGGTACAAAACCCAATGTGCTGGAGAGAACCTGCAAAATCTGGTGTAGCTCATGGAGGAGTGGGAAGCCTGGGTGTTGGCAAGGTGTTATTTAACACATGGATGGTGGTTCTCTTAAAACAAGGCTGTGGTTTTTGGATTTGTCACATATGCTAGATTTTTTTTTCTTTTGATAAAATTTTGATCAATATTTTTCGGTGGTTATGGTGTTTATTTGCTGCTGTTTCACATGTTAGGGATTGAGTACCCAAAGCGGGTCAAACAATCTAGGTGTGGTCCAGCAATTATTTAAACATTTATTACTGTTAGGCACCAGAATTAAGTAGTATTAGTTTAAATATGTACTTATTTAGTTGTTACATACACAGTGATCCCTCTCCTATCACAATTTTATTTAAATAATACATTTTCACAATTGTCTGTCTTTTTTAAATAAATTGCTGTGACCAAGAGATACTGTATGTGAAGAAGAGAGTGGCCAACAGACAAGGGGATATGGTGAGAGATTCTACAATAACTCAGCCAATCAGAGAGAGGATCAGAAGCAGGATCAGTTGAACAATATTAGACAGTATGCACTGTGCTAACCAATAGTATAACGCATCTGGTCTAAGTAAACAAAGCTGTGAGCGAGTGTTTACAATGAGGTGATATATTTTTTTAAAAACAAATAAGTGATAGACATAAACTTTTGAGGTTTGAGATAAGATTAATAAAATCAATTATTTCTGTGGACCATAAAGAGGAACCAAAGAGCTATAATTATTTAATATGTAACATATACAAATTCATAAGGCGGCCGGTGAGCTAGTGGTTAAAGAAGCGGACTGGGGTCCGCAAGGCCCTACCACCAAGTTACCGCTGAGGTGCCCTGAGCATGATATCGTCCCCACACACTCATCACATCACAATGACAAAAAAATGTAATCTTAATCTTATACTATAAATTTACAATATTGGCACAGCATGAGCTTAAATCCCTGAAGAAGACAAAGTGACTATTACCTTAAGCCGGGAAGATTTTAGTATAGAAGTAGTCATAGTACTAGTTGTAGTCGTAGTTGTAGCCATATGTTTTAGTTGTAGTTGTAGTTGCAATTGTAGTAGTAGTGCTAGCTGTGTAGTATTTGTAGAAGTAGTTGTAGTTGCAGCATTTGTAGTAGTGGTTGTACTAAAAGTAGTATTCGTGGTAGTGGTGCTTTTAATTGTAGTGTTGGTAGTATAACTAGTCGTTGTAGGCATAATAGTATGAATAGTAGTAGTAGTTGTACTTGTGGTAATAGGTCTACTTGTAGTTGTAATAGTAATTTATTGTAGAGTGCTCATCCCTGGTGTGTTGCATGTGAAGCTATCAGGTTCCTATATTTATGTGTTTACTCTGAGGTGCTACGTATACAATACCGATACATCTACTTTTGCTTGACATACCCTGTGCTAGAAATGACCAACCACATGTGTTGTGCGTTTATTTGCCTATAAATTATTAAGATTGGAGGTGATCTAAGCCGTTTAGGGCACATTAATACTGGGGGTGCTTGAGATGTCAGTTGTGCTTGCGCCTTGCTGATGTTATTGTGCAGTGGGATGTACAGAAAGTGTTCAACTCGAAGCTACAGAAGTTAAAGTTACATCAGAAGTCCTTGTAAGGATTTACGGTGACTTGTATAATGCCGGAACTGGGAAACAGTTCCAATTAGTAGAAGATGGTTTCTGGAATGTGTCCAGAAATAGGTCACAAAAAGAGACTTGATGCTGTACTTGCAATAAACTCTTCTGTTTGCAACTAAGTCAGTGTCAGAGGAGACTTCTTCACTCCAAATCTCTACATCATTGACACTGAACCAGATACCACAGTATAAGTAGTAGTAATTGTAGTAATAGCAGCAGTAGACTACATCTAAGTGTATTAGAGGTAGTAGGAGCAGTTGACCTTGAACTCTTTGTGCAGACTTTCTTTGGACCAGTGCTCTTACCTGGTTCTTGATCCTGCTCCCCATCCTCGTCCTCTCGCTCATTATAGTCAACATCCTCGAAGGCCTCTTCCTCCTCCACTAGCCCACTCACTCTGTCATCATCACCCTCTTCTTCTTCTTCCTGCTCCACCTCTACTTCCTCCTCCTCCTCCATGTCCTCATCAACCTCACCAGCACCTCTATCCACTTCCGCATCTTCATCCTCCATCTGCTCGATGTTGTAGTCCATATAGCCCTCCACCTCTTCCTCGTCCTCCTCCACCTCTCCTTCTTCCTCAGCTATAGCGTCTTCCTCCTCTTCCTCTCTGTCATCTATCTCCCCAGTTCCGTCAGTGTCGTAGCACTCCTCCATCGTGGAGTTGTCCATGTCATTGAGGTAGCTTCTCCTTTTGGGAGACAGTTTTAGGGGTTGTCTGTCTAGACTCTTCCTCTTCTTGGCCAAAGGGCATCCATACACACTACAACAAAGACAGAGCAGCAGTCAATTGTTAGCATTCATGCATATTCACATCGAATGACTACGCTGCATAGCAGTGCTCATGCCTATTATTTCTAAGTGTGTGTGTTTGTGGGGATGGCGGCTGGCGCGGTGGCACAGCAAACTAGAATAACTAAAAGCATGGAAGTGTTTTTAGGACAAGGCTTCAGGTTGGAATCCACCAGCTGCCAGGTTGCCACTCAAGTGCTTTGAGCTTTGCATCCTGATCCACATAACTTCTGCAACACCCACCAACAACCATGCTCTTAATAAACCCAAAATACTCATTAATATCAAAGCTGGGTATTTTTGGGAGTTGGAGTGGGGCTTTTTTAGTTTCAGCCATTTTAGGAGGATATCTGTGTGTGCAGGTGACTATTACTCTGCATAATTATTGGGCAACTTAACAAAAAACAAATACATACCCATTTCAATTATTTATTTTCACCAGGGAAACCAATATAACAGCTCAACATTCACAAGTATACATTTCTGACATTCAAAATCAAATCAGTTACCAATATAGCCACCTTTCTTTGCATGACACTCAAAAGCCTACCATCCAGGGATTCTGTCAATGTTTTGATCTGTTCACGATTCACATTGTGTGCAGCAGCAACCACAGCCTCACAGACACTGGTCAGAGAAATGTACTGTTTTCCCTCCTTGTAAATCTCACATTTGATGAGGGACCAGAGGTTCTCCAAGGGGTTATAGTCATTAGTTTTTCTTTTTGTAGGCCCTTTCTCGCCAGCCACACTGTGGAGTACTTGGTGCGTGTGACGGAGCATTGTCCTGCATCAAAATTATCTTTTTCTTGAAGGATGCAGACTTCTTCTTGTACCACTGCTTGAAAAAGGACAGTCAGTTTCCAGAAACTGACAGTAGGACTGGGAGTTGAGCTTGACTCCATCCTCAACCCGAAAAGGCCCCATCAGATCATCTTTGTTGATACCAGCCCATACCAGTACACCTTGCTGGCATCTGAGTCGGACTGGAGCTCTCTGCCCTTTACGGATCTAGCCACGGGCCCATCCATCTGGCCCATCAAGACTCACTCTCATTTCATCAGTCCATAAAACCTTACCTATAAAAATTGAGATATTTCTTGGCCGAGCGTTGACGTTTCAGTTTGTGTGTCTTGTTCAGTGGTGGTCGTTTTTCAGCCTTTCTTAGAATGGTCATGTCTCTGAATATTGCACACCTTGTGCTTTTGGGCACTCCAGCAATGTTGCAGCTCTGAAATATGGCAAAATTGGTGGCAATAGCATCTTGGCAGCTGCATGCTTGACTTTTCTCAGTTCATGGGCAGTTATTTTGTGCCTTGGTTTTTCCACACGCTTTTTGTGACCCTGTTGACTATTTTGAATGAAACAAGATATCTCACTATTTTTGACTTTTCTGAGCTTGTCAAGTCCCTCTTCTGACCCATTTTGCCAAAGGGAAGAAAGTTGCCTAATAATTATGCACACCTGATAAAGGGTGTTGATGTCATTAGACCACACCCCTTCTCATTACAGAGATGCACATCACCTGATAAGCTTAATTCGTAGTGGCCTTTTGAGCCTGTACAGCTTGGAGTAAAACAACATGCATAAAGACGATGATGTAGTCAAATACTCATTTGCCTAATAATAAACCTAAACCTAATTCTGCACTCCCTGTAGTGCAATGTGATTTGGATGTGCCTGCTGCCCCTGCGCCCTGGCAACAGACAAGCAGATGAAGATGAATGAATGAATGAATAGAATAATGAAATAAGCTGCAATCTAGTCTCTTTTTATATGCATATTTGTTCCAAACTACTTTTAGGACACCTATCATTTGTAAAACCCAAGCATTGCACTATTAGGTTATTACTATCGGAGGAAAAACGCATAACGATTCTTGCGGGTATTACATAATTATGCTAATGTCAGCCAATGGGCGTTGTTTCACATTTTTAGCATCTTCTTGTTGTCTTGCATGTTTGATTTGGCCAAAGTTTTACGCCGGGTGCCTTTCCTGACTCCTAAATGGTGATGTGATCCTCACCATTTATCCTGGCTTGAGACCGGCGCTAAAAAAGCACTGGTTTGTGCTCCCCAGTGGCTGTTTTGTTGTCACATGTTTAGCATACTTATATTATATCAGCCATCCCTACTGAAGATGACTAGTTGCAGTGGTGTGCTGAAGAAGGGCGGCAGGTTGAGGAGTCTCTCTGTTCTCCCTGTTCTCATTTGTCTCAGTTCAATATCCTACCTGTCTTACCCTCCCCTGCCCTTTCTCTCTCTGGCTCTGGTCCTGCACTTACATCAGTCAGTCAGAGTCCAGGTCGGATGGCAGGCTCCATCTCACCAGGTTGAGGGATTCTTTTATGGTCTGATCCCCTGGAACCAATGCCTCATTCCATTAATCTGAGGCAGCATAGAAACTCATTCCCTGTCTGCCAGTCAGCCCTCTCTCTGTGAGTGAGTGTACAGCAGCAGCAGCAGTGTGATCAATAATGCTGGTGTGCATCTTAAGACTGCCACTCATCCAGACCTCCATCCCTTGAGATTCTCCGAATAAATCAAGGGCCCGGTACCAGCTGGTAGCAGCAGCTTCCATGCTAGGCAGGAAAGCATGGTAGGGTGGGTGGGAGCATTGTTGGTTATGTTAGGGGGTGAGGGGTGGGTAGTTGGGGGGCTGGCGGTTGTGTTTCCACAACAAGTTAGGTTTAAAGTGACACATTGTGATATTTCATACCACGTTACCATACCAATATTCTCCGTCAAATATTTATAGTGTTGGTTGATTTTATCTTTTTTTATGCAGCCCTTTTTGCCATTGATCTTCTGCTCTCTTTGAACAAGTATTAATAATTATTATATTATTATAGGGATGTGAGCAAATATTGCTAACTCAATTATTGCTAAAAATTAATTCAAATAACTCTCCCTAAACACAATGAAAGAGTTTTTACAGTCCCACTGTGTATGAGTCATTTTCGAAAAGGTACAAAGCATTCATGACATCCATATTATTTCATGTAAGACATGCAGCCTATCTGTACAGTAGAGAGTTAGGCTTTTAAGAAAATAACAAATTAGTTAAACAAACTTAAAACCCTCTTGCCATTATTTTACCAGAATGGTTCTACCAACTATGAACAAAAAACGCTGGTGAATTTTCAAAAGAAGTTTCCGAACACATTAAATCAGGGAATTTTATCAACAATAATGGAGTAAAGTGATGAGTAGTTGACAGACATGAGGAAAAGCATGGGCTACTATGCATGAGCCAATCAGCATGAATTAAACGGCATGATCTTCGCTCCGGGTAAGCAGAGCTTCCTATGGTTTTTCAGTTTACTTTTTTGCTATATTTTTTTATTTTTACTTCTTTAGTTAGAGAGTGTTCATTTTTGTTAAGAGAAACATATAAATTCTGCAATCAGTGGTGGCCTAGTGGTTAAGAAAGTGGACTTGGGTCCGCAAGATTCGAATACCCCTACCGCAAAGTTACCGCTCAGATGCCCTGAGCATGTGTCCCTACGCACTGCTCCCTGGGCGCTCATTAGCTGCCCACTGCTCACTTTGATGATGGGTTAAATGCAGAGGACAAATTTCTTTGTGTACTGTGGTGTGAATCACAATGACAAAAAAAAGGAATTTAATCCTCTTCTTAATTTATTGTTATTATACTTTATTATACTATTATATCTGTAGTTAAACCACCTTATACTATAGCATATTCTGTGTTACTAATGTATTTATACACTATATATGCCACACAATGCACGTGTTTTTTTAGCTGTTTGTGTAGATATGCATGAATGTGGGTATGCAAATATATGCTGTAAATATATGTGTGTGTGTGTGTGTGTTTGTGTAGGTACATTCATGTTATGGGTATACTTGGGCTTGGGTGGCATGTGTATGTATTTGTGTGCATTTGTATGTGAGTAACTGAATTACTCCCTTTTATTCACACACGTAGCAAGACACTGTGACTCTGTCTTGCTACATGTGTGAATGAAATGGAGTTATTTAGTTATTCACATACAGTACATATACATGCAAATACATACACACGCATGTGTGTGTAAATGAAAGGGAGAACAGTGGAATGGTAATGGTAGTTACGAGGAGCAGAGGTGGTGAAAGTGCATGGGTTAAGATATTTACGATTAATTGTTCAGAGCAGTGGAGACAGTGGAAGAGAGGTGAAGAATAGAGTACAGGCAGGATGGAACAACTGGAGAAAGGTCTCAGGAGTGTTTTGTGATAAGAGTATCAGCTAAGGTGAAAGGAAAGATTTACAGGACAGTTGTAAGACCAGCTATGATGTACAGTTTAGAGAACTATCAATAGTTAGAAGACAGGAGGCAGAGCTGGAGGGGGCAGAGTTAAAGATGCTGAGGTTCTCCTTAGGGGTGACTAGGATGGACAGGATCAGGAATGAGGTGATTAAGGGGACAACACAGAAGGTAGGCAATTGAAAAACAAATTGAAATCTTCACAAGGAAAATAATAATAATAATAATAATAATAATATAAGATAATATATAATAATAATAAAATCTTCTTCTTCTTCTTCTTCTTTCGGCTTATCCCGTTTTTCAGGGGTTGCCACAGCG
>JAFBJS010003817.1:5645-27003 GCA_016785265.1 Paraplagusia blochii
ACTCTTATACGTTTGTACCTTGATCTCTAAGTCAAACCGTGGGGTCATTGTGTTTCTAAATGCGAAAAAGCTTTTGTCATTGTTATTTTCAAAAGCCATGTGTATACTGGCTGAATTCAACTCAAGTGAGAGAGAAATGGCTAACCGCCACCTTCAAAGGACAAGGACCTTTCAAACTAAGTATAGTTGCATTAGAAAGAGCCCACATCCCTACAAAAGCCAAAGAATCAAAGCAACCTACTCCGATGATACATTAGAAAGTAATAAAAAAAATATATATATAAAAAAAATTCCCTAAAAGACCCTTCCTTCCCACAAGGAAGGGACAATTACAGAACCTAAAGTTGCCGTGTCTTGAAAACAAGA
This sequence comes from Paraplagusia blochii, assembly GCA_016785265.1. Classification (NCBI taxonomy): domain Eukaryota; kingdom Metazoa; phylum Chordata; class Actinopteri; order Pleuronectiformes; family Cynoglossidae; genus Paraplagusia; species Paraplagusia blochii. The sequence continues at coordinate 6,012 of JAFBJS010003817.1, forward strand.
AAACAAAACCAAAAAATGTACTCCAGCAAAGCCTCAAATACAGGCAGCAAAGAGAATAACAAATAATGTTGCTTTGGATATATGTCTGCTAAATGTACTGCAAAAAATTACAAAATAATTCTATAAAAAGAAAATAGCCAGTTTCTGTCAGTTTCAGTATTTCTGACATATGTTTTAGACTCCCATGAGAGCTTATCCAATCCCGGGACACGTAGATGTTGCCTTTACGTAGGGCCAGCTAGAAGGCCTTTATCCAGCTGTTTAAATAATGATATTAATAATAATAATAAGATTTTTAAAAAAATATTTATGAATTAATTTGTTTTTCTGAGTACGTTTTGGCCAACAGAGAAGGCTTTCAAATATATTTATAACTTTACCTACAAAATATTCAAAGAATACATTTAAATATATTATGCAAAGCCGAATTGACCTTAAATATCACTGTAAAAGTATTATATCAACTTGGCACGAAAGGTAAAAGTTTCATCAAACTGAAACTGAAAATTATGTATGTTTTGGCCTTTGATAAGTAACAAGAAGTCAGAAACAAGATGAGTATTTCTATATTTGCCAAATATAGAAAGATTATTATTTGACTTTACGTGTGTACACACTGTTTTGAGGACAGGTTAAAAAAAAAAACACATTGAAAACTTTTTCACTCCACAACCTCATGCAGCCCATAAAAACAACCATCTAATTATGCGTAATTTTTTTATTTTGTTTTATCAAAACTTACCATTATTGTATTAAGTCTTTATACACCTTACCTTTTCTACAGCCAAACAATTCTTAACCTTAATTACTCCCATACTCAAATTAAATAATACTCATTTAAATACACTTGGTTGCACAAATAATTTGTGGAGCCAGGTTGAAAGGGCTGAGAGTCAAAGACAGGATAATTAGATGGGACAATTCTGAAACCTAATACAAGACGTGATTAAGGAAATTAATAAGGTGTCAACCCCTCCTTCATTTGGTGCTAGTCTGATGATTAATCACAGCCAAGGCTAATATAATTTGTGATGAGGAGAGGAGTGACTTGCTACGTCAGTTAAAAGAAGACACCATCTCAGAGGCGTGCCTTATTAATATGAGTGGTGGAGACCAAACACTGGCAGATACATTAAGTATCATGAAAGGTCCTGAGTTAGACTGCACTGTGGCAGAGTCACTGACAGTGGAGCGACACAAATTCCACAACTACTTTTAGATATTTGATTGCTGATATTGCAACAATCGACAACTCCTTGATAAACTCAACGAGAACAAGATAAAGGAAGACTTCACTGCACAAACTATGACAGGCTTGAAATAATGATGGTAATGATAAAGGCATAATAGAGTAGAAAGATGAGGGCAGAACATTAATCACTGCACTTGCAAAATAAAAGGTGGGTGGAGTTGTTTGTCTTTGGGCCCAGCCTACAACAAGGATGGTCACAAATCATAGCCCTACTGTGGCGATAAGTTTTATTATGAAGGGGTCCTCGCTTCAGTTGATACCATGAAGTCATTGTTATGTATTGACAGGCCTTTTCTCTAGCGATATGTGACTTCTGTGTTGCTAAATTAAAAACAGATAATGTTCTATCTTGAGTGACGTTAAATGCAATGCTTTTCTGACAGGGGTGTTATTTTTTTCATTGTTGTAACTTCAGCAAAGAAAAGAACAGGAATAATTTGGAAACATGAAATCTGCTTGAATTAAAAGAGAATAGACTATTTCTATTTGCCATGCATCTAATAAATTATGTCAAACTCGAGGCTGGGGGGGCAAATATGGCCCACAATGTTATTATTTTGGTCAATGAGATCATATTAAATATGTACTAGAATTGGCCCACCAGTGCATAGTTCCTACATACTGGCAGAATATGTAGCACCAGCAGCTTTTGTCACTTCTTCAATCTTACCCATCCCTATGGACTGCAAGATTTTACTCACAGAAACCGATTTTTACTCGGCAATTTGAGTTTATGCTGCACTAATACAGAAAAATGCCAAATAAATTGGTTGTACAACGAAAACTGACGTGCACATACAAACTGACCACACATTCTGTCCTGGAACATTTTCAAGAATCCCCTTAACTGTGTATTATTTGACAAATTGAATGGTTTGATTGAATGATAAATAATTCCTGGGATTTTTCCCTGGAACACGATTGAAAGACAGAAATGTTGGAAAAGATATTTTAATAATACCAGATTTTTTTTTTTTTCAGTAGAAACATTTGCTTTAATTTCAAAACACTATTAAATTGGATATATAAGGTAAGATACCTCAACAATAGATTCAACCTGTGACCAACAGCCTATGAACACAAATCATTAAAATCACTACAGCCCGAGAGTACTTTCAAACCACAAGTCCACACTGTCTCTTTAGGTCCCCAGGTGGCTCTAGTCTTGACAAGGTCATGACCAGACCTGGTTCTGTTCACGTATGAAACAAAGCCACTGCAGCAGAAAAAAATATATCAGCAAAATGAACAATATTCTACCATGGAGCCGAGTACACGCTGGTGACCAGGGAAGAGAAGGGGAGGCATATTCTGATTATTAACATGTCATAAGCTGGAAGAATTATGCACTGCAGCAGTAGTAGCGTTAATGCTGTATATCTGTTTCATATTGAGAACCTCATGCACGTGATCGGAAGGGTATCCGCAATGTCATTGCCTATTAATGGGTTTTACATAAGAGATGTTTATCAAGGTTGAACTGTTGCCTACTTCGCTTTTCATAATGAAACAGAGAAAATCTACTGAGAAAATACGTGGTATTGTCAGTTCTGGTCTCAATTTAAAGGTATAAACAAAGTTAAGCATATAAAGTGGGGTTTTTGGCATCTAGCTGCTTAACTCGATTCATTCCATTACATCCAATGTAAATGTTATACTGATATTACTGTAAGAACATGTAAAGTGCTCAATAAACTCTTAAAGATAGAGAAAAAAAAACAATATGTTCAAAAATTCATAAAAAAATCAATTATATAGGACAAACATCACCGAAAAAAAACCCACAAGAAGTGAAAAGCATTTATTTTACATGGTTGGTGTGAAATGCAGCTCATCTTCCCCCAATTCATTAATAATATTCATTGATTTTTCAAGTAATTATTTCATGTTGGATTCTTCCTATATTGATTTCCAATTTTTTTTCAGCAAAAATTGAATGACATGAAGTTTTTATCCACTGTCTTAAAATAGAAATCTAAACCCAGGTTTGAAAATAAAATAAAATGTTTTAAAACGTTTGAAAATAAAATAAAACGTTTTAAAACGTTTGAAAATAAAATAAAACGTTTTAAAACGTTTGAAAATAAAATAAAACGTTTTTCATAGGTGACATCACAAACGTCTAATATTTTTTCAAATATAGTGGACAACAAAAGGTCCGTAAATGCCACTGACCTCTTAATAACTTTAAAAGTCAGCTAAGAAAATCTGCTCCAGAAAAATCGCAGAATTATTAGATCTGTTTAAGCTTCTGGTCCTGGATCATTTCAGACGACACACGCAAGAAGGACTGTTGACCTGGATGTCTGTGTGCAGGTAAAAAAGTTTGAGAATGAACTTGTTTTTTATAAGAAATCTGTGAGTTCCATACGGCTCATGAAGAACGACAATGACATGAAAGTCAATAAATGAGAGTTCTGTGATGGTGAAAAAATTATTTTTGTGTCAATCACTGGGGAAATACAATGTGGTTACATTTTATTAACTTTTATCAAATTTTTACCAATCAAACTCCCTTTTAGTGACACGTTGTGGATCAGTTCCTCATCACTTACATCAACAGGTAAGTGCTTTATCTACAACAGAACTCGTACTATTTTCAAGGACCAGTTGTTAAGTTGTGGCAGATAAAATAACCCTTATTAAAACTTGATTTGCAGTCTTCTGAAATATTTTCTTTCCTATAAAATCCTCCTACCAGAATTAACTGTGCATGCACACAACAAGGTCTCCCCGAGGGCACGAGCCTATAATTTTTTCCTACCAGACCGGTATTAAAGGTTAGAATCTTGTATCAATGACTCTGCGTGATTTTGAGTTGAGTTTAAATAGGGAAATCACCAGAAGTAATTGATGAATTGTCTAGTTTTTTTAATCTGTAGTTCAGCTAGAAATAAAGCTAACGTGTCTTAATTTATCGTAATTTCCCAAACATACCCAGCTATACAATAAAAAAATATATTATTTTTATGCAGTCTAACTTGTGTCTCTGCTAATGAGGCCTTAAAAAACAAGGATAAGATGCATTTCTTGTCACTTTATAAATGGAAATGTTTTAATTTGACTTTGATTGTCAGAGAGAAGTGACACAGACGAGCAGGCTGTACCAGGATGACGATGACGGAAACAACTATAAAAATAATTGTCATGAACATCTGCAGTCATTTTTAGTAGTATTTATTAGCCGTGATGAATTGATGAAGACAAGGTGGAGCGGGTCAGACCGGAGGTAATAACGCCCAACATGGGTATAGGTGTAAATATCAGCAATCTGGCAGAGCTGGGTCACGCCTTGCCAGTTATGATATAGAAGTGACAGCCGTTGGCTTCCTATCCAGAATGCTGCTCATCAGAGGGGTTTTCATCTTTATCAAACACAGATCTACATTGTCACCCAGGCATACCCATAGCGTTTACATTTACCAGAAGCAAACAGGACAACACACACCATGAATGAAAGTCAATATAACTGTCTGACAGACAGGTGCAGAGGCAGAAACATTCTGCCATGTAGTCATGTCTCAGTCCACTGACTCTAACAGTCTTCTGCAGTGATGCGCAAGATGTGCTGGCAGACACTAAAAGGTTGACATTAGTGATAACTTACTTGTTCCAAAAGCATGGAGCAGCTCCAGTTCTATGTGATAGGATTCAAGGGGTCGGTGAAATTAAATGATCAAAATAATGAGCTACAGCAAATGTTAAAACAGAGGATCTTCTTCTTTTCCTTTCAGCGTGTCCCTATTTTTCAGGGGTGGCCACAGCGAGTCAACAATTTAAATCTTACCCTGTCCTCTGTATCCTCAACTTTAACTCCAACTACCTCCATGTCCTCTGTCACTGCATCCATCAATCAGTCCAAAATGTCCAAACCATCTCAATCTGTCTTCTCTAGCTTTTTCTCCAAACCTTCCTGTCTGTGTTGTCCCTCTAATCACCTCGTTCCTGATCCTGTCCATCCTTGTCTCTCCTGAAGAGAATCTCAGCATCTTTAACTTTACACCTCCAGCTCTGCCTCCTGTCTTCTGCCTATTCCTAGTGTCTCTAATCCCACCACTGTCCTGTAAACCTTCTAGACTATCTTCTATCACTGGTCACTCCTGAAATGTTATAACAGAGGTTAAAAGTCCAAATGTGGTCGTTCAACTCACAGTGTAAACTGAGTGTAAAATTCACCTACGTTTACGAATTTATGTTGCCTTGTTACTGCAATAAATGTTGAGCAGGCAGAAACGCTGTTAGTTAATTCCAATTTAATTGACAAAGTGCATGTGTTTTGTTTTTTTTACAGAATTGAGGACTTTAATCGATGGAAAAAAAAAATAAGTTTGAATTTTACAGTGTAAAGATAATCATAGTCTTTTAGCCATTACTTTAGTCATAATAGGGATTTATGACCACATTGATTTTTTTTATTTCAGCTCTAGCCCATCTTACAAGCTAAGGCAGAAAGTCTTTTAATCATGCATATGTCCACCAGCTCTCAGCGTCAAAACACAGCAACTTGTGAAAACAAATCCAGTCACTCTCAAGAGCTCCTCATTTCCTACTCCCTCCATGACATACAGCAAAACCACATCAAACCCACTGGGATGTTAGTCAAGGTCAATGGTTACATGTTGACATCCGTCAACGTGGCTGAAAACAGGCAGCCAGTCTTATCTTGTGGACTTCCTGGTGTTCACACTTCTGTGACTATACTTTCCATAAGCATAGGGTAGCAGGAGAAATAATAAGAGGATAGTTTATGACTTTCCCCACGGACATTTCTATACTATAACATTGTCTAATAAGCAGTTAGAGTTCCCTTGATCATGGTCCAGGCGATCTATTGTGCTACCTGCCAAGCATAGATTAATCAGTTTGAGAGGACCTCCTCTCCTCACACACGTTTCAGTGATCAGTGTGATGAATGTGACTGCAACTACAGAGTGAAGATTCATGAAGATGTCATTGAGACAAACATAGCAACATTAAAGTCTCTTTAATCAAAGTGTCACACCGGTGTTCTCACAGTTGCAATGGCAACCTATTTACACTGCAATTAAATTAATTATTTTTTTCATTCTATACTTCCATCTGTGGACTACCAAGTTTAGAGTTCAGAGTTCTGAATAGTCTGGGTTTCTGGTCCATTTATGTAGAGGCACTTCATTCATAGAACAAAAACAGGTCACAAGACTCAACAGTGATAAAAGTACAGAGGAAAGAGGGTGAACAGCAAAGACCCCAATTCATTACAAAGATGCCCTGGTTTGGTCGAGACCACCTAACACCGTATCACTCTGCTCTCCTCCAGAGAATAGGTGCACGCTGTGAGTGATCACAAAACAAGCTGTAACTATAACCAGGAGTAGGACATTTTCTAGATCCAATTAAAGTCTGCAGAGGCCAAAGTCAAAGCAGAATGAGCCTGGTTTTCTATCAGTCACACGAGTAAACAGTAAGGAAGTTACATAGTTATTAGGGCTGGGTATTGATTCAAATTTTCTAAATCGATTCGATTCGATTCACAAGGGTTTGATTCGATTCAATTCACGATTCGCTTCAGTTTTCGATTCAGTTTTTGTCATATCAATTATAGTTCAGTACCAACGTTATTCTCAGAAGAATCAAAGCTAAAATTTAAACTTAATCCATTTGCTAATAAAAAATTACTCAAGGCAGTCATATTAATCCATTGTTGTTCATTGGAAAGTAAGTAACAGTAGCATTCAGGAACAGTAGTATTAGGAAGAAATATAGCAAGTAAGGTTGCATTGATATTCACGTATTGACATGTGAGCATTAATAGAGTTCTTCAAGTAAAGCAGGTACAGAAAAACTGTTTTTTATACAGGTGGCTGAATGTATTAGCGCTCCATGCATAATTATATGCAGAAAATATACCCTAGAGAACATTAAGTTCAACTTGGAACTGACTAAATAACATGTCTAAGATGTGGGACTTGTTGTAAAGGAAATCTACTATGTAATTTCACAGGCCTAGAAGGAGGACATATATGCTAAGAGACCATGTGGGAACTGCATAAACATCTGTTAATGTAAGACGTGAGTGGTTTTGATTTTCATGTCATAAGAGAGTGCCAGCCGCTTTGTTTAACGTGCGTTGCAGTGCACTACATGCACTACGTACAATAATACATATAGAATTGGATGTTGGCAATTCAAAGAAAGAACTTGATAACTTACTTTAGATTGATCTAAATGGGCGACTACTTCATGCACTCCACAACCTCAATGTGCTCCTTCCAGTGCTTATTATAGACTGTCAGTCACAAATGCTGCAGTAAAAAAAAAAAGATTGCACACAGAAGCAGCTGTTTAAACATCTGTCAGGCTCACAGATGGAGTAGGGGTCTTTATTCAGAGGAACAACTAATGGGATTTACCTGCAGTCATGGATGACCTTGTCTAGATGTTGTATGACATTCACAAGCCACACCGGCACTGAGGCACCTCCAGGGTATTTTAATTATGACACTTCCTCTGGTTTGGCCAGGACCTTGTTGACACTTCTTCGTGGTTGGGTATACCACCTAGAAGATGAACTGTCAGAGACGACATGGGGCACATTGGTGTCCTTGCCATCTCCTCCTAAACTCACAGCTCACCTTTTCTATCATTTAAAGGACACGCAGAACATTGCTGCCAAGGCTCTATCAGCCAAGCAGGACATCTTTTGCCTACAGACATTGTTTAACGGGTTCCACTTACATTTAGATTAATAACTGGTAAATTTAGCTATTTTATGACAAGCTAGATTTCACTTTTCACAAATTGTATTTGAAAAAAGTTACTATAATACAAACCACTTCACATTTAATGACAATAACAGCAACCAATTTTTAACTAAAGAAAGAAAGAGATTGAAAAAATAATAAAAAAAGATTTTGAAAAGATTTTAAAAAAGCAAGCTAAAAGACAACTATGAGAGAGAGAGGGAGTGCTACAAAAGTAAAGTAGAAAAGAACATAAATATGAACAACATATAACTATAACAGCCAGTTGAGGCAACCCTTGACAAAAAGACAAAAAAACAAAACAACAAACATTTCACTGTTGTACAGCTACATGTACAATTAACATAAATATAATTTTTAGTGTCTTTCTTTTTTTTAGTGTCACCTGAACTTTTTCTATTTCTTACTTTCTATTTCTCTTTATTTCTCCAACCTGAATTCTGCCTTGAATCTATTCAGTTCAGTGTGTCTCACATGTTTTCTCACTCACATCAGTCTCATCAATATTTAATATGTGCACACTAAGTGCGCTCATGTTTCTTAGCTGTGTTGAGTTGATCCCTTAAAAAAGAGCTTATTCTATCAACCGTTATAAGTTATAGGCTAATTATTTTGTTCTAAATGCATTTCTGCCGTGTTTTGTTGTTGTGATACCTTCATTTATAATTACAGCAAATTAAATTTACAGCCCGTTGTTCCGGTGTAATTATGCCAATGTTAATGAATTTCTGGAACCTTGCTAATTGATTCCTCCAAACACTCACTAACCTTTTTAAATGGAAACTATGCCATTACTGTGGCAGTGAACAGTCTTAGCGGTGAAGCAGCTGTTGTTCAGCTCCTCCCAACAGCAGAAATTTTCGTATGAGCTCAGCTCTCACTCTCAGTGACCCAGAAATCTTGCCAGTTAGCTGAGCAGTCTGATAAGTTGCTTTGTCAAAGCAGAGACTGCAGCTTATGCAGTCATTACCAGAGAGGTTAATGACAAAGGTCCACTGTCACTGGAAATAGACATCAGCAAAGCAGTGAAATGTAAAGTATCAAACTCTTAGAAGTTGCTGTTTTCTAGTATTCTCTTAAGATGTGTGTACTTGCATCTTCAAGCATTTCCCTAAAAAAATTAATAAGAACAGAATTTATTTTTTGCTGTTTTAATTGGGCCACACAAAGCAGTTGGTGATCAGCAGGAATGCTACGGTTATTTTTTGTGAGACGTTAGGACAAAGATTTGATTAAAAAAAAGAAACTAATCAGGCATTTGTCAGATTCATGTAGAGAACATTGGGATTTTTCTGCTCCAAAATAAAATTGGCAGAATAACTTTAGAGCAGTGTTCCAACCTTTTTTGCATCACAGACCAGTTAAATGTACTATTTTCAAAGGACCGGTAGTTAAATTGTGGCAGATAAATACCCCTAATTAAAAGTAAATTTGCTGTGTTCTGAAATATTTTCCTACCCATAAAATCTTCCTACCAGAATTAACTGTGCTTGAACACAACGAGTGTACCCAGCCTATAATTTTCTCCTACCAGACCGGTATATAAGGTTAGAATCTTGTATCAAAGACTGCCTCATTATGAGTTGTTGTCTTCGCTGAGAAAATATTTCCTAATCAAATATAGTTGCATTATTGATGATGGAATCCTAGCCATTCTATTGGTCCGTTCTTTTGTTGATATGGGTATGGATCAAGTGGAAGTAATAGACAGATGGGGATAAAAGGAAACATTATTTCTCTGTGGCCCGGCACCAATTTACCACGGACCGGTACTGGTCCCCGACCCAGTGTTTGGGGACCATTGGTGTATAGCACTTTGGGAATATTTAGGGGTTTTTCATCCTCTTGGATGAACGCTGGTACATACTCCAGAGGTTGGGGAACTTTCCTGGTTCTTCAGGACCTGGTTCTTCTCTTGTTGAGACTGAGGGTCACTAGAAGGTATGACACGTTGGTCAGATCTTCCTGGAGTTTCCATCCACAGGAGACAAAGCTGATTCCAACCCCGTCCCTCTCCATCCCTCTCCGTCCCTCTCTGTTCGTCTCCGTCCCCAAGACAGAATCTTGCAAAGAAATCCGACTTTGACTTGAAGCTTGGGTTTTTCCTACGTTGGCCTCAGGCATTTGTGTGCATTTCCCTGAACTAATAAAAGAGCTAAAAACCCAGAGAGAACACAGAAATCAGTGTGAAAATCTGATTTGCGGTTTCTGCTGTGATACCAGCCAGTGAATGTTGGTGCCACACACTTAACTCAATGACTTGGCCATTTAAGCTTGATGGCACAGCTTAAAAGTGAGGTTTACTGTTGGAGTTGGTAAGTAGAGTGACAATTGTTACATACTCTTACTCTAACTGGCTCTGGTCATGGTTCCTGGAGGGCAGCAGCTCTCCTGTAGCCTTTCTGGATGCTGAGAGTTTATGTTAATGAGCCTGGCCACAGCCAGTTAGGGAAATCAGGCAGATGCTTGATTTTTTCATCCTCCCTCTCCCGTCTCCTGAGCATTGGCTGACTTTGGGATATTACATACAAATTAGCGCTTTAGACTCTCTGCTCTCTCCCTCTCTCTCTCTTTCATTTGTATAATGTAATTTGGCTTTTCATTGTTGTCATGGCATTTTTCTTTAAGTAAAGCTGGTCTGTGTGGATATCCTGCAACCTTCTGAGTTCCCTGAGTGGGCCATGGATCCTGTTGTGCAAAATGAAAAGAGCGTCAAAGGTGAACTGGTGAAGGAACAACAGGAACAACAGGGTCACGGTTGGAGTTAAACCAACTGGCTGGGTTCTGCCCTGGCCCTGTCACACAACCACATAGAGTTTATTTCCGGGAGAGTGATGTTTGATTAAGTTAGTAACATCTAGCAGCAAAATGATATTGATGAAGTTGTTGAGTATCTCACAGAGAAAAAAAAGTGGCCTTCAGTTCATAATTAGAATACAACACATACACGGGTTACAAAAGGAAATGAGAAGAGGTTAAAAATCAGTTATTTTAGGAACAGGCAACTATTATTTGAATATTGCAACAAGATAATATACAGGTTGACTGTAACTGTGAAGCAAATGAAGACACATGTCACACATTCTGTAATAAAAATAAATCGATGTGCTGATGTGACATGTCAACAGAATAAAATATGTTTACAGAATCTCCAAGAACATGAGATTCCCGACACAGAACCTGTAATATCTGTATGCAGTTTGTCTCTGCTTGTTGACTACCTAACATGACTGTTTTCCCCCTCACCATCCTTTCTCTCAGTGTGGTGTGGACAGCATACGTCAAGAGTGTTTATCATTAGTACAGAGGATTTAGCTGTAAACAGACTACATCATTACCAAGTATAATTACATTTGGTTCCAAGGTCTAACTGCAGGGAGAGACACAAGGACACACTGACAAAGTTGTACACAAATTTGTCCCATGATTTAAGCAGGGAGATACAGGCTATAATAGAACTATAGTGAAGGGATTAACTTATTAACTGGCAATTGCAAAGTTGGCGGGAAAATAGTGACACTATTAGTTTATGTTGTATTTGCTAAATTATTTTTGTGTTAAACTAAACAACTGATGGCATAGAGACATAAATAAGGACATCTGCATAAATGTCAAGACTTTAGACCAGTGGTCCCCAACCACTGGGCCAGGGACCAGTACCGGTCCGTGGGTGAATTGGTGCTGGGCCACAGAGAAATAATGTTTCCTTTTGGCCCCATTTGGCTATTACTTCCACTTGATTCATACACATATCAACAAAAAGAACTGAACAATAGAATGGCTAGGATTTCATCATCAATAATGCAACTATATATGATTAGGAAATATTTTCTCAGTGAAGACAACAACAATGAACATAAAGTGACTCTGTGTCATTGATACAAGATTCTAACCTTGTATATCAGTCTGGTAGGAGAAAACTATAGGCTGGGTGCACTCAAGAACCCTTGTTGTGTGCATGCACAGTTCTTTCGGGTAGGAAGATTTTATAGGTAGGGAAATATTTCAGACCACTGGAAATTTACGTTTTATAAAGGGTGTTTATCTGCCACAACTTAACGACTGGTCCGTGAAAATAATATGAGACATTTAACCAGTCTTTGGCGCAAAAAAGGTTGGGGAACACTGCTTTAGACAGTTAGCTTGGTGATACCATTTCCTCAGGTATTTGTGGTAAAACTGCAGTCATAGCATCCAAGAGCTTTTATTGTCATCTCAACTGACTTCAACCATGTCTCTTAAGAGGCTAGAGGGAGGCTTAGGTAAATTAATTGGTGATGTCAATGCTGTTACTCCGAGCAGGACTAGGGGGCATCATCTGCCTCTGGTCCTAACTCTTCATGCCATTGCACCTCAAGCTTTATCAAAATGACAAAAGTAATGATCTGGTACACAATGATCACCACAAGCCCAGACACTCAAAGTGCAATAACAGCTAAATGTATAGTACAGGACCAAGAGAGAACAAAAAGTCAAGAGAACATAGAGTGATACAGAAGAAGAGGAACAAGCTGGAAGTCTGGGACAAAAGTAAAGAGAAGAAAAAAAAGGGTCCTCTAACAAAGTCTGACACAGAAACATTGTAATCAATGCAGGGAAGTGGATGAGTTGGTGGTTGGTAGAGATGTTTATGTAGTAAATACAAAAGTTCATTACAGAGCGAGACATGATCAATATGCCCTTTCAAAGCGCAAGCCAGCAAACAACTAGACAACCTCCAGTGCTCAATAACGACACCCCAATTGTTTCCTCTCCTTATGTGCTTCTTTTTTTTTCCAACCACACTTTCTATGTCGCATTGTACTGTATAATGCTGCGGATATCATTTGCAATAATGCAATTGGCTTCGCAGGGAGATCAGAATAATTGCACTCCACCCAAACAAAGTGCTGTACTAATGATGTAACATAGCCACAGGCTATTGTGAGAGCAAGCGCGTCCTATGCTACTGAGCTTATGCCACTCTGATGATGATCTAACTGTGTTTCTATGTGTCAGCACAGGGGACAACAAGGCTATGAGGGGGACAGATAGATGATGTAACCCGCCCACCCACTGCCAAATAAACACACGTCTCTGAGAAGCTACCCCCCCCACCTTACAGTAACTTCATCATCACATATCATTCAAAGTAAAAATAACAGGAAGAAAAACACAGGACAAAATCACAGATTGTTACCAATCAAAGGTTGATTCAACCTTTTTTCAAGAAACCTTAGCATACTCAAAAAAAAAAACGCATGATCTCAATAAGGGTTCCACAAAGAACTTTTTAAGCAGGGGCAAATATTAGTACCAGAGAATACCCAGATACAAGTCCTCCTAAAATATGGTATCAGGGGTTGTCCCAGCAAGTCAATAATTTCCATCTCACCCTGTCCTGTATCTTCAACTCCTAGCTCCATCTTCCTCCATGTCCCCTCTCACTGCATCCATCAATCAGTCCAAAATGTCCAAACCATCTCAACCTGTCTTCTCCAGCTTTTCCTCCAAACCTTCCTGTCTGTGTTGTCCCTCTAATCACCTCATTCCTGATCCTGTCCATCCTGGTCTCCCCTAAAGAGAATCTCAGCATCTTCAACTCCTCCACCTCCAGCTCTGCCACCAGTGTTCTACCTATTCCTAGTGTCTCTAAACCATACGTCATGGAAGATATGGTATTAAATATAATTGTAATAAATAATGTTGACATAAAAAAAATTATTATTGTATATGTCCCTGGTATTGCACCAATTCTCATCAAATTCAAAGTTTGAAAACTTTAACAACTGGCTTCTCTAATGCAAAGGTTCCTTTTCTGTCACAGACTTTTACAGTTTAACACAAAAGCTGCTGCATACCTCCAGAGAGGACTCCAATGTTCAGCTTGTGTGATTTATTGTTCTGTTTCATTGTTGTTGTGCGGCCATAAATAAAACACAGAGAAGTCTGCCTGGCTCCAGTCAGGACAGGGGTGCACTCGCTGACCACGTTTACACTGCTGCGTTCAATTAAAAAGTGTTTCCAACAGCCATTATATCCCTCTGCGACATAATTTCTATATTTTTTAAACGTCAGTTTATTGTTGCACACTTCAAAATGTAAAAAAAAACTAACTATGCAAATTACGAAAATGACTGCCAGAGATAGATGCTTAAGATTACAAGCAGATAAAAGAAGCTAAAACAGATTTTTTTAAAAATATGGAGTGGTAAATAATGTAGGAAACTAATATTGATTGCTACATTTTGTGCTGAACAAAAACATCTCCGTTTTTAAATGACTTTAAGACATCTGGGAACATCAATGAGTAGCCACCAGAAGAGAGAGCATTAGCATCAGCATTAGAACTAATTTAACAGGACATAGTAGTTAAAGTGAGCTGAGGATTTAGAATAAAAACGACAGATAACAACATTGAAGTTGATATTATTCTAATGCAATACTGTATCAAATGTAACTTTACCAACTGAACTGGCTTCTAATAAAAGGATGCAACACAAAGCATTTGATGATACATTTGTTCCAAACATGCACAGATACATTTGCACATAATAATAAAAAAATGCATGACTGACAATTGAAAAAAACTACTACAACAACACTGGACTTTGAGTGTAATAATTAATTTTAAGTAAAAAAAATAACACTCAATAGCAGCCAAAAGGAAACAAACTAATGATCATACATCCACACAGGTAGATGATGGCTTATCATGGTTGGTAACATTTCTGAAAGATAATGTTGTACCATTGATGGACAAGGACACAAACGCATATGTATCGACGAGAGATTTGGAGACTTTATACAGTAGCATATAAGAATGCATGACTGGATATCGCTAAGCACCAAGAAAAAGGGTTAATACAGTATTTAAGAAAACTAGTGCGGTGAAGGATATAGTAGTGTGACAGAAATCAAACTATGAAGCAAAGCACAAATAAATCTGTCATGAGAGAGGGCAAGTTAAAGGGAGGAACAGTTCCAAATGAACAGATTTACAACAAATATCAAAGAGAAATGCAAAGAGATTATGTGGCTGACAAAGTCTTTATACTCAAGAGTTGGTCACCTTAGGCCAGGTCCATCCCACAATTCATAAAACCAGAATTGACTGGTCTTATGACCTTCAACCAATCAATAGAGCTGGAATCTAGGTCTTATCTTTATACCTGATGGCAACAACTGTAACATCCAAATAAGTGGAACGTGACCGCAGATTTCAAAGTCCTCGAAGGTGAACACCACTTTTAAAGTCATGGAACGTGAGCGCAGCTTCCAAAGATGTGGAGCATAATTGCTGCATCCAAAGTTGCTGACTGTGACCACAACGTCCAAAGTCGATGAGCGTGAATGCAAAGTTGCTGAACGTGACACCATAGGATTAGAAATGGCATGGCAACCTAGTAGAGCACAACAATGGCACAGCAGCCTAGTAGAGTATGGCAATGGCACGGCGGCCCAGTAGAGTATAGTAATGGCACGGTGGCCCAGTAGAGTATAGTAATGGCACGGTGGCCCAGTAGAGTATAGTAATGGCACGGTGGCCCAGTAGAGTATGGCAATGGCACGGCGGCCCAGTAGAGTATAGTAATAGTAGAGTATAGTAATGGCACGGTGGCCCAGTAGAGTATGGCAATGGCACGGCGGCCCAGTAGAGTATAGTAATGGCACGGTGGCCTAGTAGAGTATAGTAATGGCACGGCGGCCTAATAGAGTATAGCAATGGCACGGCGGCCCAGTAGAGGACAGCAGAGGCATGGCTGCCTGACAGTAGATAGCAGCGGCACGGCAGCCGATAAAAAGAAAAAAATAAAAATAAAAAGATGATGCTCCCTACCATGTTGAAGATCTTCATAAGCCTCAATATGGAATATAAACCTAAAACAAAGACAATTCATGTTAACTATCTAAGCTTTAGTTGGAGTACCACATTTATCAAACGATTAATTTTGTCTAAGTTCATCTGACCTTGTCTTTTAGCTGCGGGAGTGTACTTTGATACTCCACATGTTCAACCTCGTCCCCATGTGCAGAAACTCCATCTGTTCAAACATTGTTCATTACAAGTTTATTAAAATGTAGAAAATTCATTTTAAGAAATTGCTTGTAGAAGATACTGCTGAAAATTTGTAAATCTCTTCAGCAGCAATATCAAACTTATAGTCAGAGTGTGTCAAATTTATAAGTGGAAAAAGGTCACAAGCCAAATTGAATATTTATTGAAGATTTGAAGAAGATTGTTGTTAATTGACTGCAAATAATAAATGTAATTTTTTTTTCTTTCAATGTTTATGGGGTGGTGCACGCTGCTAGCTTATATTTAGCATCCATACTTAGCACCTATTAATTAATTGATTAATTGATTAATTAATTAATTTTAATATTGACTTGCTCACTCCCCTCAAAAAGGGCCGGAAGAAGAAGAATATATTTTAATTTGACTTTTGCAAGTTAAATATTATTATCATTATAAATAAACTAAATATACCAAATATTATAGTATACATACTTCACTTGGTATAATCCATAGGATCAACTAGTCTGGTTTGGTGTAGTCTAGTGCCTCCAGGCACTTATTCATCAATAATTCATTATAGTATAAATTAAAATACTCAGTGAAACCGTAGTGAGTAAATTTGTCAAGAACACACTATGCTAAATTGAGTTTTTATCCCATATACTCCAGCTCAGCAAAATATCCCACCAAACATTAGAATCATTTCATACACAACAACGTACTCCAAACAGTGCCCGCATTTTATTGTACTTTTTTTTGCTTACATTTCACGTTTTCCACAAGTTTTTAAGAAAGCTTTGTTATATTTAGCTACAAGAAACGACGACAATTGGAGAATTAAAGCAAAAAGTATCTTACATTTCCCTCTGACTCGTTTATCCGGACGAGGTCGAAGAAAATTATACATTTGTGACTTTTTAAATGTGATTTGTCAAAACAACAACAAATTTGATAAAACAACGAGTATTTGAAGGTTTAATCCGTATAGGAGTAGTTCGTCACTGCGCTAATTGAAGCCAATAATCTTCAGGCGCGCTGTGGACACCATCTTGCCCACCCATATACGGCATCTCAACTTGGACAAAAATCGGTAGAACGCATTTGGACATGCGCAAGAGGGTGCCGCAAATTGTCGCTAATTGCTGCAAACAGCTTCTCTGTCGAGTTTTTCCTTCAAAGAGAAAATTACTTTGTATTAAATAATTGACCCATTGACTTTTTATGATTTGTTAAATTCAAGTTAAAATGACTATTTTTTTGATAGTGTTAACGTTTTGTCTCTTTGAAATTGAAAGGTTCAAAGCATTTTCCACTTGCCAGTTTGCTGAGTAAAGTTTCATATCAAACGACAATGTAAACACATTTATTCAAGCTTATTTGATAAGCCCCGCAGGTAGATATATGAACAGGTTACCAGTGGTAGCAGAAGATCAGAGAGAAGTGAAGAAAAGAGTGATTTATTCATGAGTTTCATCCTGGTGAAGAGAGAAATATTTCCTACATTGTTTTTGTTTTTCTCAGTAATCCCTACAGGCATAGACAGAATAAATAGTTGTCATGACACGTGTTTTCTCAATAACCTTTTAACATGTTCTCCTCTTTATACTCACCATACTTGTCTCCATTTGCTGTATTAATTTCCCACAGTTTTATTATTTATAATTGCATTTTTCCACATTACGTTTTGATGTAGGGTTGAACTGGGCGGAAAACAAAAACTATTGTGCTTGGAATAGAACCAAAACCAGGAACAATATACTTTCTTTTGTTCTGGAACAGAAATGCTTATTTAAAAAAAATGGTAACCATTTAATACTTTTTTAAAAATTCTGTGTAGCCTACAATCAAGGACATTAGTCATCTTAGGAAATTAAGAGTTTCCTGTGAGATACTACTGTCACATCTTGAAGGCAACAACAAGAGGTGAATACTGTAGTCTGGTAATAAAAATGTGTTAGTTTGAGACACCATATTAATAGAATTGTCCATGTTGCTGACGAGGACCATAATTAACTGTTCCTGGAATTATATTTTGTTGTTCATAACAGTTTAAAAAGGTCTGAATTTTATGTAGGAATCCAAAACTTTAACTATTAAACTTTCTGTTGAGTTTTTCAAATGGATTCTTCTTGGTTGGCTGGAAACACACACACTAAAAACTGGGGCTTTTATTATATTTGTTTTTCAGATGTTGTCTTCTCTGATGTGTATTACATGCATGGCTGTAAACTTTTTGTTATGCATTTGTACTCTTATCAGTCGTTTAGACCAGTATTTAAGGAATGAGTTTAGAGATAGAAGGAAAAACATAATAAAAACCAATATATAAAAGTAGAAAATTAATATTAAACGTAAAATATCCATTTAACCTCTTCATCTCAACAGGGTTACGAGGGCAGGAGTCTCTCAACTACCACCCAAATCAACACACCGCACCCTAGCTTCCTACAGTTGGTGAGCCCCCTAGAATATCTTAAATATTCTTTGCTTTATTTTGTCTATTTACTTCAAAAAGTAGACGCCTGCTCAGAGTTAATTACTATATGGAGACTGAGAAAGTCAGAAAGGCCAGTGTAGCTGTGCTTCCAGCTGCCCTCCAGCCCTGACAAAGCTTCAGTCAATGCACCAGCTTACACAGCTCAAATTAACGGTGTTGCTTTTGTTTTATCAATATTTACACTCTACGCTCAGCCACACTGAGACCTGGTTTCTTTCAACATATTCAGCACAGTCTGGCATCTTGAACATAGTGAGTATATACTGATGTGGGTGACTAAAACCTTGGATACCACAGGGTGAGTCCAACCTGAAGTCTTGTATGTTCTGAGGTCTTAGTAGATCTGTGAGTTTTTCTTTTGCAATATTGGATCATTTTCTTCTTCCTGTCCTATCGGCCTGTCCCTTTTTCCAGGGTTGCCACAGTGACTCTCCATAAGGAAATATTTTTTGTTTTTTTCCATATTTGATCTGGCCAAAGTTTTATACCTGATGCTTTTCCTCACATTTCTCCCTAGTGGCTCCCTATAATAACTATATTATTAACAATATGTATTACATGTACTGTGGTAAAATATATTTTTTGGTTGGTGGTGTGCCCCAGGATTTTGTAAATGTAAAAAAAAAAAATTTTTCCAAAAGGTTGAAAATGTTCTGACCCAGATGACATCTGTGTGTTGATTGTGTTGATTTTTCATTCACCAGCTTCCTATGCCTCCAGAACAATACAACACATGCAGTTACAATAAAAAAAAACACTTATTATAGGAAAAAAAAGCTATTTTTTTCCTGTGTGTATGATTTGTATTTATTTCCTTTTGTCCGCCTTCTTTTCTTCGCAGCTGTCCCTCTTGTTTAGCAGAACTTAAGTGCACATAAATAATGGCTTGTCAACCAATGCTCATTCAGAGAAGAAAAGCACATCAAATAACATAAGGCAGAAAAAGACGGGAATAGATGTTTCTCAGACTGACAGCAGACAGAAAATTCCATACCCAGCTAAAGATTGCCAGGTCTTGGTGATTTGAGGGCTAAGGGGAAGTGAGGAAACGCATTTACAAAGGTTAGCAGCAGGAAAGCCTTGTGTTCAGTCCTCTCTCAGTCAGAATCAATGCACCAAAATCCCCTAAAGCCAGATCCTCTTACATCCCATCAATTATTCAGCTGGGCTCTTTTGTACAACTACCCCTGTTTACAAGGACTATCTGGACAATTGTAAAGGTTTGTGTTCCTGCTGAGCCCCCCATCACCTTCCAACCGCACACGTTGATTACACTGTGATTTAGATCCATCCCGCACCGACTCCTTCTCCCCCCCAGATCCCACACCACTCACATCAGTGCTGACAGGGCATCTGTCAGCCTGGCACAGAAGAAGCCGAGGAGGTGCATATATCGCCCTGAGCTCTCTGAGGGTGAACAGTAGAGTAGAGAAGAATGAGAGCTGCCCGTCACTGCCTGTGGAGCCTGCTGTCTGGGCTTATGTGTTGGGTATGTCATTTGGCCCACAGCGCCAGGAGATGTGCAACCGTGGTCTGAAATATTTGACTACAGGACCACCAGTGCAGTGCACAGATAATGTCCAGAATTATAGTCTGCTTAGCATCTGTGAACAGTCACATGGAAATAATGCAATTTCTCTTTGGAGTGAGTCAGTTGTTTAGTTAGTTTATTTATTTTATAAACTAACTCAACAATTTTAAATTAAAATGAATCAGATTTTATAATTTTTTTTTCAACAGATTAGCAAAATGACTTTACTATACTGTAAATTGGGGTTCAACAGCTTTTTTAAGACTGAGAGCTACTTCAAGTGTACTTAGTAATACAATTAGTTATATTTTTGATGTATGAAATAATAATTAAATAATATTCAGGTTTGGGCAGGGGATAGGAACAAAAAAAACAGAAACTAAATTATAAGTCATGCCAGTTTTATTTTGCTCTTTAAAAATTCTGTATATCCTACAAGAAAAGTCATTTGTCTCCTAAAATGTCCTTTGTAGCCAGCAATGACCCTCTGAGGTTCACTTCCTGTGACGTTAACTGACTGAATGGGGAGAGAGGGTGGACCATTGGACTGTATGGGGTGGACTGACTACTGACTACTGTCAGACTACATCTGAAAGGCAACAGCAAGAGGTCAATATTGTAGTCTGTCAATATGGAAAATGTTAGTTTAAGACCAGTGCTTCTCAATTATTTTCTGTTACGCCCCTCCTAGCAAGAAGAAAACAAATTGCACCATTTTCTATAAATAATAGCATTTGTCTATAAAGTAGCTACACCTCTGTGTAACATTGCATCCTTGTTAACATAAAGAAAATAAAAAAGAAAGAGTTATAGTTCAACTTACAAAGATGTGCAATTACACTTCATTGTAGTACGGCGGAAAAAAGCATGTTCCCCAGAGTCACACTAGGGGGGCCCACCCCACTATTTGAGAAGCAGCGGTTTAGGACACAATACCAGAACAAACTTTACCTCATGGCTGCAGCAGCTC
>JAFBJS010003817.1:27382-51285 GCA_016785265.1 Paraplagusia blochii
CTGCCTGTTTTATTTTGCTCTTTAAAAATTCTGTGTATCCTACAATTCTGTGTATCCTACAATATATATATATATATATATGTATATATATATATATATATAGTTATTAAACTTGATAATCAGTTGGCAAGGAATGTAATTAACCATCCCTGGTGCATTACATTTGTTCTAACTGTTTCAGAAACGTCAATTCTGGGATGGACCCCAAAACCAGAAATGTTAAAATACTATATTTCTGTCTCAGAATGAAACCATTGGCAATAAATTCTGGTAGAAAACCCTGGTTCTGGCACTTACAATAGTGGACACTCCTTTTACCATCGACATTGGATCCAGTTGGATATCATTGCAAGTGTAGCTCGTTCAATAAGTACAATAACAGTACAATTATTGACCGTCTTGTTGACTAGTTTTATTTTTTCAGAACATCCCCCCGAGCACCATGTTGGTGAGTCCTGCTGTTTATCAACTGATTCATTGTTCTGTGTTAGTCCTTAGGCTGAAATTTACCATTCTGTTCCATTACACATAAAGGATGTTGATAGAACTGTTCCATTCTAGGGTTTGGTCGTAGTTGGTCTTATTGGTACTTTTTACGACAAAATCAGTCAACTTAGACCAAGTTACCAGTGCTACGTCTTCTTCATGCTGTGTTTTTATTAGATAAAATGACCAAAGTCTTGAATCAGACCTCACTGGATGTGAGGATGTTGAAGGTAGCATCAATATCAAACTTAACTCAGAAAATGCTGAAAACAGTCGGACAAGTCGGGGAAAAACAAGAGCTTTCATACAGGAAGTGAAGCAGCTGAGAGGAAAATATTTTCACCTGAGTTTTACAGGAAAAACAACATTGTAGAACTGGTGGCTGACTGTGAGAAGTAGACGAGCAGAAAGTACACAAGCAGCGGAACTAATGGTTTCTTTGCATTTGATCCTCCTTTGTTCTGTCTCATCACTCTCTCCATACTTCACCTGCCAGGGAAATTTATGGGGATGCTGCGTCTCCACCCAGCGTCACGGACAGAAGACATTCCTCAACTAAACAAACCATTAATTTGGTAAATAAGGAAGGAGAGGGACATTTGGATAATTAATTATGAATAATGCATGCACACTTAGCTGCTGCTGTCACTGGTGAAAAGACTGAAACATTATAATGGAAGCCACATATTCAAGGTTTTGTATCTGAGCTGGATATAAACATACGCACAATTTTCTTGATGGAGATTTCCTCTGTTTGGGTTTTCATCATGTCAAATGTCAGATTTTATTATTTTTAATAGACTCAGACAGTGAACAGAAGCATTACCGAGCCAAATAATAGCACATTACCATGTATGCAGGGGTCATACTTATAATAAACTCTAAATGCATGTCACATTGTATTGTGTATATGAGGAATATTGAAACTCCAGTGAACAAAACCAGACATATAATGTGATATAATGGGTGAGGGTAACGTATCCCGGGATGTACTGCGTGTATTATCAGTGTTCCTTTGTATTCACCGTTGGATTTCTTCTCACTCCAGGCCCAATAAATATACACATACGTAATAATAGCCTGCAGGACAATAACTGTCATTTTCTCTTAGGAAAGCCAGCACACACATGTACCCACACACTGCAGTATCATAATTCCAGTTCCATTGATACTAAAGAATACAAATATAGCAGAGCGCTAGGGTTTTTAAGGTCAGTTTTTCAATTATAGTTGTGTTTTTATTCCCTTATTCTTGTTAACTTTACGGCTCTAAGACCAGGACTTTTTTTTGCTTTTTTTATATGATTTATTGGACTCCATGCTCCTGTTTTCTTTTTTGTGTGTAATCTGCACAGTTTATCGAATTTACGCTTTCAGTCATTTAAAAATTTTCAGACCATTCATTCATCTTCTTCTGCTCGTCTGTTGCCAGGTCACAGGGGCAGCTGGCACCACCCAGATCATATTGCACCATATTGTGAGCCTTCCTGTGGGTGGTGGACCCACAGGAAGTTATGTGGGTCGGGACAGTGCTATGCTCGGTGCACCTCAGTGCCAACCTGGCAGCTGTTGGAGTCAAACCTGAAACCCCGTGGACCCAAATCCGCTTCCTCAACCACTAGGCCACCACTGCCATTTCCAGACCAATGTATAGTCATTTTTTGGCAACTATAATATAATGTAATTCAGCTATCTTTCAGGGAAACTTTCAGGGACATATTTTGCTGCAATTGACTTTTGTTTTCTCTTTTTAGAAATCTTTTTGTTTATGGCTCTATTATCCAGTCAAAAATGCTTCTTTGAGAACAATTGGCAAATAATTAAAGCCATTGAGTTTAACAGATTTTTTACTTTTTTACAGATTTTTTTTACTGCAATTAATGCAATATTCTTAATTATTTAAGGCACATGTGTCAAACTCAAGGCCCGCGGGCCAAATGTGGCCCGCTAAGTCACTTAATGTGGCCCACAATGAATTTCACCAAGTTTTTATTACATTTTCTACTCATTACTTTTTGTGAATGCAGTAAATTAATGAAGATAAAATGCATTTTTTCACTTTGTCCCACTGCACCCCTCTACCTAATGTCCTACAGACGGTTACTGGTCCACAAACTGGTGGTTTGGCACCTGGAACCTGTACAGTCTTACATACAACTGGCCCTTCAAGGTGAACTGTACTGCTAATGTGGCCACTGGTAAAAATGGGTTTGACACTGCTGATTTACGGAGTACCTACGTCTTTTCACTACACATTGAGTTGGCTTTGGTCAAACAATAAAGGGTCATTTTCCCAAAAACAAACTCTGAAATGACTTTCAGGACCTCCCTCTATGGATGTATAAAAATAAAACAAACTAGGTCAGTAAACACAACAAAGAGGACTGTGAGCCCAGCTATCCGCTCCATAAGGCTGCAGACCTTGAGCAGCTTCCCCATACACCTACACAGCCACATGTGCATGGACGGGGCTTTATCAGCCCTGTTCACATGGGCTCAGGCACATGCGTTGCCAAGACTGCCTGGTTTTGGTCCATGCAAATGTAACCTGTTGGTCTAACAAAGGCTCAGGTCAGTGGAGCCTCCTGTGGCTAATTGCTTTGGAGAGATAAGTGACATTGACGCCAGAGGAGGAAGTGGCGCAGGGAGAGGAAGCACCGAGGAGGGGAAACGTTAATGAATTCCCATGTGTACTCCACCATAAATATCAGCACATGGCAGGCTGCTGGCAGGAGAACCCTTTGAGACACTTTTGACTGTAACTGTTTATTTAATTGAATTTTAACAAGGGCTGTTGAGCTGTTTGTGTTATATATGTTATGTGGTGCAAAGCAGTGGTCCCAACCACTGGGCCGGGGGCCAGTACCGGTCCATGAGTGAATTGGTGACGGGCCACAGAGAAATAATGTTTCCTTTTGGCCCCATCTGGCTATTACTTCCACTCGATCCATACCCATAGCAACAAAAGAACTGACCAATAGAATGGCTAGGATTCCATCATCAATAATGCAACTATATTAGATTAGGAAATATTTGTCTCAGTGAAGACAACAACAATAAACTCAAAATGACGCAGAGTCATTGATACAAGATTCTAACCTTTTATACCAGTCTGGTAGCAGAAAATTACAGGCTGGGTGCACTTGAGAAATCCTTGTTGTGTCCATGCACAGTTAATTAGGGTAGGAAGATTTTATAGGTAGGAAAATATTTCAGAACACTAGAAATGTAATTGTATTAAGGGATATTTATTTGCCACAACTAAACGACTGGTCCGTGAAAATAGTACAAGACATTTAATTGTTACGTGGCACAAAAAAGGTTGGGGGACATTGCTCTACGTCCATAGTCCATCTTCTGCAGCCTTCTTCTTCTCAGTGAAGACAACAACAATAAACTCAAAATGACTTAGGGTCATTGATACAAGATTCTTACTTTTTATACTGGTCTGGTAGCAGAAAGTTATAGGTTTTGTGCACTTGACAAATCCTTGTTGTGCCCACAGTTAATTCGGGTAGGAAGATTTTATAGGTAGGAAAATATTTCAGAACACCGGAAATTTAATTTTATTAAGGGGTATTTATCTGACACAACTTAACTGGTCTGTGGCGCAATCAGCGGTGGCGGTGGCCAGTGGAGACCACATGACCACATAAACATATCAGGAGGGCGCCGACGGTGTTGTGTTTACTCTTTTGAGCTGTTTAATTATAAAAATGTGGTCAGAATAATGAATTCAAGGTTGGTTTTAATCAAGTGTCACAGTTACTGAGCTGCAAACACAGACTCGTCCTATGAAAGGAGACAGTTCCGCACTTTGGCCTTTTGCTAATTTGTTTCTTGGAAAGTGACAGTGACAAGACCAGAGTGGGAGTCAGTCAGCGCTGATAAAACTGATCAGATCATCTCCATCAGCTAATCTCTCGCTCTGGCTTATATTAAATCAATGTCAATCTCAGACAGTCCAAGTCTGTTTTTCCCCAAACGGCAACAGCAACCAGCCGTGTGGTTGCCGTTGCCACAAATCTCTCCTCCTTCTGACAAATTCACTACATTTGAGAATTACCATCCTTTACTAAACATGAATCCAGAACCCACATTTACTGAACGTAGCTGCAGGCTAATACAAATTGGACTTGACACAAGAAGATGCACACGCCAAAAGAGCGGTGTTTCATCAGCTATTTGCCTCTTTTTCACTCTCGAGATTCCGACTGCGTGAATTGCTGACAATGAAATGATGAACTATCGGAGGCGTTTGACTTGACGATGCTAGTAGCCTCGAGGGAACCACCCAGGTTTAGTGCATAAACAAAGATAGGCTTTAAATACTCTTCACACACGCCTCCTCGTTCAAACACAGCAGACTGTGTTTTTTTTGTCACATATTTCTTTATGTTGTTTTCTACTTTCACTCGAGTTTCCTCTTGCTAATCTTTTCCTCTCGCCTCCGTCACGCTGCTTGTTTGCTTCAGTGTTTTCCCCCCGTTTCCCAGTTCCCTACCAGTTGCTTACCTGGCTTGAGTAGAACAACCTGTCTCTGTTGGACATTTGGTAAAGTGAGCGTCCTGCTGACCAACAACAGATGAATCTGCCCCCAGCCAAAAACCAGATACAGACCTGAAAGGTATCTTTAATCATTTTCAAAGTCATAGTTAAAAAGACGACCATGGATTCTGAAACAAAGAGCGGTCGATGCACAGATCTGGAATTTGCATACAAGGTGTCTGTGTCTCATTAAAGGCGAATATGCAAATATGAAATACCTCCAAGATGCCTCCAGGCCGACTTGTCTTCCATCTCTGGCAAAGGCAGAAGAGAAGGGTTGGTGTTTCTCTGGCCGGCTCCACAGAGCAGATGTGAGGATAGGTCGACTGCAAATACTGTCGTTAAATAGTTGCACTTCCAGAGAAGTACTGAATCAGTACACAGGGGTACGCAGCAGTGGTTAAAACCTGCTAATAGCTGGAAAGGAGTTTGTTGCAGCGTCCAACAGCAGACACCAGAGAGCAGCAATGTGCCGACTGCCTCCAATGGTCAGCATTTGTTTTTTGATTGTTTTTCGAGTTATTGGAGAGTTTGGAAAGTGGTTGAAAAAGGTTTTTAAAAAAGGTTATCAGCTTTGAGAACGGATAAATGAGTAAAGTATTGAATTAAGCCTCTTTGAGACCATCTATTGGGTAAATGTTGGCTTTGCAGGAAAAAGGTAGAAGGAAAACAAATTAAAAGTATAATTTGGACAAGTTTGGCGGGTTGGACTATAACGCCAAGCGGGCCGCATCTGGCCCCCGAGCCTTAGTTTGCCCAGGTCTGAGTTAGAGTATGGTTAGCTTTGATTTTGTTACTTAGAATAAAGAAAGTATCAAGTTTTCTGCCACATTCCACAACAATTCCTGGTGTTCCAACTGCTTCAACTGCTGTCCTCAGGTAGAAGATCCAGGTCCCTACGTACCCCAACCAAAAAACTTGTGTCCCCAGGCCTTAGGACTTCTGAACTTACAGAACGGCTGAGAACTCCAACCAACATCTATTGTTTACACTGGGTTGGGTTTTTGTGTTGTCTCTCTAACTATTTATCTGGGGTAAGATGGGAAGATCGGGTATCAACACTTTAGAACTCTGGTGCTCTTTAAGTGGGACTGGGGGTCGGGGTGAAGATCTAAAATACCTCAAATGTTGTGGTCCAAACAAAATTTTGTGTGTTGTAAATTTTGTTGTAAATTTCTTCAATCCTTTCACAGTCTCCCTCAAAACTTATTTTTAATATTTCCACGTAAGATAATGCACTAAACTCATGAACTAGTACGTGCACGTTCACATGTGAAACAATGTCTTTCAGTCCGTGAAACGTCACGTGTGAGTACTTTTTTTTTGGATGTTCAAATAACTGTAAAATGTCACACCAGATCTGAGAACTAAATGAATGTTGTTGCTGAGACGTTGCTTAAGGAAAGAGGGCATTGCGGTGTGACTGGCCTTACTGCAGTACTGCACCGTCGGCCTAAAAATATTCCATGTCAGTGGTCCCGAGAGAAGCCCAGCGATATCCAGAGCTCTCAGTAATGAGAGCGCGGAGCTGCCAGTGACTGGTAGCCCTGTTGTCCCCCCAGCTCCCTCTGGCTCACTGCTCAGCACTGGAGCTGGAGAGATAGTCCACAGATTTATCACATCCCACAAAGCAGCGTGTCTGAAAGCAGAGGCTCACGTTCACAGAGGAGCACATCCCCAACGGGTTAACCCCTGGGCGCACTGACCCTATCACTTTCACACATCACAAAGATACAGATACAGTTTGAGAAATACTTACACTTGTGTATATGTCCCTGAAGTAGAGAGAAAAGCAAAAGTCTACAAAGAACCTGAGCCAATGCCAGATCACCAACAAAAACAACTCTGAATTTCATATAGATCTTGAAGCTCAGTTGAAAATGTTCCGTGAGTTGAAAAGAGATGGTGGGAAAAAAAACAGAGGCCAAGAGTCTTAAAAGGAAAGAGTGGGCGAGAGGTAAAATGGACAGATATAATTGAGACATTGGAGATGGTTGTCCGGGGATTGATGCTATGCTGTAGTGTAGTAATGATGGAGGCCTGAAGGGAAAAAAAAAAGGGCCGCACATGTCTGCACGGGGCTGAACTGCCATTATCTGTGGCAATTATATCACTATATCTCACTGAAGCATTGATGCTGTGGAGACTTGGAGGGGGCAATCGATGCGTCGTGTGCACAAAACACAACAATCCTCATAAAGGTTGTTTACAAGAGCCTCGTTTCACGCAGTGATAATATTTCCACTTTTCATCTAAAGAGTAAAAATCCTCAGCATTCATCAGGACAAAGCAGAAAACAATCCTGGTTAATTGGAATGACATCAAAAGGCGACTCGTTTTCCTTGTTGGAACATTTTATGGGTCTCCTTTGACCAGTTAACAGAAGCAATGTCACAGACTGATGTCACAGATAATAGATGGAAGATATACAGGCCGTCTGAAGGCCGGGGTTCCAGAAAAATATTCCTGGGCAAAAACGAGACACTTTTCCAGTTCATACTCTTCAAACTCTGGGTCGACTGAACCCGTAGCTAATGAGAAATAATGAACATGTTTTACTGTTATGTGCATACATGTACTGTATACATATGGTCACCTCTCAGTCATTTTACAAAACGCTCACCATTAACGTCATGTGACATCGACAGCAAACCATGGAAGATATCGAAGGAAAACAAAAACATCTCCGAACGATTGCAGACGAGCGCAAATATCTTACATGAATTTTTAATATGCCGTTATGATCCTACTCTGCAATTCCCTAATTAGCGCTGCAAAATGACTCTTGCAAAACAGTTTTCATGTTCGCAACGTGACCCACAAGAGTAATTCGATACTAATTTGCTATTTCCTAGTAACGAGCTGCTATCTGTTTCATGTCTCCTGAATTGGCCTATAGTAGAAGCGCTACATATTGACGGTGGGGCCTGATGAAGCCGCTCCCAGCAGCTTTAATGTTCATGTCTTCCACCCACGCACAAATGCTTTGTTGAAATATATACTTTGAAATGATAAAAATCCGCCACTGACAGTTCACTCAAGTTAAAGTGGACATTTTTGTCCAAATGTACCCTGGTACTCCATGATTATAGTCTCCGCCAGCACATTGTAATATGCCGTGTGTGTGTAGCTCCACCAAGACCAGAGTTTGTTGCCTGCGATGATCCCTTTTATCCCATTGTTTTGTGATAGATCGGCCGACAGCGGTTCCGTCGCTTGATATTCTCCCCCGTGGAACAGTAAATACGTGCATGTCATCCATCCTTTCCTTGTGAAGAGTTCAGGTTTCCTGGTGGCCTCGCCGAGACTCTCTTGCTATCGTGTGACCTAAAAAAAGAACAATAGCACGGATCAGAGACAGACATGTAATTACACTCACTGACCCTGTGCTCCACTTCGCGCTCACAAAACAAACATATTTCCTTTTGACAAAGACAGTTTGATCCAGAGTGAGCAAGGCCGGATTAACAGAATCCGCAAAAGCGGCTGCAGGTCTTGGCCTCACCACTAGGGGGTGAAATGTCACCACTGTGTTTAACCCATCACCAAAGTGAACAGTGGGCAACTTTGAGTGCCCGGGGAGCTGTGCCATGCTCAGTGGATCTCAGTGGTAACCTCGCAGTCGGAGGATTCGAACCTGAAACCCTCTGGACCCCAGTGTGGTTCCTTAACCACTTGGACACCCCTGCACCACTGCATTAGGTTGCTGATGTCAAGCGCCTAAAATTAGTGTAAGAAGTCTCCTCAGACCAATTTTACTTTACTCCAAACACCCATAATTTCTTCCTACCCTCTATTTCAAAAGTGTTAGATAGATATAATGGGTGACGTTTATAAAAATGTGCTACGACAGAGGGTAGGAAGATATTATGGGTATTTAATGCCTATAAAACCTATAAAAGTGTGATTCCACTCCTTAAATAAGAAATGGGAAACTATTATGGGTGCGTAAAACAAATTAAATATTTTACTACCTTGAAAAACAGAAGGTAGGAAAATACTATGGGTAGGCAAATACTTCAGATCAACAGCAACCACAATTTATTTTGACCCACGGTCAACACAAAGACGACAATTTATCGGCTTCTTAAGGGAACAATAAAATGCTGCAAATCATCTTTATTTTGTGATTTAAATGAATAATTATTAATTATTAAATTATAATAATATTATTAAATTACACGTGAAACGTAAACCCGTATATGTGATACATATAACAGGTGATACATACTCCTGATACGTATAGCACGTGATAAAATTATATGTATATTGTGATATTAAGAGCAAGAAAAAATCAATATCACCTAGGCTAGCATTGATACGATACCGATAACTAACTTGGTATCAGTTTGTGCCTGGAACTGTCTAGAGCTTCCTGTTTTTATTAAGCGGTGACAAACACACTTGGACGTCCTCAGCAGAAAATGCCCGACCCGTACCTGCAACAGCTTGGGCGTCACATGACACCTTTGACACATCCACGTCTTTAATAAAACGTGTTCTTTTGCCTCACTCTGCCAATCCATACGTCTCGGCAGCTGAACCTACACCGTGTGGGTGTGAAAGAAAGCCGGAGAAATACAGACCATTGTGAACGAGACACTGAGACGTTGAGGCAGGACAAAACTGACGCCACAGACAGAGAGAGTAGGAGACGACAAAGAGATACCGAGAAAACACGGGAGCGAAGCTGTGCGAGCAGTTGCCGGGGAATGAATGTCTCACTGCAACTATCTTCTGCGACATCTGCCACCGAGTCTCCAAGTAACCACTTGCTGGTCCCAAAGCACCTTACAAATGCACAATTAA
Source organism: Paraplagusia blochii (assembly GCA_016785265.1). NCBI lineage: Eukaryota > Metazoa > Chordata > Actinopteri > Pleuronectiformes > Cynoglossidae > Paraplagusia > Paraplagusia blochii. The sequence continues at coordinate 37,226 of JAFBJS010003817.1, forward strand.
TGTCCACTGATGCAGTCAGCCATTAGTTCCCCATCTCTATCCCTCTCAGCTGATCAGCTGGTCGCACACAGAGAGGGAAACGGAACAGGGAAACGATGAAGACGAGTGGCATCATGCAGCAGAATGACGGTAATTGCACCTGTCAGTCCCAGCGTTGGTGTTAGGACCAGGGTCATTAATTCTAGTGTCTGAGAATGGGCCCGCCAGTGCCCATGTTCCTCAGTCTACCTCACCCACCAATTTAATTATGACTCTTAATTGTGAGGCCTCTGCGGAGGCCCCCGCCATAATGCATTCTAATGAAAGCGACAGATGTTGTGCTGTTACGCCATCTCTCAAGCAATTACTCTTATGGCGCTCGCCCTGCTTCCCTCACAACTGTTTCTCTTTTTATATTTCACCTGTAAATAAACTGCACCTGCTCCGTCCCACAACACACACTCTGGCACAAAAACCCAAACGCACACAGAACTCAAACCAACACACACTCCACACTCTCGCGCACTTACACACACGGGCACGTGCCACGTGTCATACTGGCAAATTAACTTTCACACTTCACCGCTTCACGAAGGGCCATGAAGGACCCTCATTAAAATCAATACATTTCATGTGAATGGCGTCAGTTTACACGGTACGACGTGGCGGTTGTGATGAAGGCGCCGAGGTGTTCCCTTGTTCCACCTATGGTTTTTTCTGCACTCTGGTCAAAGTAGAAGGTGCTTGTCCTAAGTGATATTCCAACTCCAACTTTGAAATAATTACTGACGCTGGTCTTATTTTCTCGGCCAGTGGGAAGTCGCAATTTATTTATACTTTACCGCTAGTTCTGTCCTGCCTACCAGAGTCCTTACTATTATATAAACAACGGTAGAGGAACATCTGACTGAACTGTACCATGAAATGACAAGAGTTCCGACTAATAAAATAATTTCAATTTCCGGTGTTCAGAAATATTTTCCTACCGATAAAATCTTCCTACCCGAATTAACTGTACATGGGCACAACAAGGATTTCTCAGGTGCACCCAGCCTATAATTTTCTGCTACCAGACCGGTATAGAAAGTCTATGTCTAGCATCATTTTGAGTTTATTGTTGTTGTTTTCACTGCGAAAATATTTTCTTATTATTTTTTTATATAGTTGCATTATTGATGATGGAATCCTAGCCATCATCCTTATCCTAGACAGCTGGGGCCAAGAAAAAGCAATTTTCCTCTGTGGCCCGGCAACAATTCACCCACGAACTGCTACTGGTCCCCGGCCCAGTGGTTGGGGACCATTGACCTAGAGAATGTGTTGAGGTTGTAGAGTTCAGTTAAATCCAGAACTGAACTAGAAGCTTCTTGGATGGGAGGTGAAACGTCTTCAAGAAAACTTCTATGTCCAGTTGCCGTTGAAGTTAGTAAGTTAGGCAACTGGACATTCAGTTTTTTGGAAACATCTCACCTCTCATCCAAGAGGCTTCTACTGTTGGGTGAATCTGGGGTTCCCTGTGAAGTGTGATACCAGTTGTTGGGTTGGTATTGATGGTTGTCCCCAAAAGGTCTTTGTAAGTGGGTGAAAGGTGTCTCAAACACAACATTGACAAAATTTGCTTCTTTCACACCTCTGTCAAACCATCTGTCTTCCCTGGTCACGATTGAGCTTTTGATTTTGAGCGTTTGATCCTCTAAACTAGGTAGTTTTATGTATAACTAGGTGTCCTTGACAAAGTTCTTAATGTTAATAAGATCTGACTTAACTTCTTCTTTTCCTTTAGGCCTTTCCGCTTTTTCAGGGGTTGCCACAGCGAGTCAACAATGTCCATCTCCCCGTCCTCTGTATCCTCAACTCTAACTCCAACTACCTCCGTGTCCTCCCTCACTGCATCCATCAATCTCCTCTTTGTCTCCTACCTGATAGCTCCATCTCTAGGATCAATCTTCTACCAATGTATCCACTGTCCCTCCTCTGAACATGTCCAAACCATCTCAATCTGTCTTCTCTATCTTTTTCTCCAAACCTTCCACTGTGTACAATTTTACCCAATGAAGTCTAGCGTTATTTTCACATAATCAAATAAAATGTTAAAAGATTATTTTCAACCTGAGACAAGTTGAGTGTCCGTCCTCGATCTCTCTGTGGCCTGATGACAATTCAGATATTTGTCTGACAGAAATAGTTTGTTATTAATTGTTAGTCTTAAACACAAGCATGGACAAAGACACCGATGACGACCATCTCTCTCACCTTGGTGGTTTTGACTTTGTTGCCAGTGCTGCAGGACCAGCCGGTGAGATCAGGAAGGACCTTACACTCCTCACCGTCCATACAGGGCTGCATGTGGCACCACCACTTCTGGGCTACAATGGAGGCTGGAGGAGAAATTGAAGAAGAGTGAATGTATGGAGATGACAATTGACAGTTTGGGCGCTGTCCATGGTGCTGATCTGCTGCAGCTGCTACACCAGGCCTGGGCATTGATTTGGTTCGTGAACCACAGGTGGTACTAAAAATTGAGTCGCGGTCCAGGTCAGGATCAGAAAGATTGAGTATTTCCATGAACTAAGATAAATGATAAGTAAAGTATTGAATAAAGGTGAAATGTTTTAAGCCTCTTTAAGGCCATCTATTGGGGAAAAACTGGCTTTGCAGGTCAAAGGTAGAAGGATAATAATAATATAAATTAACAGTATAATTTGAGCAAGTTTGGCAGGCCGGATTAAAATGTCAAATGGGCCACATCTGGCCCCCGGGCCTTAGTTTGCCCAGGTCTGAGATACAAGAACCATACAATCAGCACCATGGACAGATCCTTTCAGAATTTCATCCCAAGATTTTTGGGGAAACCTTTACTTTGCAGGAGTCTGTGGTCGATTCCATGCTCAGGACACCTTAGCGGTAACATGGCGGTCGGGGGATTCTAACCTGGAACCCCCCAACCTCAAGTTGTGTAATTTTCATGTTTGTTTGTACTTTCAGGAATACTTTACTCAAATAAGCAGCACTGATTCCGAACAGACACCGTTTTCCCAACACAGTGTCAGAGGTAAATTTGTATTGTATCTTAATGTGTGTGACTATGACATGTCTCCTTTCCCTTTAATAAAAACACTTTTATTTTCTCTCTATGCCATGTGACAGAATAATAGGCTGTGCAGCATGAGAATAAACTTTTGCGGCACTAACCATTTTTCCTTGAGTGTGAGTCGATGAAAAGAAATATTGTGCTAATAATATTTTGCATCTAAAGAGGAAAAGACAATTTGTTTTACTGTTGAATAAAAGAATAAAACAATCTCTTGGTCCATTTAATGTGTGATAAAACATCAAATGTGCTGTGGAAAACCAAACAGTTAAGCTTCAGAAATTCATTTGTAATCTGGTGGTAAACCCCGGAGCTGCTGAAACTCAAATCTGGCAGATTAGCTGACCACAGGTCTCCACAGAGAGAAAATTCCAAAACCGCTCCTCACACTCATTACACCTTTATCCATTATTGGTTATGGACACAGAGGAGGATGAAGACAGTCCTGTTGATGACGGGAGTGGAGGAGATAATGTGAATTTGGATTTTATCTTGGGTAAACACTGGGTAACCTCATAATTGTAATGGTGAGGGTACAAGGAGCAGAGGTGTTGGGTTTAGATGCTGAGGATCTACTGATCCAAGCAGTGGAGACTGTGGAGGAGAGGAGAAGAATAGAGTGGAGTCAGGATGCAACAACTGGAGACAAGAGTCAGGAGTGATCTGTGATAGAAGAGAGTCAGCTAAGGTGGAGGGACGGTGGTGAGACCAGCCATGATGGATGGATTACAGACACTAGGAATAAGTAGAAGACAGGAGACAGAGCTGGAGGTGGAGGTTCTCTTTAGGAGACACAAGGATGGACAGGATCAGGAATGAGGTGATTAGAGGGACAACACAGACAGGAAGGTCTGGAGAAAAAAATTAGAGAAGACAGATTGAGATGGTTTGGACATGTTCAGAGGAGGGACAGTGGACACATTGGTAGAAGAATGATCGTGGAGATGGAGCTACCAGGTAGGAGACAATGAAAAGACTGATGGATGCAGTGAGGAAGGACATGGAGGTAGTTGGAGTTAGAGAAGACGATACCGAGGACAGGGTGAGATGGAAAATGTTGACTTGCTGTGGCAACCCCTGATAAAAGGGACAAGATCTTGTGTAAACCCTCTGAATCGTTGTCCTGCACATAGACGGTGACATCAGAATAGTTAAGGTGTTGAGCTCAATAAAATAAAAGGGTTAAAGTAGCAGAAAAACACGAGGTAAATAGACAGAAGCCAGTTCCTAATTTCCAAGTCACCTCCAAAGGGTAAAAGCTCTGGCTGTTATTACCAGACATAATGTTGTACGCACTGTTATGATGCATGACTCAGTGGCAGTTAGCGCTTCTAAAAACCAATGGCTGTGTAATGCTCATTAATGTGACCATTATGCAGTCGACAATGACGCTCTGCACAAGGAGAGTGTTATTTGGAGCTAATGGTCATGGCCTATGAGTGCTATTATAAAATTAACATTCTCGCTGCTTAACCTGTCTTTGACCAGCAGGGCGGGGCCGCTCAGGGCAGGTATGACACAGAAGCAACTGTTTGTCACGTCGGAAAAAGAACGGCGGCCAAATCACCGACCACTCATCATGTCCGTGATGTCATGGACAGGTCCCGACAGGTCAATGATAAAGTCACAATAAACAGAATCACACCCAAATGTACCAGATGCACATAAATAACCTGGTGAGATGTGTATAAGAGACAGCTCCAAACCTCCCTGTCTGTGTTGTCCCTCTAATCACCTCATTCCTGATCCTGTCCATCCTTGTCTCTCCTAAAGAGAACATCAGCATCTTTAACTCCTCCACCTCCAGCTCTTTCTCCTGTCTTCTGCCTATTCCTAGTGTAATACTCTGTCCTTCACCAATAAATATTTGGTAAGGTTTTTTTTATTTTAAAGATTTTCTTCACATTTTTTTTGGTAAAAACTTATAGTTCTCATGACCCTGGTGCTCAGACTTCTTTGGGTTCATTTCCAGCAGATCGAACCCTTGTGAACTTGTGTAGGGAGAGGGACGTTTATAGACCAGGGGTCTCAAACTCAAAAAAGTTGAGGGCCACCACCTACACTCTCATTTCACCTGAGGCAGCGTCACCTTTCAGTGTTCAATACAAAAGAAAAAAATGTATAGAAAATCAGTTTCCCATAGATTCTGTGTAATGCAACACTGAACCAGAAGGAGGCAGTGGATCAGGGTTTTGAGAACTATAGGATTTACCATAAAATCTGGTGAAACAATCTAAAAGATAACTATTATAAATTCAATTTTCTCTTCAATCTTTTTTGCGGTGGTGGCTGCAAGTTTGAGACCCTTGCTACAGATACCTACAGGTGTCCTTGCTCAGACTGTTGTCACGGCAACCTAGTAACAGATAAACAGACTAAGATGGATGGAGTACTCTTATCATTTGTCAATAACCAAGTTTAACCAAAAGATTGAAAAACCAAGTATTTTCTTGTTGCATCTCCTCAACAGAACAACACAACACACCCACAAAACCATTTCATTATCATTCACATACACTGCATTCCTCGGTGATCAACTCACACACATACTTGCCATGTGCAACGTGCCAGAAGGCTGCTAAAATGACTAGATCCCCAAAAAAAAGGATGTGTTAACTGCAGCTACATGTGTAGAACACACAAGGAATCTCACACTTTGCTCCGTTTGCGTCAGTCTCATTAAGGTGCATATACTAATTAAAACTTAAAAAAAACAGAAGATCCCAGGGATGCATTTCATCACAACTGCTATCAGCTCATTACAACCCTGGAATTGACTCCCCTTTTAAGTTCCCTCTTCACTTTTCAGTGTAGCATCAGATGAGGGCAAGTGTCTAGACAGTGTGTTTGGCTTAAGGTGCAAGTGATTAGGGCAACACCAGGGACTGGGGGCCGTGTGATTCCCTGGGCTCCAGCCAGGTCTCTGTGCTGCTCTAAATGAGGTCTGTTGTGGTTTCCTGCTCCGAGGCTGCCTACAGCTCTGTCTCTTCCCCCTGCTGATCCCAACACGTCCAACCAACACGACACCGCGCGTAAATGTCACTCCTCGTCACGTGCCTGTAGCTTTTCTCTTTTGTTTGTTTACGTGAGTAAGTATTTCTGCATGAGAACCCTCTCCCCACTCGCCGTCCGCCGCAACATGGTTTCTGCTCAATTCATTTTCACTCCAGCGTCTGTTTGTGGTTGTAATGTTTGTGACATCAAGTGGAGGAAGTTGAAATTGCAGGAGGTGTTTTTTTCTTTTAAAGACATCTACATGTCTCAGAATAACAATACAGTCGCTGAATAATTTTGTCACCTGGAGAAAGTGAGTTCAATTATCATGTTTTGGTGATGCATTTCCATGTCAGTGGCCAATTAGCACCTGAGACAGCATGTCCTCTTATAGAGACTGTTCAAACCCTACACCCCTACAGTACATAGGCAGTAAGACGTCGCACATCTCTCACCAAAAGTAAACACAACAAACAGACTCACACCCAAATGTACCTGATGCACATAAATAACCTGGTGAAACTACGTGAAAAGTGACATCAGCAGCTGATCTGGAGTATTGTGTGGGCACGGTGCTAAACTTAGCGCACCTGAGTGGTAACCTGGTAGTGGATTATAATCCTATGGACCCAATTCCATAACCGTAGCAATTTTGGTGGGAAGACATCTCAGATATGATTGGCCCTATTGATGTCTCATTAGTGTGGAACTCCAGGGTTCTCCTCCTGGGCAAGTCTGTATCTGAGAAATGTTGGTTGGGTCCTTGTAGGGGGTTCACCACCTCCAGGAAGGTTCATGAGGGGAACTTTTTTTGCGCCACGGATCGGTACTATTTTCACGGACTGGTCGTTAAGTTATGGCAGATAAAAACCCCTCGATAAAATTCAATTTCCGCTGTTCTGAAATATTTTCCTACCTATAAAATCTTCCTACCCGAATTAACTGTACATGGGCACAACAAGGATTTCTCAAGTGCACCCAGCCTATAATTTTCTGCTACCAGACGGGTTTAAAAGATCTTGTATGATTATATGTCTAACATCATTTTGAGTTTATTATTGTTGTTTTATCAAATATAGTTGCATTACTGACGATAGAATCCTAGCCATCATCCTAATCCTAGACATCTGAGGCCAAGAAAAAGCAATCTTTCTCTGTGGCCCAGACCAAATTCACCTACGACCCAGTACTGGTCCCCGTCCCAGTGGTTGGGGACAATTGACCTATGGAACATTTTACCCAGCAAGAAGCATGGAAGGATCATGGAGCACAGGAGTGGCATCTTCTCCAGAGGCCCAGATGGATATTTTAATGTGAGGTTTTATAACAAAGGTCATATTTTATGTGTCAGGACTGGTCATTAAAGCCACACCCCTCTGATCATAAGAATCTTCAGCAAAAGTTCACAGACAAAAGGACATTTTTAGTCCGTAAAATCTGTATTAAATAGAAATATTTCATAAAGAAGACTAAAGACGTCAGTACACACGAACCTGTGTGTGTGTGCAGTCTTTTCTGTTAGAGTCTTAAAGAGCTGTGGCTTTTCTCCCGGATCGTTTTTATTTGATGTGTCTTCGCACAAATACACACACACACACACACACACACACACACACACACACACACAGCACTAAGTTAAAGGGCGGCGAACAAACGCCCTCAGGCATTGTGACTGTTCCTCTCAGTGATCGTGGAACGCAGAAGCAATCACAGGGCCACATCCATCTGGGTGTGATTTACTGACACTGTGTATCTGAGCACCACACATACACACACACACACACACACACACACACACACACACACACACACACGCCAGTATCAAAGAATGAAAAGTGTTGTGCGCAGAAAAGCTGATTATGTGTGATGAACAGCTGCACGCACACACACACACACACACACACACACACACTCACACACACAGAGCAGCAGACAAAAGAACACATGCACTGATATAATGGAGCAGATATCCCAGTAAACAACAGAAGGTTGATGTGGTCTCGGAACCTAAACCTGATTTTTGTTTGTTGGTGGTGGTGGTGGTGATGGTGGTTGTTGGGGGTGGGCAACAGTTAAGGTGGAGGGCAAGAATAAAAATCTACTTTGGCTCTGACCAGTTCCACCCATCAGTACCATATGAACTGCGTATACAGCACCGATAAGAAGTACTGGATCATGTATCAAAGTAGCGTAACATCAAAAATAACTGCACAGTGTTGGGGCTAACACGTTACTTGTACCGCCGTTACATAATGAGACAACTTTTCTCGGTAAATAATAACGTAACGCGTTAATTCAGTAACTGCGTTATTGTTACTGTGGTGTAACGGGACTCGTTACCCATTACTATCTATTTTGTTTTTATCGTACTACAACAGTATGATAGTTGCTACAGAAAACGACACTTAACTTTTTTAATGTGTTTTTTAAGTAACTAGTTATTAGTTACTTTTACAATTTAGTAACTAGTAACGTAACTAGTTACTTTTTCAGAGAAGTAACTAGTAAAATAATAAGTTACTTTTTTAAAGTAACTTGCCCAACACTGTTTCTGTGAATTGTTCAAATGTATCAACACCGACATGGTTGTGGTACGTCTATTGAATATGTGCGTCCAATTTCACCGTAAAATTTTACCTAGTACGACCTAGGAACGACCAAAAAAATCGGAAGAAACCTCAGGGTGATCGGCAGTGGAGGAGATCCTCACCCAGGACGGAGAGGCGAGCAGCAAGGAGAAAAATGACTTCGATTTATCTACACAGGTTTTCTACAAAAAGGTTGTTTACAGTCCTTGCAGTGTCAAAACAAAGGTGAAGTCCTGGGTCGAGAACCAACCAGGCCTTTCCTTTGACTAAGAGTATTGTCATTGGTGTGAAACTCCAGGATTCACCTCCTGGGAAAGCTGGAATTCTGGTTAGGACTGTTGGTTTTCCAGTGGGGTGACGGTGCGATATGATTTGGATGGCAGTCGTGGAGACTTCTGCTCCCCAGTAACTGATAACAGGCGAAAATATATACATATATGGATGTTTCTTTCCTATAGAAACACTCGGATTTTCGCACTGCGCACATGCGAAATCGTCAGAGCTTCCATCTTCGTACACGCACACTTTTTCCCGATAAAATGTACACCAGCCTTTGTACACGAGGTCTCTGTCTTTACTGCAGCCAAATATGTCCAAGTAGTGGCTCCATGGTGAAGCGATTAGCAGCCTGCCTCGAAAGCAGAGTGCAGAGAGTCCCGGGTGCGATTCCCTGAGGAATCCCAGGCTTAATAACCCTTCTCTGTAAGTCACTTTGGATAAAAGCATAAATGTAAATGTAGTTCTAACACTGACACTGCACTGGAGTTGAAGCCAATTATGTGCTGTATATACACACACACACACATATATACAGACATATACACAATACAAACACATATGTGTCTGGGAGAGATACAATAAAAAGTTGTCGTTGTCCTAAATATTAGCTCTCGTACTTTAAAAAAGCAAAATTTAAAGTAATATTTCAGTACTGGCCTTGTTTTTTTTGCCGGCTGCAACTCGGGAATCTGTCCTTTCTCCCACATCTCCATATTTTTCCTCTCCTCTATATTTACCTCAGCACGTCATTTCAATAAATGGAAATATTTGACAGATATATTTACACCACAGACACCAACAGCCACTCTATAATCTCAGCACTGAAAAGGTACATTATTATAATGTTCCGCCGCAGTAAATGTACAAAAAAGGGTTAATTTTTCTCCCATGCTCTTCACCTTGTACTCCAGTATATTTCTGTTTTTATAGCATTACATCTGTTCCCAGGGGAAGGTGAACTCAAACACAAACTACATCAACTTGCACTTTTCCAGCGAGGCCTGGGAGACTCACGACGTTTGGCAGAATGGAAACAGTACAAAACTTTATCCAACCAGACTACACAGCGTGAAGCCCAACAAACTGAAACATATTTGTTTTAACTCTGAACCAAGTACTACAAGTATGCAGTACCCCAGAATACCTCACACACCACAGCTGTCTGCAGAGTCCATGGAAAATAAGTAAAATTTTATTTCTACCCTTGTCTGAAGGCTGTGAGTGCAGTAGGAAGTACGTCTACAGGGTTGTGGACCAGAAGTTGAACCTCAGACCACCAGGGTTGATCTAATAACTACCATAGCAGTAAAGAGAGGTTCTCAAAGGCCTACCTCTAGTATCTAATCTAACATGATTGGAATGAATGTGATGTCAAGTGAAGGAGAACGTGGTCTAGAGAAGTTTAACTACTTGTGTTCATCAACCTGAAAACAAGGCCAAATGAACAGAATGGGTTAAAGTATCTGCAGCCCCGGGCCTCGCCACCAGTGGGCCCCAGGTTGCTGATGTGGAATGACTAAAATTAGTGGAGGTGGTCTACTAATGTTAATATACTTTAAACACCCATAATGTCCACCTAGACTCTCTTTTAAATGTGCTAGATAGATGTTACGGTTGCTTAACATCTATATAAATATGCTACTACCTTCAATCCAGGGGGTAGGAAGATATAATTGCTGTTTAACATCTATAAAAATGTGCTACCACCTTTAAAACAGATGGTAGGATGATATTATGGTTGTTTAACATTTATAAAAATATGCTACCACCTTTAAAACAGAGGGTAGGAAGATATTATAGTTGTTTGATATTCATATAAATATGCTACCACCTTTAAAATAGAGGGTAGGAAGATATCATGGTTGTTTAACATTTATAACAATATGCTTCCACCTTTAAAACAGAGTGGGAAGATATAATGGTTGTTTAACATCTATAAAAATATGCTACCACCTATAAAACACAGGGTAGGAAGACATTATGGTTGTTTAACACCTATAAAAATATGCTACCACCTTTAAAACACAGGGTAGGAAGATATTATGGCTGTCTCTTATACACATCTACCCTTCTCTGTAAGTCACTTTGGATAAAAGCATAAATGTAAATGTAGTTCTAACACTGACACTGCACTGGAGTTGAAGCCAATTATGTGCTGTATATACACACACGTACACATATATACCTGTCTCTTATACAAGATATTATAGTTGTTTGATATTCATATAAATATGCTACCACCTTTAAAATAGAGGGTAGGAAGATATCATGGTTGTTTAACATTTATATAAATATGCTACCACCTTTAAAACAGAGTGGGAAGATATAATGGTTGTTTAACATCTATAAAAATATGCTACCACCTATAAAACACAGGGTAGGAAGACATTATGGTTGTTTAACGCCTATAAAAATATGCTACCACCTTTAAAACACAGGGTAGGAAGATATTATGGTTGTTTGACATCTATAACAATATGCTTACACCTTTAAAACAGAGGGTAGGAAGATATTACGAGTGGGAAAATACTTCAGAACAGCACCCACACTTTATGTGGACTCATAGTCATCATAAAAATGAAAAAAAGAAAAAGATTCGGATTCTTATCGGAATTTTGTCATCTGCCGTGAGTCAGACAAACTCTTTACTGAGAAGAGCCAGTCCAAATAGTAAAAGTATGTTGTTGTATTTCTTTTTTTTTTTTAGCAAAATTTGCAAATACACAAACTGAACTTATATGAAAAGAATGAAGAATCCGAGAAACTAATAAGGAAACTAAGGGGTAGTAGATTGATTAATGAATCGTAAAATCGAGGAGGAAAATATTGTGATGAATGGACTTGAGTTGAAAAAGTTAGTCTCACAGTAATGGGCCCCATGAAGCAGGCAGTAATGGCTGCTGCTACCATTTACTCCCCTTTCAGCCAGCATCAATAATGTAACTCCATTTACACCGTAGCATTTCCTTCAAAAGGACGGGCCATTGAGAGGGGGCTCAGAGGTGAGTGGAGGTGTGTATGACTGTGTGTGTGTGTGTGTGTGTGTGTGTGTGTGTTATGAGAGACAAACAGTGTCGGGTGTCAGGCGGGATCTCTTTGTGGCGATGAACTGGAGAGTCAAATATATGAGTCATGAAACAGGAAGAGCGAAGCGATGGGTGAGGGAGGTGAGAGGTGTCGTAGCACGGTGTGTGCGGCTGGTAAAGGAATAAATAACTACCAGCCTCATTGTCGTTCCCTTCTGTAAACAGATTAATATTAGTCCTTGACTAAACACCAACGTGAAGCTGGAACACCAGGAGAATCCTCAGATGATTCCTTATTTATCTTCACTTTCATTATAAAAGCCAATCATTTCAGCTCTGCTTCTCTGATTTTATCATTATCAGGTGATTGTCCCCGTGTAGGAACTAATCTAAAAAAACCCCAAAACAAATCCCACCTTTTATTTTGGCTGAACACACTGTGGAAAATGAAACCAGTGTTGTGTCTTCCACAGGAAGTCATTTGAATGGGGAAAGCACCGTCTACTGGTCATACAGAGGAACAGCAACAGTAACACAGGTGGAGGAGATTTGCTTGTGGTTTAAAGAGGTGTAAAAATGTGATTTTGATCATTTGTTTTTATATTTTGGATCAAGACAATGATGGTAGCAACAAAAATTACTCCTTAGAGTTTGTTTTAAGAACTGATATCCACACCCCTAATATATACATACACATAGTGTATATTAGGGGTGTGATGATTCACTCACAAAACGATCCGATTCATATCTCGATTCACAGGCTACCATCCAATTCAGGAACGATTCATAAAAAATATTAAACGATCGATCCAGTTCGATCCGATTCTGTTCAGTTCGATCCAAAACTTATCCCAAAAGATTAATTTGCACGCCCCTAATATATATACACATAGTGTATATTAGGGGTGTGATGATTCACTCACAAAACGATCCGATTCATATCTCGATTCACAAGCTACCATTCAATTCAGAAACGATTCATAAAAAATATTAAACGATCGATTCGGTTTAATCTGATTCGGCTCAGTTCGATCCAAAACCGATCCAAAAAGATTAAATTGCGCACCCCTAATAGATAGATAGATAGATAGATAGATATGTAGGTAGATCACCTTTAGTGCAACCAGGCAATAAAATTAACCAGGAACTGAAGGAAATAATGAAGTCTGACAGCTCGCCCCATGACTATAAATCAGTATAATAGCTCTGAAGATGACTGATGTACATCAGCGGACATGCTATCACACAGATATGTTATATTTATTGCAAACCTTTTTATAACCCAGCAGATTTACGTAGACGTGAGTAATACGTACTCTGAGTCATTCACGCAAACTGAGAATTTATTTCCTATGTATTTTAACCATCCTGCTGTCTGCTGAGAGTGTCCTTGTTAGAGTTTATTAGATGAAAAAACCAACCCAACATCACTGTCAGGATAGAAAAAAAAAAAAAGTTCTTTCCTTTTTTACCGGAGCTGCAGGAAATATTGGATGGGAAATGGGGAAATGAAATGGGAAATAAAATGGAGTAATGGGACAATCAATGACAAATGTCCATTCAGTCAATCATCTTAATCTACTACAGAGGAAGTACTAAGAGTTATATGGGCCGGGATGGACGGTGCAGAGACAAACAAGGAACAGCAATATGTTCACTTTGGCATCAGATTCTTAATATATATATATATATATATATATATATATATATATAATTCTTAAACCTGACACTTTTTTATTAGTTTTTTTTTATTTCCCTGATGAAGGAATATCTGATTTTGGACATTATTTGTTTTTTAACAGATGCAACAGACAGATGTATTGACAAGTTGGGAGACTTGATCTGTCAATGTCCTTCGCCTCTGAGTCTTTATTGTGTGTTATTATAGACAAAAAAAAAGAAAAAAAAAGAAAAAAATATAACGGGTTTGTTTGCTGTTTAAGCAGCAGCAATGACATTGAAACGATCATTAAGTAAAATAAAGATGGTTATTTTAATATGTTTGTTTAAATAAGGCTTCCTGTGTATGTATATATATATAAATATATATATATATATATATATATATACAGTCATGGAAAAAATGATTAGTCCACGCTGCTG
>JAFBJS010003825.1:9287-26816 GCA_016785265.1 Paraplagusia blochii
TAGGTTTGCACCTGTGCCCTCACATGCCAGTTCTTTTACAGGTACACCTGCGGTGGAAGTTCCCCCACCAGCAACGACCAGCCAGGACCGACGCAGCCGCTGTGGGAGATTGCTTAGACCTCCGCGGTGGCTTGTTACTTAGCCCTAGTTTCCCCTCTGGGTGTTCGGGGGGGGGTTGTGTGGTAGATACGGAGAAGTGCCTCTCACCCAGGAGGATTATGGGTAAAGGGGCGTGTTGATATATATAGTTATTTGGCGCGCAGTGCCAAGTTTAGTCTGTTATGTTGCCTCATTTAATAAACATGGAATACCAAGTTCAGCCTCAGAGTCATCCTTCATCAAGCCACAATATATATATATATATATAATATTTTTGGGGGAAAGAAATAAACATCCAATAATTCTAAGAAGATGGACTGATAAAACAGGGAATTTCAACAGATACGTTGAAACCTACATTGCAGTGTGTTTGATTGACTGCCGGAATTTTGAGTATATATCATTAGATATATCTTCTGCCTCAGCTTGTCCTTTTTTACTGGTTGCTACAGCAAATCAACATTTTTCATCTCCCCCTGTTCTCTGTATCTTCCACTCCTCCCTCACTGCATCCATCAATCTCCTCTTTGTCTCCTACCTGGTAGCTCCATCTTTAGGATCTTTCTTCTACCATCATATTCACTGTCCCTCCTCTGAACATGTCCAAACCATCTCAATCTAAAATACTACATGTTACAATATGATACTAATGGAATCATCACAGTATCTTGAAAAGGTCTAATACTCCAAGAAGTATTCTCCAAAACTTTTTTGGGACTGTTTTCATGACAGACACGTTATCCTGTCAGGTCCTAATAGTCTTCCCTGATCCTCCCGCAAGTCACTTTTACCTTCTCTGCACCTAATGCAAAGAAGGAAAAATCATTTCCAGGAAGGAAAAGGAAACTTCTTATCACTGCGACACACACCGCTGCACACAACGAAGTGTGACCTCTGCATTTAAACCATCACCGAAGTCATGGTGATGGCTTAAGTGCCCCCAACAGTGGGCAGATTTGAGCATATAAAGAGCTGTATGTGGGGACAATGCCATGCTAAGAGACCTCGACGGTAACCTGGTAGCAGGTGGAACCTGGACCCCTCGAACTCAAGTGTAGTTCCTTAACCACTAGTCCGGTAGCATTCACCATCACCCTTCAGGCATGGGCAAACTAAGGCCGGGGGTCCAGATGTGGCACGCTGAGGTTCTCAATGCGGCCCGCCAACCTTCTCCAAATTAATTAATTATGTTATATGTATATATTATAGTTATATATTTTAATTGTACTTTTGCATTTTTTTTTTGCAAAGCATTATATATGCTATTAGAAATGTTGTAATTTATTTATTTTTTAATCTTTTTTTTTTTTTTAATCTTTTAGCTATTTATCTTATTTCAAACCAATGCTCCTTCTTTATGCTCAGACCGTGTCATATTTTAGGACCAATTGTGGGCCGCGAATCAAAAAGTTTGCCCACATCTGCTCTAATCCATTCCAACGAGAGGTTCACGCTCAAGAACCAGGTGCAACCTTGAGTTTTATGGATTCTTTTACCCATGTTTCTGGAAAGTGATTTAGTTTTGCATATAACGCCCTATGTTTAAGCGAAGAAGCTAGACACACTTGGGAGGCAATGACATATTCAAAGTGACTGAAGCACGGATGACAAGGCAGAAGCAGTGACCTTATTTCACTGTCATTCCATCCTCACATTCCCACAGAATTCCCCTGTTAAGGTAGACTATTACCATCCCACTTTGATCACTGGGTGCATCTCAATCCCACCTAATCTCGGAGTGGGTGAAGAACGATTATTTCAATCATGTCACTGTAAAAGTCAAATTTCAAAGGAATGGAGTGGTGGGAAAGGGGCAGCAGCATTCTGCTGTTCTCTTCCCATTATCCCTGCACCACAGCCGACTAACTTAGACTTTCTCTGTGGCTTTGATGCTGATGCTGATGATGATGGTCTTCAAGAAGTGCCCATTCCACAGAGTGCCACGGTGCCGATTTAGCCTTGGCAGGAGCCTTTTTACATTTAAAGTGCAAAATAGTCTATGATATCAAGCATTAACACCCAAGAATCTTCCAGATATGCTATAACATTAGCACTTATGAGTCCAACTATACATAATGTAGCAGCAAGGGGGAGAAATAGAGGAAATGAAAGCAGTTTACTCACCTCCGCCGCCTCCCAGAAGACTGGAGTTTGCTGAAATAAAGAGAAACACAAAGTCAATTTACTTAAAAAAAAAAAAAAAAGTCATTATTAAATAGATGGAACTCCCCGGCATAGATTTAACAAAGCATGGCAAAGGTTAAAATGCTCTAAGAAAGATCTGAAAAAAAGAACAAAATTGTAGAAGCCTCTTGTTTAAAAGGTGAAACTGGTTTCCACTCGTTTTTTTATTTTTGGTTTGTTTGACAATGACCTGATGAGGTTGACTTCCTGTGACGTTCACTGACTGAATGGAGAGAGTGGGTGGACCATCAGACTGACTACCAACTACTGTCACATCTCTAAGGCAACAATAAGAGCTCAATCTTGGAGTCTGTCAATATGGGAAATATGAATTATAAATATATGTGTCCATATACCGTAAATGGGTAGGAATGGGTTATCAATGGCCTCTCTAGTTTTACTTCAATATACGTGAAGCACAAACAAATTGATTTTATATGTTTGCCACTTCTTGTCTTTAGATGGGAAGACATTCTGAGAATCCCATGCGCCATTTTTTTATTTTATATATATATATATATATATATATATATATATATATATATTATATTTTATTGTCATAGCAACATGTTATACATATGATTAATTAAATATCCTCCATATATATATATAATATATATTTTATTATATAATATACAATAAAAAACAGAAAATTGCCTTTTCAGAACAAACGCATTGGCAAAAAAATAACTGAGAATCTTCACTGATATTTTTAAGATGCAAAATTAGGAAGAAAAATCGCTTTTGCGTCAGTGAACGCTTCATAGCTAGCATGGGAATATCCAATGCGTTCCAACCGAGGATTGAATCAAAGTTGGTAACAAAGCTTGTATCCAACTCCAAAAGCAGTAGGAAAATCTACCTCTGCACAATTCTTAACTTTTGACTTTCCCCTGAATGAAGGTGCAACTCTAATCTAAGACTGGTCTACATTATTGAAACTTTTATTCAGCTATAAACATATAAACTTTTTGTTTTGTGTGTGTGTGTGTGTCCTGGTCCCGGCAGCCCCAGCTGTGACCGGGGTCATATAACACATCAAGGGAGGATATAAAGCAATAAGAACCTGAAATTGGTGTAAATGATGGTGCAGTATGTCACAGATTTCCATATTACTACGCACTTACACAGTATGTAATCAAGCATCTGGGTCTGGCATAAGGGAGCTTTGCATATTACATCAAACATTTTACATCCAGCCACACTGTCAACCACCACCAGCAGCAGCAGCAGCGGAGGAATAACAGGGTCGTCATCCCACCGATTGGTATTCATCACGTTTCCCGTGGTCAGAAATATTTCATGTGAATGGCAGGGAGTATTTTTTTTTTTTTAATATTAAATTTGCAAGTTGGCAACTGGTGTGCAATACAGTCGGTGGCTAATTTAAATATACATTCCTTGGCAGATTTTTTTTACTTGGCAGCATGACAAAGGCTACGCTCAATAACTCACTGGCTCCATTAAAATCAATTAGCGGTGGTCTGTAGTTGAAGACATTTGTATCCATCCACGCACAGGGAAATCCAGATGAACCTGGTCCAAGCTGAATACATAAAATCGATTCATAAATAACGGAAAAAACAAAAAAAAAAGTTAATTTTCTGACGGTTGGGGGATATAATGTGTTGCGTTTCTGACATTATCCGACGCCCATGAATGCATCATATTATAGCACATGTGGGTTACATATTGTTATGTCCCTGCGACAGACAAGACAGATGTCTCTGTGCTCTCAAAAACTTGATTTGATAATTTCTCCCAGCAGCCCTCAGTGCAGCGACACTGTTCCCCAAACTCAGCTCTCTGACCACGCCTCCCAACTCCTCCCCATTTAACCCTATAATAACTGTAATAAAAGAGTGTTGCGTCAGAAAAAGTTCTCTATTCTGGGGATATGATGATGTCACAGAGGAACATGATCCAACCTGAACATTTGGATCAACTTCTGTTTCTGCTGAAATATCGAACCAGTTCCAGCCGGTACTGATCTGTGTCCACCAGTGGCTTATCGCAGAGGCGTACTACTAGTCTTCTTGTCTGCACGTTTCCTAGAATAAGTTAACATCATTTTCATTTTTTTTTAAACCAATATAACCACTGTCTCTCCTATGGCCATGTCCAAACCATCTCAATCTGTCTTCTCTAGCTTTTTCTCCAAACCTTCATGTTTGTGATGTCCCTCTAATGTCCTCATTCCTGACTCTGTCCATCCTTGTCTCTTCTAAAGAGAATCTCAGCATCTTTAACTCCTCCACCTCCAGCTCTTCCTCCTGTCTCCTCCCTATTCCTAGTGTCTCTAATCCATCCATCATGACTGACCTCACAACTGTCCTGTAAACCTTTCCCTTCACCTTGGCTGACACTCTACTATGACAGATGAGGGAACTGTACCTATGTATAAATCATTTATGTTCTGGACAGTGAACCTTTTTAAAGAAGAAAAAAAAAAGAATCAAATCAAAAATTGTATCAAAAATGTATTTAAATCAAATCACGAGCCTCAAATCGATTAAGTTGATTTGTGAATAGTTTTTTGTCATAAGTGTAACATGAAACTGTCTCCAAACACAGGTGTAAAAAAGTTCTCGTATGAGCAAACACAGTGTTAAATATTTTATGTTGGACTGTATGGGTAAGATATTTTGTGAACGCCAACAATGTCTGGAATTTTAAAAGCTAATGTCGATTGGTTAAAAATGAGCTAGAGTGTGTTGGATGAACCAAAGGATACATTAAAGGCCGCTCGATGGAACATTATGAATTGAAAGTATTTTTAATTAGCTTTATCCGTCACTTCAATACTCTTTCACATAAGAAGGCAAGGACTAGAGGGGGATTTAAAGAACATCTGGTAATTTAGGTGACGCGGTAAGAAGGCAGTTTATGTGTTTGAAGTGTAGTTCACACAGAGGCCATTGGAGGAATCGCACTTTGTAATGTGTCTTTAATGATTTCAGGAGCAGTAAAAATATTGGCCTCATCATTTAAAGTAAAGAACAGGACTTTCTCTGAAAGTCACGTCTGTCCAGTAGGGACTGAAATTCAACCTTAACTTTAACTGTGACTAATGCTTATGCTACTATTTATTACACAGGAACAATAGTAATATTACAAGACACAATAACAATTTGTTTTTTAACATTATAATAATAAATACATTATTCATGTATAATTATAAATATTGATATATTCACTTTACATACACTTTTAGACTTTGCCGTCTTCTGCAACTGTTTTATTTACATTTGTGTAAATATATGTATATGTTTATACATACATGGGACAATATGTATGCTCATATATGTATGTTTACACATACAAATAGGTTTTTTTTCTTGATGTCGCTCATTTTTTATTATATTTTTTAACTTATTTGTATTTTGCTTTTATTTTATAAGCTTATATTTATCGCAAGCAACCACGTGAGCTTTATTTCACTGTCATTGCCTGCAATGTCAGTGCCTTTTTATTCTTGACAATTCGTTAAAAACAACAGCAGAATAAGAATAATAACTATTATCACATTCAACAGTATTTCATTTGTATAATAATTATTAGATTTGGTTTTTATTTGACTTCCTATTAGAACTGTGAGATTTACAGAAGTTTACTGTCTTTCTTACTCAAAGAGCACTGAGATGACCCCTAACATTTATCCTCAGGTGACACTCTTTCAGCCCATTAGTGGCCACTCTAATGGAAACCCTCACATACATCTGAAGCTGAACCAGTCTTATAGATTTCCTGCTTTTCCGGATTAGTTTCTTTGCATGCCGCTGAGCCTTCTGGAGGATATTGACGTGCGCCGCGCACAGACCATGAACACCCCTCCGACCACATGCAGGGTATGAGCCATCCGCGGAGGCCCACGCTACAGCGCATCAGTGGAAACAAAGCTTTACATCTTTTCAGTGTTCACATCAGAACGTATCACATGAGTGAACGCCGCGACAAAGGGAAGCTTCCCGGCTGCAGGATGTTTCATGAAATGAAAGGGCCATTGTGGATTGAGTACAGTACAAGAACAACATACAGAAAAAAAAAAAAAAAAAAAAAAAAAAACACCAACCCAGAAAAAAACTTAAAAAAAAAAAATCATACTGGTGCTGTATGTTTTTTTTTTTTTTTCGTTTTTTTTTTCTTTAAAAAAAAAAAACAGCCAGGCTCAGCCATCAGCTGATCAATCAAGACAGCACACAAACAACCCCGCCTTTGCATTATCACTAGAGCTGATTCTGCATGAACAGGTTAGTAAAGGTTGCATTTCTGTTGTCAAATACTGATGATCTTAAAAAATAAGTAGCGGCAATTGCAACTGTCTTTTTTTACTTGACGTGCTACATATTTAAGGATAGCAAACAGATCTGGACTGCAGGCAGGACAGATGACCTTTGTCATTTGTTTAGGATGATGGCTATTAGGTTAAGGCAGAAATAATAACAATAACAACATCATCCTAAAAATCTATTGTGATTCTTTTACAGCAGGGGTCTCAAACCCGAGGCCCGTGGGCCATTTGTGGCCCATGAAACAATATTTTCCGGCCCCCATCTTGATTTGAACATTGAATTTACAATAATATTTTATAGATTTGTTCTACGCATTTTATGGCAAATCCTATACTTCTCAAAACCCTGATGGTTCAGTGTTGTTTTATACAGAATCTATGGGACACTTTTTATTTTTATTATTTTTCTTTTGTATTTAACACTGAAAGCTGACGCAGCCTTTTGGTGAAATTATAGTGTGGGTGTTGGCCCTCAACTTATTTGAGTTTGAGACCCCTGTTTTATGATCTTTATTCTCCCTCAGTACCTCACAGAAATTGAGGAATGTGGAGGTTTAACATTAAAAAGAGAGAAAATTAGGTAGACAACCGCTGTGAACTTTAGTAAAATGGCAAAAAAGGGGGCATGATATTTTGAAATAAGATGTCAGTAAAAATCTAAAAATTTAGTTTAGCTTGGATATCATACAGGAAAGGGCAGGAAGCTATACCATTTTAATGGTTTTGATTTTATTAATTACATTTTTATTTCCCATATGATAATAATGTTAAGGTGATACAGTCCAGGCAACGTTGAGGATAAAAAAAAAATCCTTGTCATTTTGACATTATGATTTAAACACACAAAAATGAACAGTGGGCAGCTTTGACCACCCATTCACAGTGGTAACCTGGCAGCTTGAGGATTTGAACCTGACACCCTCAGGAAAAAGGGTCCTTAACCACTAGCCCACCACTGTCCCAATACCAGTATAGAAGGGGTTTGTCAAGGGTAGAGGTATGCGTAAATAATGGCTGTAACTACATGGATGGATGGATGGATGGATGGATGGATTTATAGATAGATAGATAGATAGATAGATAGATAGATAGATAGATAGATAGATAGATAGATAGATGTAAAAACCTAAAGACCAGCATTGCTATACAGACAGTGTCCCTCAGGTCTTCACCCTCTAGTCATTAATCTATCGTCAATTAAAAATAAAAAAAAAAAACAGTGATAGTTTCTGTGTCAGTACTGAGCCGTTTAATAGTATTTCGTCTCTCAGTGAAGTCTATCATCATTGTCAAGTCTCCCGGGGAGCCTTTTCTATTCCTCAGCTATTAAAACACTGGGGTTTAATTACCTAACATTATGGAAATGTATACCTGAGGGGGGCGCTTCATTTACTCCACACCTAATCAGAGATTGGAGATGTGTTTGTTAATCAGTCTGACAACTCTACAACCCTGTGTGTGTGTGTAAGGCAGAATGGTGTGACTGTGGAAAGTGTAGCGTGGTCTAGATATCAGATGCTTCCAATCCACATGTGCCTCGGTGTCTTCACGACAACGGCCCACTGGGAGATGAGATGCGTTCCTGCGCTTTCTCATCTCTGCGGCAGCTTTGACAAATATGGCCGCATGGAGTGTTCAGAAAGCATCTTTATGGCTTTTCATTTTCCCTCTGCCTACGTCCTGGTCGCTAATGATCACAACCTCGTGACATGTCTCGGCAGTTTATCTTAAAGCACAGCTGCCTACACTCACATGCGCGGTGTTTACACCAAAGTATTGGAGACCGAAAACGTTAGGAAAGATTATTACTCGAATAAAAAAAAAAAAAAAAAAAAAAAATCAAGTTGTGAATACAAATAAGAAAGAGCTGCAGAAACCTTCCGTACCAAAGGTTGTGATCCTGTGCGGTATGGCACACTTGAAATGTGCTTCAATTATCCTTGGTGATGCATATTTTATAAGGCGTATTAATTATAAACTAGCTTTCCTTGCTATTTGTGCCTCAGCCCACTCTCTGTCTGTCTGCTGCAGATCAACACATTTCTGTCTGTGGGGAAACAGTGAGGGAGCCAATGTTTGGGGGGAAAATGATCTGTTCTCTCTCCACGAGCCGCCTGTGCACTCACCTCTGTGACTCTGGCTCTAATGGCTTTTTGACTTAACCATCCTCCTGCTAATGTCTTCTAGTGTGGGTGACCTCTTCAGAATTTCAGGAATGTTTTTTTTTTTTTTTTTCTTCTTCCCCTTTGAGAGGGAATCACTTCATGGATCCTCCTATTTCAGTAAATTGTCGGCTCTCATCACCAGGCTGTAGTAATCTTTGGCCTGACTATGAATATATCTAAAAGTGAAGGGCATTGACGGCAGTGTTAAATATAGACGCCAGTTCGGATTTGTTCTTAGCGCTTTGACTAAATTTGACTTATTTTGGTTGGTAGAACTTGTGAATTAATCTATCTATCTACTTGACTGTCTATCTGTCTGTCTGCCTGCCTGCCTGCCTGTCTATCCCTTTGTCTATCTATCTATCTATCTATCTATCTATCTATCTATCTATCTATCTATCACAATCTACCGGCTTGCCTGTCTGTCTGCCTGCCTGTCTGTCTGTCTGTCTGTCTGTCTGTCTGTCTGTCTGTCTGTCTGTCCCTTTGTTTTTTTTTATCTACCTGCCTGTCCATCTATCTATACCTTTAACAATCTATCGACTTGCCTGCCTGTCTGTCCGTCTGCATGCCTGTCGATCTGTCTGTCTGTCTGTCTGTCTATCCATTTGTCTATCTATCGGCCTGCCTGTTTTTATGTCTGTCTCTCTGTCTATCTATCCCTCTGTCTGTCTGATTTATATACTTTAATAAACAATAATAACAAATTAAAACTAGTTATTTTTATATAATTGATAACCAGATACATTTCATTTAAAGGCAGTTACTGTCAGATTTACATTTTGCTGAATTCTATCCATAATATCTGTAGCAAATTGTTTAGTTCCTTATCAGAGAAAGGAAGTCTTTGACACTGAGGAATTGAACAAGTCGAAAAACTGAACACAGCTTGGCAGTTAACAACAGAAGAAACGAAACAGGCCGTGAGTTGTTTTTTCGGTTTTCAGACTGGAAGGAGAGAACGACTGAGCAACATCCCAGTGGTAACCACAACATGGGCCATAAATCTCATTGGAAGGGCAACCTGGACGGCAGGGGAATGGCAGGTCATTAGGAACTGCTGGCCCACAGCATTAGGCCGCTCCATCAAACACATGTCTCTACTGTCACAGCAGGAACACCCACTTCCTGTCTGCCCTTTGAACTCCTCACCCCCGCGACAACCTTATATATGCTCAAGTCAATCATAACGCAGTGCAGGCCACAACTCCACACCTTCCCAGTGAGAAGAATGGATGTTAGAGGCTACAGCGACTCTGGAACAAGAGCCTCCCTCAACCGGCGAGAGAACTCGGAGACCACCCTCGTCCCTCCGGTGGAGACTATATTTGCTGAGGAGTCATAAAAGTTGGCTCACACACTTTAATGTGTGTGAAGCCTGTGTATGCTGAAGGCAGTGAGCCGTGGTTATGTGTGTCGCACGTCTAGTGTCAGCAGTGTCCCTGATCACGCAGTAAAGAGGAAAGTGTCCATGCATAACCACAAAACCTCAAGGCAGTAAACACATCCTCTGTCCACCGTCTGGTTTCTCCCACCATAACTGAGTTCCTTACAGATGCTCCTTCCATTTCAGGCCCGTCCTGTCCTTCAGTGAACCTCACAGGCTAAATATGTTGAAAGGGGACATCAGGATGTCCGTTGATATACAGATTATCTATAGATTGGTCGTGATGAATCGCAATTGAAAAAAAAAAAAAAAAAACAACAACAACATTCTCAAACACGGCAAGAAGAATTTTCTAGAAACTCTATCATGTACGTCAAACTCAACGCCAAGTTAGTCTGTGGTTTGCGTTAAGCTTAGAAAAGAAGTGCTAAAAAAGTCTCTTCCGCATTTGACCCATCACCACAACAGTAAATGCCAGAGATGGAGCCACCAGGTAGGAGATGAAGAGGAAGGCCAAAGAGGAGATGGATGGAAGCCAGATTGAGATGGTTTGGACATGTTCAGAGGAGGGACAGTTGGTAGAAAAATGATCCTAGAGATGGAGCTACCAGGTAGGAGACAAAGAGGAGATTGATGGACGCAGTGAGGGAGGACATGGAAGTAGTTGTAGTTAGCAAAGAAGATGGAGAGGACAGGGGGAGGTGGACATTGCTTACTTGCTGTGTTAACCCCTGAAAAAAGGGACAAGTCGAAAGGAGAAGACCAAAGAAAACAGTGGACAGCAGTGAGTGGGGACAATGCCATGCTGGCAGCACCTCTGTGGTAACTTGGATTGGATTTGAACCTGGCACCCTCCGGACCCAAGTCCACTGCCACTGCCCTATTGCTCAAAACTTCAATTAAAAGTATACAGTAGTATCAACACCACTTTAATTCCAGTTCATTGTCAAAGGTACAGACACTATTCATCCCTCAGGGTATTTCCATTGTTGCAGCACTGACTGACGTGTGCGGCGTTTCATCGAAAACATCTTTTTCAGTTTTGACCTATTACTGGAGTTTTGATTTGTCCAATTGTGAAAAATCAAATGAAATGTCCGGAATAATGGCCGGAGTCGGAGTGAAAATTCCCTTTCTGCGCTAACCTTCTCAGACTGTATGTCTGGCTCAAATTAGCTCCTATACACAAAGAAATTGACTTGGATGGCCCGGAATAATAAAGGAAACAGTTGAGGAAAACAAAGGGACGATCATTGGCAGACCGGGCCGACACTCAAATGGTCATTAGATGTTGTTCTTTGTGGTGTCCTAATGTCTGACACGTCGGCTCCAAATGTCCACGCTCAAAGATTCAGCGGAGTGAAAGAATTTGGCAGATAGTTTTTCGGCAGAATAATGCGCCGCTCGAAAACAAAAGCGCTTTTTTTCCACTCCACCAGCCTTTCCCTAACAAGTATTGTTGCTGACTGTACATGCACACACATGCATTCACACAGTGTGAGCATAACACAGGGACGTCATTCCATCCTCGTAGTGAGAGTGAAGCGAATGTACAGAGCGGGACGTGAATGGAAGTGTGTTAAATTGCACTGAGAGCTTCGTTCTCTCCTCCTGGTAGCTGAGGAAATTCGCACAGATAGAAATTAAAGTTAAAAACGCTGCTTGTCGACAGATGAGAGCACAGATATGGAGCCAGACTAGTCTAAAAAAAAAAAAAAACATGTGTAAGCACGGATATTCTAAGAACAACACACTTGTAATCACGGAATCGCAAACGTATTCACACACAAACAACGCTTCACACATCAAAATACGTTTGCGAGTTCTTCAAAACTACGCTTGTGAACTGTCGCACGCATATGCAAATTGTGCTTTTAATTTGTGAAGCTGCGCGCACACTTTTTTTTTTTTTTTTTTGAGACTCTTCTTACGCCGACCAGAATCGCAACCGTAATTTTGCTACGTCAGCCCTTCACCAGCCAATCAGAAGTCTCGCTCGTCTGCAGCCAATCACACGCCAGTGTCCCCCCCCTTACGAGTGTGTTCTTTTTGAGACTATTCTGGCGATTGTGGCCTTTCTTACACGGCTTTGCGAGTTCTTTAAAACTACGTTTGTGAACTGTCGTACGCGCATGCAAATTGTGCTTTTAATTTGTGAAGCTGTGCGCACACTTTTTTTTTTTTTTTTTTTTTTTTGAACTCTTCTTACACAGACCAGAATCGCAACCGTAATTTTGCTACGTCAGTCCTTCACCAGCCAATCAGAAGTCTCGCTCGTCTGCAGCCAATCACACGCCAGCGCCCCCCCCCTTTACGAGTGTGTTCTTTTTGAGACTATTCTGGCGATAGTGGCCTTTCTTACACGGCTTTACGAGTTCTTTAAAACTACGTTTGTGAACTGTCGCACGCATATGCAAATTGTGCTTTTAATTTGTGAAGCTGCGCGCACACTTTTTTTTCTTTTTTTTTTGGAGACTCTCCTTACGCCGACAAGAAACGCAACTGTAATTTTGCTACGTCAGTCCCTCACCAGCCAATCAGAAGTCTCGCTCGTCTGCAGCCAATCACACGCCAGTGTCCCCCCCCGCCCCCTTACGAGTGTGTTCTTTTTGAGACTATTCTGGCGATAGTGGCTTTTCTTACGCGGCTACATTGAAATGCATGTTAAGCCACACATGCTGTCTGGCCTGATTATACTGCAAGGCCCTGTTTTTTTGTTTGTTTTTTTTTATGGCCTCTACTGGTCCCCAAGGAAGCCGACCCAGGCAGACAAACTTGTGAATGAGGTGCCAGGAACCCAGTCACTCAACCAAAGAAGAATTCATGATCTGGCTGAACATGGTGTTTAACGCACAGGTGTCTAAAGTTAACAACTCCGAAGCGCCTGAATTAAACTTCGAGAAACGAAACAATTACTGAACGTCAAAAAAGTAGTCGCTCCGTGTTTCATTAAGACGAAGTTCGGACGGAGTTTTCTTCATGAAAGGGAATGCAGAGCAGTTTGTGCCTTTAATAAGAAAACTCTTAAATTGAGCTGAAGTGTTTCACACATTGCCAGAGTAAATTTGATTCCGTGTGAAAGGGAAAGCCAAAGAATGAATTACAATGTTTACTCCCTTTATAAACTTCGAGAAAGTCCTAGCTGGAACTTCCCCATTAGCCCCCCTCTGATTTTAGGGCCGTTATAATAAACTGATTTGGTGGCCGGTAATGTGAACCAGAACTCTTTGCTAATGTGTGTCCAAGCTCTGTTAACAAAACAAAACAGAATTCCCATTTGACACAGAGCTTTGAGCCGCTCTGTGGTGTTTACTGTTACCAATCACACTGCGGGCAGAACTCTCTGTAGGATGTGAACGTAGGACGCATTTCATTCGTAACTGAATAAAATGATACAATACATTGCAATGTACTTCAATGTTATAGGGGCAACAATAACATGAGTTAGCATGGTGGATGCCTTCTAGAGGGCTCACCACCAATAGGACCGTTCACGAGGGACTGGTTTGGTGCAGTGTGATTTAGGAGGCGATTGTGGACACCTGATAAGGGGACCAAGATGGATCAATAGACTGATGGACATTTACTTAGAAATTGCAAACTTTTAAGATTTGCAGTACCATCCTAAAGAAGTTCTTCAACTCTTTCAAGGATATGTATAAAGCACTGTTCCACATGTATCACTACAGGCAACTTTTGGCAGAATTCTTCTGCGTGTCAGTCATGTAAAACCATGTTGCCAGACCCATCAATTAGCTATGTGATTGGTCTAGCACATCAACACGTTGAACCGTGTCACTGCTCACGTAGCAAACATCTTACCACGCCCTAAAAAATTTAGATCTACATTAAATAGCTTACATTTAATGTAGAAGATTGGATATTTTGTAACGTGGGTGCAGCCATTTTTGCGCAGGACATCATGCAAACTCTTGAGCTAATCACAAGTTGGGTGTTGTGGGACAAGCTCAGCTGCCAAGAACTGGATCCAAACCACAACCATGTGATCCCACTAACCTTCCAAACCGAAGCTTCTAACCCAGGTATGGGCAAACTATGGCCCGGGGGCCAGATGCTGTCCATTGAGCTTTTTGATGCGGCCTGCCAAGATTGTCCAAATTGAATATTTTGTTTATATTATCATTATACTACTGCCTTTTCCCTGCAATAATGCATTTCCCCATTAGATGGCGCCGTAAACGGTATAGGAAATTTCCTATTTTAGGATTCATACGACTTTTACATGACATTTATCTTAGTTCAAATATACGATCCATCTTTCTGATCTGCACTCGGCCCCTACGTCCAATTTTAGGACCAACTGTGGCCCGAGAGTCTAAAAAGTTCGCCCACGCCTCTTCTGACCACTGCACCACTGCCTGCACTTTGTCCATGACTTAATAAACATCAGTCCAGGAGAAGAACCAAGACTATTTTTTGTTTCTTTCTCTGTTCATGTTCCACATCTTGTCAGGTGACATCTAATGAAATTATGTTGCTTCTCCATTCAATGTTTTTTTTTTTTTTAGGGACTACATGGGTGGTGTTATTCTGTCTGATTGTATCCATGGGCCAACAGTCTGGTGTCGCTGTGATTAATCCCCTTCCTCCACAGGCCTGTCACCTTCATAACAAAGCAACAATAGCAGATGCCAACGCCAGCCCACACTTCTATTGTTCTAATTACCTGACCTTCAAATCCACATTAATTTTGCCCAGGATGATCCCATTCTCTTTCATCATTTGGCTTCCAAGCCCTCCTTTTATCTAACAAGGTCACCTTTCACAACACCTCTTCTCCCTGAAATACACATCCTCCTCATAAATATACATCTACCTGCATCTGCTCAGCCCCTAATCCTGGGGAGGGAGCTGAAAAGAAATTACAAGAAAATAAAGCTGTGGGTGGGCTCAGTGGAGGAAAAAAAAAAAAGAAAAAAAAAGAGGCTTTTTTTTGTATGTTCCCTGAACTGACACTGAGCGAAAGTCAAAGCAGGAAAGTTTCAAAAAAAGAAAGAGACATGCAAAACTTTAGAACTGCGATTATTTTCGCTGAAACGGCAGAATACTAACGCGATGGGGAAGAACCGAGGCAGAGGTCTCTGAATCACAATGTACCAAAGTAAGACGAGTCTGCCACAATTTTGAGCTCTGTTATATTGAATAGTGTAATAAATTAAGTAGTTAATAATAATTGAATTAATTCGCAGGTTTTTCTTTTCTTTGTGATAGAAGAGAGTCAGCAACGGTGAAAGGGAAAGGTTTATAGGACAGTTGTGAGACCAGCCATGATACATGGACTAGAGACACTAGGAATAGGTAGAAGACAGGAGGACAGAACTGGAGAAGGTTTGGAGAAAAAGCTAGAAAAGATGGTTTGGACATGTTCAGAGGAGGGACAGTGGATAAATTGGTAGAATAATAATCCTAGAGATGGAGCTACCAGGTAGGAGACAAAGAGGAGATTGATGGATGCAGTGAGGGAGGACATGGAGGTAGTAGTTGGAGTCAGAGTTGAGGGTACAGAGGACAGGGGGAGATGGAAATTGTTGACTCGCTGTGGCAACCCTTGAAAAAGAGACAAGCGAAGAAGAATTTGCAGACCATCATAGATCATTTTATTTACTCCATATTTGTAACAAAACTATTAATTTCTACGTCTTAAACATGGATGTCACCAGAAAGAAAAAGCACCAGGACCCTTTCTTCTATAACGGTGTCCCGCAAAAAGGTCCGCACTTCACTTTTGGGAACCCCTTTCACTTCTAAACCTATCAAATACAGAGTTCATCTGTGAGTAAAACAAAAATCTGACACCTCTTGGAATGAAAACAAGTCTAATATCAGTCAAATCACACAGTGGTAGAATTTTCACCGACGGCAGAGTATCATGGATTCTCCCCAACCTTATTTTTTTTGGATTTATCGGCCTGTGTTAATGCAGCCCCCTTCCTCACTGGTGATCAAACCTGTTGGTATGTAAAAAAAAAAAAAAAAAAACCTGCATGGCTGCTCAGGGCCTTCACAGTCCACTACCCACAGCCAGGTGCCTCCCAGGCAGGCAGACAGCTCACCTCAAATAATGTGGCTGGGATGGAAAAATCCAGGACAGCATTAAATTGGAGATCCTCAGCAACTGAAGTGTGATCTTCCTTTTTACATATCACTGCCTTCTCTTCACAAAAAAAGGTACGTTTTGTATCCGAGGGTCTCGCCCTTGACGGGGAGACTGAAGTACACTGCCTGGGAATTTGCACTAGTGTAGAGCAGTGAATAAAGTTGGATTTTTTTTTTTTTTTTTTTTTCTCTACCTGAGCAAAATGCGTTTAACTAGCACTTAAGATAATCCATTTGCACTAAGGCTTATTTGATCACACTAATGCAAGTGTTGAGGGGGAAGTGTGAAGTGAGTCTAAGCTCCAGGCAAACATTTATGTCACATATGTCCCTATGGTGTAAAAGATGCTGCTGCAGTGCTGTTGAGCAGGCTGCTCATTATTCCATCTTCTCATTTACACTCCGCCAGAAAGGCCTGTATATAAAGTATACAGTAACTCCCCTGTGTGGCAGCAGATAACATGCCAGTCAAAGCAGACGGACAGAAATTCCGACTCTCTTCTGTTCACACACCAGCTGTTTCTTCGACTCTTTTCCCAGACATCGTAGTAAAATATGGAATTTTATGTTTTCCGGCATTTTATACAGAACAAAACATGCCAGTTTTACCGTGATGTGGAAACTACGTAAATTTTTTTCTCCTCATGATTTGGCCAGGAGTGTCTTAACCACGAGGCACAAGTGTAAAAACATTGTAATTGGTTGTTAAGTTGAATCCATTCCACTTCTCTCTCTTTTCCTGCAGCACGTCAGGTAAAAAGTGCACAAGAGTTAATTAAAGGAAATGATGACGGCTTCAGTAAGTGGTACATTTCTTTTCTGCAGAACATAACACTGGTAATGTCCACAATTTGAGAAAAAAGCAGTGACTCAGCAATGTGCAGCGAAAAGCAATCATTCTCCGGTATGTTGGAGAATATTCTGCGTTACACAATGATGGAGGCTGGACGTAATAAGGTTCTCTATTTTCTAGCTTCAGCAAAAAAAAAAAAAAAAAAAAAAATTACCAGACGTTCATTGAAGAAGAGAACATTACACACGCATGCACTGACACCGCTCTGAATTTGATTTAATTCTAAATGAAGACATTGCTCTCCACATGATGACCGTAGTAAGACGGAGACAGGGATGATTTCAAAAACAATATACTTGATTTAACATCGGAGACCAAAGCATGCCTGGAGGTTTTACTCATCATTCAGGGCTTTTGGTTTGTATAGATAGTCATGGGAGAAATGTTTGCCACCACCCTTGTTTTTTTTTTCCAATTTCTGTTTTTTTTTTTA
>JAFBJS010003826.1:0-25038 GCA_016785265.1 Paraplagusia blochii
GTTGTGAGACCAGCCATGATGGATGGATTAGAGACACTAGGGATAGGTAGAAGACAGGAGGTGGAGGAGTTAAAGGTGGAGGTTCTCTTTAGGAGAGACAAGGATGGACAGGATCAGGAATGAGGTGATTAGAGGGACAACACAGAGAGGAAGGTTTGGAGAAAAAGCTGGAGAAGCCAGATTGAGATGGTTTGGACATGTCCAGAGGAGAGACAATGGATACATTAGTAGAAGAATGCTGCTGTTGGACCTACCAGGTAAGAGACGAAGAGGAAAGCCGAAGAGAAGATTTATGGATGTAATGAGGGAGGACCTGGAGGTAGTTGGAATCAGAGTAGAAGATACAAAAAAGAGGGGAAGATGGAAATTTTTGACTCGCTGTGCCAACCCCTTACAAAAGGGCCATGCCGAAAAGGAAAAAGGAAAAGAAGAAGAATCTTCTTCACATTTTGTCCTTCATATTGTTATTGGTAGAGATTGCTGGTTTTGTAAAATATTACAAAACAACCAATTGACAAAGTAAAAAAAAAAATAGAGAGTATTTAGGGAAGGAATCTTTTTTCTCAAGTTTTTCTTCTTATTTCTGACCATTTGTGGCGCAATCTCCCTAATGAAGCGGAAGTTGCTCGACTTCAACTTTCTGTCGTGGAGGCACATCAAATGATACGTATTCCCAAAAGCCGCAGGCCCAGATTGTGCCGACAGTGCGCTGTAAATTCAGAACTTTTTAAATTAGCTACTTCTATTGTTCTGCAAGCAGTTGAGTGGTAAATCTGCAAAGTTTTAAGGCCAGGATGGAGAACTACAGAAGGGGAGAGAAACCAAGCTGAGTTTGAGAAATAATTTAGTTTTTTTTCCTTGGTTGTGGCTGAACTAGATTTAGAAAAAGGCATGTTGCAGCTATGGATGGAGAATGCTGATGAGAAATTGGCCTAGATGCGGTGCAGGAAAGAGTTAAACAGGAAACAAACCTCTGAAGTTTAAAGGGTCAGAATCGAAAAATTTCAGATGAGATTAGAAAAAGAAAAACTTGCACTTCAGGGCAGTTGCGATTACAAATGCGTTGGAAGCTTCCTGTCCATACAAAGTACTGATAACAAAAGGTTGTGGATTCGTTTAAAATGGGCTGCCACAAAGAAAATGCTGTATTTCTCACAAAGCGTATAAATATTGACAAGAACCACAAAGGTTCTCCCGGAGCAGCAAGCGGGCCGTGCTTAGTTGTGAGGCGTAAAAAGCGAGTAACACAACAAAAAACACGATCCGTCACTTTTATCTCTCTTTATTGCTCGTGTGATTTATGAGTCAAATATGTAACTATACACCACACACCCAATAATACTAAGCCAATGAAATAATGTTAAAAGCTGTTTAGCCCGGTAATCAAAATTTTAAATTAGTTTTCCATTAGACCTTCCTGTGTACGAATCAATCAGACGGCATTCTTCCCCCAGCAGGAAAACCTTGTTATCAAGCTGTGCATGACATTTCTTTTTTACGCCTTGATGTTCGCTCCAATGGAGTAACAGTAATCGCTGTTGTCCTCCTGCCTTACACTGACGGCGAGCTTAAAATGACACACTTCTTCCCCTCAGTCCATAAATCCCACCTTATCCTATTAAATTAATCCCCTCGAAGGCAAGGAAATTAGATTTATGTAATTAAATACGGAATCCTGATTACTACATCTTCGAGGGCAAGTCTACCTGCGCACACTTGTGTTCTGGTTTTGGCTGAGGTAGTGATGATTCTGGAAGGCAACAGTGAAGACAAAACGCCAAAAAAAATGTATGGATTTAAAATTGTTCTTAGTAAATCACAGCACAGATACATTTTCATCTCGTAGAAGTATTTTGAATATGCTGTTTACACCAAAGATTATAAGGAAGTCACGTGTGTCTTATTAGAAAACTGAAGAAATCCCTTTTCTCCACCGAGGAGTTGGACCTGGAAAGAGAACGGAATTCAATAAACGCTGGAGGATGTTGTGAGTGCGGCTTCTGCTGAGGATAATATTGGAAAAACAGTATAGTGAGCTAACGACATAAGGATGTGTTGAGGGAATGCAACTATCTGCAGCCTTGAAAATGAGATTGACACAAACCTCTGGATATTGAACCGGTATATTTCCATTTTCTCAACCTTTTTCGTGGGGATTCAGGCAGTTATTCACAAGTTACGTTGATGAACACCTGCAATTCATTGACACATCATTTATTCATTCTTTCATCATCATCTTCTTGTCTGTCGCCAGGTTGCAGAATCAGTAGTCTCCACTACTGCCACCCAAATCACACTGTGAACCATCCTGTGGGTGGTGAGCCCTTGGGAAAATGTGGGTCAAGACGGTGCTATGGTCTGAGTACCTCAGTAGCAACCTGGCAGCTGGTGGATTTGAACCTGGAGCCTTGCAGTTTACTTCCTTAACTGCTATGGGCCTGTAGCAGCTGTAATATTAACTTTAAAACTCAGATGATTATTATTATCATGATTGGCGTTTTTAATTGAAAAATTGGATGAATTGATTATTTTATATACTATTTTAATCATATATATAGTCTTAGACTTAGACTTTATTGATAACAATAATAATAATACGTTTTATTTATCCACATGGGAAATTGTTTTGGCACAGCAGCACATTGATTTGCAGCAGATAAGAAAAAAAACAATTTAATAAACTGGAATTAGAAAAGTAGGAATAATTAAAACAGAATAAGAATTTAAATTTTGAAAGTTCTTACAGAAGATAAAAGATTAAGTTAACAATAACAATAGGCAGGAATAGAATTACAAACCTTTAGCAAACATTAAAAAAAGATTAAGAACATATACATATTTATATTGATTACACACAATCATCTTTATTACAAATCATTGATAATTTGATATGTGTAAAAAGATAATTCTTTTTTTTGTTAAAAGGAAAAAGCCTGAAACATCAGCCCATGCTTTGGGCTGCACCTAATATTCCTAAGCTGGAGTTACATGTGATGAAGAGGACTGAATATTTTGGTAATTTTGCAGCAGCCTCTGGAGGTTAACAGTGGATGTGGGTCATAATATGTAATAAATCATTTAAAGCTGGGAGCTGAACTGGTATCAGGAAGTCTGACAGGATTTTAAAATGAGATTCAATTGAATGTTTTTAACCTTAACTGCCCTGACAGGCGCTGTTTATAATTATCAAGGTCGGAAGTTTGAACATTCTACTGCCGGCCTTAAGCAAATATTATGGCACTGAATGATAATGAGTTACCTTCAGGCAAAGTGAGTCTCACACTCCTAGTGTGGAGAGTTGGTTGGAAGCCTAACCCTGTGCAGTGACAGGTTGACCACTGGAGTGATTCACTAAGTGGACTCTTACTGAGCTTCAGACAAGGTTTCACTCACGGTTCTTTTGTCTTTCTACATTGGTACATATTCTATCATTTGCATAGTTTTTGTCTCTGCTGTGTCAACATATCAATTAAAGACACAGACCGGAGTAATGAATTCCCTATACTTGTAAGATTCTGTGAAAGGAGCCATAATTGATTCTTCCAGGTTGGAGGAAAGTCGAGGTACTAACATCTGAACAACATCTATTTTAGGGGTTCCTAAAGATTTGTGTACTGTTGACTTCTTTTACATTTTCACAGTCGAGTTCACACCATGGAGCTGTGGAAAATTCAGCAGTCTGTGAGCAGCCTCACTGGAGCAGATGTGATAAATGTCCTGCTGAGGGGCATGTGTTGGACGGGAGAGCATTAGTCAAGAATGCTTTCCACCTAGATTGGAAGTGTTCGTATAGGGCATGTATTTCCTTCCCTACAACTGAACTCACTCTGTATTTAATTTCCTTTCTAATTGGGTCATCCATTAATCTGAGGTAATGACAATGTAATAATGACTTGGTTTAATGTCATTTGTTAATTTAC
The DNA here is from genome assembly GCA_016785265.1 of Paraplagusia blochii. Taxonomy (NCBI): domain Eukaryota; kingdom Metazoa; phylum Chordata; class Actinopteri; order Pleuronectiformes; family Cynoglossidae; genus Paraplagusia; species Paraplagusia blochii. The sequence continues at coordinate 3,921 of JAFBJS010003826.1, forward strand.
TCTGAATCATAATTGAACATATGTTAATACCTAGGTACAATAATGTATGCTGTACTTCATATTTAGTAACAACTGTCAATTACTTTAATATACAGTTGGTACAGACTTGTATTTGCATACAATGAATGACACTAATGTATCATTATTTTAGAGCTGGAAGGGTAGGACGTAATTCAAGGACTGACCATCTGACCTATACAACTGTTGAATTGATTTGGGGAGACTATAGTGGACTGATTAATGTTTGTTAAAGACACAAGACACATTCACGTTGTGAAGACACATTTCAATATGTCCATCAAGCCACTGTTAAGATCAGATAAATCTAATTATTTGGACTTGTCACAAACAGTGGAGCTCCTTAATATGAGCTCTGTGACATACAAACTTTCTATGATTGTACAAACACTGTCTCGCTCACTGTCCTTCACATGATCATTATTTCGTCCCTTTTATTTTCCTCAAGTGTTTTTTTTTTTCTCTTCTGTGTCTCCACAATTTTCATCGGTGGTTTTGCTTCTAAAAAAAGAAACAAAACCACCAAGTGTCAGGTAGGTGAGTCTACCTGACACGTAGGGACAGACTGCAGGGGTTGCAGGGGTAGGGCTCGATGCTGGCAGAGTGTGAAGACGAGGCTGGGGCTGGAATTCTGTTTCCACGGGATCACAGATAAGACAAGTATCTCAAGGTGAATTTGCTCTGTTCCTAATTTAATTTCTGTTCTCTTGTTTTTGGATTTGAACCCATAGTTGAGTAAAACGGTCTTTCCACTCACAGTGAATCACGACTGATTTGTATCAAATGTTAGAGTTTTTCTTCTTAAATCTAAAAATCTCTCTCTCACAGACATTCTATCAACCAAATCAGGTTCTTCCAAAAATTCGGACGTGTCAGGATTTCTTGTTGGGGTTTATTGTTATTATTTTTCTAGTTGTGCATGGTATTTTTGCTGGTCCAACTGCTGTTATTTGTCTGGTAATACCAAGTGGTTGCACATCACTTGGTCAACAATAAAAATTCTCACTAATGTTCAATAAAGGTTATTAATAATAATAATATTAATACTATTAATGTTTTATGAACAATGGTTTCGTGAAGAGTTGTGACTTATTAACATGGGAAACACTTGTTTAAATCAAGTCCTCATTTCTAGTCCTTCACTTTCACTTAGTCCCCTGACATCCTGTATCCTGGGATTTCACAGTATAAAAATTGGTGTGACACACACAACTATTTTCATAATTTTTTTTCTACAAATTACGGCCTTAACTTAAAGAAAACATTTAGTGCACAGATGTCATAGCATCGTCTTTTTGTCTCTCACTCAGCTGAATGAGGTGCACTCAGTTCAAAGGTTCAAAAGCTAAATGTCTAAGACATTTTTCTGATTTTTCAAATGTCCTTTTGGGTTAGGGTTATGGATTTTAATAGCCTTTTATTCTGCATCTCTACTTCTTATTTCTAGTCCAACTTTTCTTTCCCACTCAGTATGAGGCACAGATGCTCAGCTAGATATGACTCGTCATGTTAATTATTGCCTTTTGTTGCCACGGGGTTGATACTTCTCTGATTCTTCAATGGCAGACAGTCTACTCCTGTTGTAGATTTTATGTTTTAAATATTCATAGTCCTCCTTGGCTCCTGGAGATATCTAGCAGCTGCACCACGGAACAGTGTATTGAATTGTCTGGGAGACGTTGCAAAGACAATAGAGACGGAGTTTGCTTGCGACAGATCTCTGGCTGCAGGTGAAGGGGAGGAATTCTTATTTCTTCACACCTATCCTGGGTGTGAAAAGTTAGATCTCCTTCCTTCCTAGAGGTTGAATAGAATTGGGTTTTCCTCAATTAAAATAATTGTACTTTTGCTGTTTTTTTTTTTTCCCGCAGGTTCACTGAATTTCTGGAGCCGTTTGAGCGAGTGATTCAACCAGAGGAGCTATGGCTTTACAAGAACCCACTAGTGGAGTCTGACCACATTCCCAAGAGAGTCATGTTTGTGAGTATTATGCATTGCATCTCCTGTGAAGTAACCCGGGGTCCATACATTAGACTGGACCTGGCTTCAAATGAGTGTTATTGCGATACGAAAAACATTATTTATACTGTTAGTTATCTTTACAATTTTAAAAGCTGGTTCATTTTTCTCAGTAGCACTCTAATATAGGGACTCCCCCTATTGATTTATCTCAATCAGCCATGGCCACAGTCAGTTCTAAAACATGTGGGTCGGGTCAGGAGCAGTATAGTGTTCACGTGGGCTATGATATACAGTATACCATGTAAAAGTCTTGTGATGAGCGCTATGAGGTGTTTTTGAAATTGTTTTTTGGTGGGCCGGATTAAAATCCAAAATGTGCCGAAAATGGCCCTCGACCTGTAGTTTGCCCAAGCCGGATCTAAATAATATGTAAATCTAACTGTTGTATGATCCTCAATTTCCTTTGTATCCTCTTTTAGTCGTTCCACCTTTGAGTCACGCACACAATTAAAATACCTTTCTGAAAATACATTTCCTCTGGCTTCAGCTTTAAACCCTGAACAAATCACAACCAGCATCCTTTGGCAAACACTACTGAGTACATATATGAACAGCTGAGCTGATTTTTGTTTTCACTGGCAGCAGTCACTGGCTTCAAGGACCAACTGTTGTAAAAGAAACAAGGCTGCAAGGCTCAGATGAATCAACAAATGTGGCAAAACACGAAAGGGATTTTAATGTCTGTGATGGACTCGCCGGAGAGAACAGGCAACGGTCCCTCTGACAATGATCAGTCACAATATGTGTCTACTGTACGTTTTCAGAATCTGCCAAAGGTTTTTTTTTATACCAGTTATTGTAAAATCTGTATTTTTAAAAAACATATTGTTACAGCTGAATTCTTCAATGATAACACAATGTTAACCTGATTATTCAGAGGTCTTATGCAGTAAATGTTTATCTTTAATCACAAATGTCCCCGTAATATGTTGCTTCTGTTCAACAGGCTGAAATTGCAGTTGATTAAGCTGTGTTTTTTTGTTCTGTCCCACCATATGTACATTGTATTTCAGTTATTTCAGATAACTCCGTGGATTTATGCCAACCACAGGATTTACAGACATTCCCGGAATTCTCCTATCTTTATATACATATATATGTATATATGTATATATATATATATATAATTATATTACTTTTTGTTGGTTTTAATTTTAAAACCAACAAAAATGGCAGTGAACCCCCTAGGAAACATGATGCGAGACATCCCCCAAAAAAATGACTTGCGACTCATCTAAGGATGACGACCAAGTCGGGAAACAATAGTTCACAGTATGAAACTGTACAGCTGAAGGAGCTGAGGGATTCACTGTGAGCCTGTGCTACTTTAACTCTGTGTGCATTCTCAGCTCTGGGGTTGTGTTTTCTCGTTAATATTCAATGATTTGTGGACGTCTCTGTGCCAGTCAAACAGCAGTAACATTTGATGTCCACTAGGTGAAGTCAAACGCAGAAGCCAGTGACAGACGTAGAGCTACATGGTTAAACAGAGATTTATTGCAGTGGCCTGGGGTAATTAATGCTAATGTGGAAGAGAGGGCTGCACAGACAATTTGGAGGGCAACATGGGAAAATGGCAGGACAGCAGTGAATAAGAGGTAAGGCTGGAGGAGAACTGGCAAACCTGGCAGGAACGTGATGGGACTTGAATACCAGGAGGTTTTGGAGTGAGTGAGTGAGTGGGCAGACAGGAGACACGTACAGGGAGAGAAGAAAGAGGGAAAGGGAGAGAGGGAGAGGGCAAAAGCTGGGGGAACAGTGGGGAAAAACATTTGGAATCTTGGAGAAAAGTTTCCCTTCCATACTATTTTATTTATACTTTTTTCATTTTTTTTTTATTCCAACTAGAAGTTTATTGATAACAAGACTTCCCAAAATTGTCTATATATGCAGATATTTTCAAAGACAAATACACACATTTAATTACAGAATGCAAATACAAAATGTATACACCAGAAATTTCAGAGATAAGAAAGATAGAAATTTTCATTAAGATATTCTTTAAGATATTCCATATCTTTTACTGATATTTTACTGATATATATTTATATTATATTTTACTGATGTATGTATGTATGTACTGTATTTGCTGCACAATACTTCTAAGTTAGGCTGTAGTTATGTGCATCTCTCTCTCTCTCTCTCTATATATATATATATATATATATATATATATATATATACTGTATATGTATGAATGTGTGTATGCATATATGCATAGGTATGATTGTATGAATAAATATGTGTACATACATACAGTATGTAATGATATACGTGGGCTTGGGTGTATGTTCAGTATGTATGTATGGTATGTATGTAAATATGTTATATTTATATATATGCAGTACATACTGTATGTATGTGGGTGTGCATTTACAAATACACTAATAAAGATAATAATATAACTTAACTCAGTGATAATATTTGCATATTGAAATATAATAACACTAATAACTGAGATTGCAATTAATCAAAAACACCATAAACAGCAATAATTAAAATCCATGTCTGCCTGTCTGTCTGTCTGTCTGTCTATCAGGCTGCCTGTCTTTCTGTCTGTCTCTCTGTCTATCTATCTATCCGTTTGTCTGACAAACATCTGATGAAGATATACAGCCATAATAAACATGTCAAAGGTGTATCAGACCATGGCCCCGAGGTGTGAAGTACAAACTATAAAACCATCACTCACCAAGTATTGTTATATTATTTATTTAAGTGAAAAAAAAAAGTTAATGTCTACGTTTCCATGGAAACATAAATGGCATTCACTTCTTGGAAGCGGGTGACATTCAACATGGTGTCACAGTGAATAACTTTGGAGGAGATGTGAAGTCTCTCCCTGACAGAGGAAGTGTTTTGGCATTCCTCACATCTAGAGGAATATATAGAAGGTGTTGTGTCTGAGAGTCATTGATGCAGGTGAGGGCTTGTCACTTCAATCTGTTTTCCTCGTAAATTCCTTTTTAACACATCGTGTTTGAGGTGTTTTTATACTGTCACCCCTGTCTTTGGGAATTAACATTTCTACTAAAGTAAGTCTGACAAGGTGCAGACTAAATATAGGTTTGAGATGTTCACATACTGTACATTGCAGTACTTTGGAACAATGTTGACTTAGACTTTGTGCAGTATTACTGGACCTTTATCATGGCCATGGTTAGGACCAGACGTGGGCACATATATTTACTTCTGGGCCACAGTGGGTAAAAAAATGTACCTGGGTACTAAAAACTAAGATAAATGAGGTGTTAAGTCATAAATAAAGGCTGAAATGCAAAAATGCTTTTAGCCTTTTCTTCACTAACTATTGGGTAAATGCTGATATTCAAGGGAAAAGGCAGAAGGATTGTGAGGTCGGTCTTTCCCTTCCCTGCTGTTTGCTGGTGTGGATTAATCAGTGTCATCACAGTCACCTGTGTCATTGTAATTACTCTCACTCGTGTCACCTGGTGCCCTTAGTATAAGTACCCCTCTCCCTCAGTCAGTCTTGGTGGGCTCGTTGTCTGGAGTTGTCTTGTGATGTCCTGAAGAAGCCAAACCAGTTAAGCTGTTTTAAAGAAGTACATGTTAATGAAGAGATGTACTTAAGTGTGCGTATTTAGATTTTGTCTCGTTAAGTTGATTAAAACCATTTACAGCAAACAAAGCCGCCCAGTGCTGCGTTAAGGTCCTACCAAGGCAACCAGTGATGTTGAGATGAAGCCTCATGTGGCTTCGAACGGCATGAGCCTAGTGGTTTAAGAAGGGTTCATGTCTCGAAGCTTCATGTGCTCACGACACCGCCTACTGGCCAAGTGTATAATCACAGGCAACTCTATCTGCAGCACGTGAGTGGTGCAATGGTATTTAAAGGGCTGTTATGTCTGTTTGGAATGACTGAATTATAAAACATGTATAAACAAACCATTTCTCTACATAAATTATCACATGTGTGTAATTAAATTTTGGATTATACTCTAGATAGATATTCTGTGTGTGTAAGTTGTCCCATAATGGTTATATTGCAGGTGATACAGTATTTTTCTTCTAAACTCGCCAAACTATCTCCAAATTATATAAATGCTATCCAAACACTGGTACTCTACACACTCTCCAAACTCTCAACTGGTCTAGCAGTTTATATGGCTGTAAATCCTTTGTTGCAAAATCTGAACCATTTCACGTAATACAGCCGAGCAGCGAGGCTTCAGGCGTCATAATTTTGGCCCCTCCCCTAAATGGAGCAAGCCTCGATACTCGATTCATTGAAACGCCCCCTTCATTGCTTGACACATGCTTCGAAGCCGTCAGTGATGTTACGTCTCGTAACATCTCGTACGTCTCAAAACATCACTGATGTCAACCATGTCTACAATGCAGATAAGGATAATGATAACATAAATTAACACCATGATTTGAACAGGTTTGGCGGGCCGGAATAAAATGGCAAACGGGCCTAATCTGGCCCCAGGGCCGGAGTTTGGTGGTCACCTACTTTTTCTGAAGTTGTTTTTTTCCCTACTAATCCAATACCAAACTCAGATTACTTCATTTAAAGTTTGGGGCTTAAAAATCAAGATCAACGCTATGGAAACACATTTTAGCCCACTAAAACAAAGACAATACCTTGTTGAGCCATACGCGTGTTTCTGAATGTGATTACATTTTCAAATGGAGAGGCACAATTAGTTTGTTTGGCAGAGACACAAGGATGTCCATAAGGCGTCAGATCTCCAGGGAAATTCACCACTTCATTTAATGAAGTAATTTTATTGGATGCAAAATCCAGCTTTGGCTTTTGCTTTGGGACGAAGAAATATATTGGATTTGGTGAAAAATAATTAAAACATTTGGGGATGTGAATAATAACCTAGTACGCTGCTGAGGGAAACCAAATCTTTTTATCAAGTGAGGATCAGAGCTCCCATATATATTAGACGTAAAGAAAGAACAGGTTCAAGTGTCTTTCTGAAACTTAACTAATTTTGTTGGAATTCAGAATGATGCGTTGCTAACTTTTTCTTTGTGTTCATTTCCTTCCAGGCAATTTCATTTCTCACTCCACTGGCTGTGATATTTGTGGTGAAGATAATTCAGAGGACGGACAAGACAGAAATCAAGGAGGCGTGTTTAGGTAGGTGAACGCTCTTACCTGGATAATAATAAGATGTCAAGTCACATTTTTGTTCTAAAAAATGTTGGGCTAAATAAATTTATTGACTCTGTAAACATGTTATCAAGACCTTTATTAATATTTATTCTCTAATGACATTTGTTGTCAAATTGAAACAGTTTCCTTCTCACGCCATGCTTTTGTCATTTGTCTGCAAATTAGAGGCCTGTGAGGAATTTGGTCCATTAAGGAAATTTAATATGAATCCACTGATGGGTCCTGGAGGAGACATCTAGTGTAGATATGGCGGAAGGGATTGGAAAATATCTTTCTCAAAGGTTATATGTTTTGAGGAGTTTCTGTAAAACAAAACAGATAAATGTATGTAAACAAAATAATGAATGTATTCAACTTTATTTTAAGTATTGCAACAGAAACAACAGATCATTAGAGTTATTTTCTTGAACTGAAGCAGAAGGCTAATTTATCTTTGCTACTACTCACAGAGGGTTGGCCTTTATTATATAAAGTCCAACTACCTTGGAAAATCCTCCCAGGTTTTGTGTTTTCGAGTTTGTTTATCCAAATAATTTGTATTGTAATGGTAAGAGTTCTTTCATGTGAAAGAATGACACAGACAAAAAAAAAAAAAACATTTCATGGACCCCTTTTTCATGAAGTGTATTAATTGTCCAGCACAGTATGTTCTGCTGTCAAGGCTTCTCCTGATTCTCTTTGGAAGCAAAGGAACACACTGTTCCCATCATACGAACTGTCTGATAACATTTTATCGTCACCAAACTGCTGCGCCACAATCTGCTGCATCTGCCAGGACGCTTGTGTTTGATTGTTTTCCCCACAAAGCAAAATACTGAGAAAAACAATCATCATTTGTCAGAGATTATGCAAATGCACAGTGATTAATTTTTGGGCTTGTGAAGAATGGGTGTTGAATTGTGCTGTGTTTTCACTGATGATGGCACCCATCAATGTCTCTTACAGACATGCTGTACGTCTTTGTAATAACATGTACCATGTTACACACTGGCCTCCTCTTTAGTTTTATTAGAAACACAAGAAAATCTTCAAACTCAAGCCTGGGGTCCAAATCTGCCCCCCAACATAATTCTTTTTAGCTTGTGAGATCAAATGTGTACTAGAGTTGATATTGAATATAGAGATTAATGAATATAGGATTGGTGACATATATAGCACATACACACATCTGTTATGTTGTTGCTGGTCTGTGAAAAAAAGACTAAAATTGAAAAGAAACCTTTGAATGTAAGGCAACAGGTATGGAAGAAAGGAAAGCAAGCTCCTCCTCATTATGACGTTGTGATATCACTCCATCACCAGTGGGCAGCTTTAAGAGGTGGAGTAAGTGGGGATGGTGCCCTGCTCAGTGCACCCCGGTCGTAAGTTGGTGGACTCGAACCTAAAACCCTCCAGACCTTACTCACACTTAACCACTGAGCCACAATCGGCTGAGATAAAGAAACTTAGTGACAAATACTACCGTTATTCATTCCAAATTAGCCTAACTATTATATTAGGGTTTCATTGTTCCTGATTCGGTGTTTATGCATCTTCAAGTACGTAAGGCAACCTGAAGATGTTTCTTTCACATTTAAGAGACTTACACAGTGAATGATGAGCTACAGTACCTACAGCAGGGTCAGGGTCTACATAAACCTCCTGAACGAGGCTACCACCAATGTTTCTCAACCCCTTGTGTGTTACTGTATTGGAATGTGACTATTTTAGAACTCCACACTTCCTGAATGAGCTATTTTGGCACAGATAGTGTTTGTGTGGACAATTCAAAAGACAATTTTAGAATCACCAAGTGTGCCTGAATAGAGCGCAACACGCATTAAAAATTACACATGAGCAATTTGCGCTGACCCTTGTTTAAAGTGTCACAGCAGAGGATTATAAAAGAAATGGAGAAGAAAATGAACTGAACAAACCCCCCAAAAAATTTCAATTTTCTCCTGTGCCCCTCAAATCTCTCATTAAGTTGTTGCTCACACACACTCACTCAGGAAAAACCCCTGACCCATACAGATAGAAAGACAAAATAAGCACAATTGGCATCACTTCAGGAAACTTCATTTGCATGCATCATTAGCTACGATGGCCCTGATGTGGGAACAACCAGCTCAGCTGTGCTAATACACAAGTGCCTGAATGAGGTCCATGTTGCTAATAACAGGCTGGAGCCCAGGCGGCCTTTAGAAGTGATCCAAGTCTTTGTGGCATTGATTCAACACGATGATAAAAAGCTTTAGTAACTGTTTTTGAACACCAGCAACAAGTCATTGTACAATTTGAGGATTGCCATAGCTAAGCAGTTTACTGTAGTTGTCAGCTGGTTGTGGCACATGCTTGATACTTGGAGGAAGCCTTAAAGGATTAGAAGTGGTTAGTACTGGTCTGACACCAAAGTAGTTACTGGTTCCCTGGTGTTATCCTTTTAAAAGGCCTCCCAGCTTGTATTGATAAACCACCACATACTTACATTGGACTGCATATATTGTAGTAATAGCTAACATTATTTATGAGCTTTGTAGTGAATACTGTGTACTCCGGTTGCCAAGCAAGAACATGTCATGTCAAAGTCAATGTTGTGTTTCTGTGCATTGACAATAAAAAGTAGTTTAAGTCTAAGTTGGTCCAGAACGCAGTGGCGAGCCCCATCTTCAACAGGCTACCCACAGCTTCCTGTCTCTAATTCAATCTCTGTTGCTAGCCTACAGAGTACTTAAAGGGTCCCCTACCTACTGTACATATATTCCCATAAAGCCTCATGTTGCCATGCATTATGTCTGCTCGTCACGAGAAGGTCATCTGGTTGTCTCATCACCCCATGCAAGCCAATCCAGGCTCTTTTCACCAGAACTGGGGCGTCCCCGCTCGTCTTGAAGGAACCCTAGAAGACAACTTTTTCGGAAAGCACCTCCTTACACCCTTTAGCCCTATTCGCTTTTAACTCTTTCGATTTTCAACAACTTTCGAGAGTTAAACCAGCCACTAGGGAGCACAAGCCCAGATAAATGGTGAGGGCTGTGTCATGAAGGGCGTCCGGTGTAAAACTTTGGCCAAATCAAAGATACTTGAAAACAAAACGATTTCCGATCGAAGACAGTTGGGGTGAGATGGAAATACTCGATATGGCAACCCTCAAAACAGGGAGAAGCTGAAAGGAGAAGACAAAGGTCATCTTTCAAGAGTTCTTTTATGTATCCTAAATGTTTATCCTCAGGTGTGAATATCTCTACGTGCGTATACTGTCGATATCGTTTTCTCAAACTCTCTGTGTTTACCCCCACCCTCGGGATGACTGCTGGGATTGGCTCCAGGCCCCCGTGACCCCTGAAAAAGATTAAGCGGTGGAAGCAATTTCTTCATTGTTGGCTGTGTCTCAACAATCGGAATATCTTTGCCCACCTTGCCTAAAAGTGCTTTGTTGGATCCAGTGAGTGTGAAGGCCGTTTGTGAATAGTTCATCAAAAACTGTGTCGATGTCCCCAGTTTGAAGGTCATCTTGCTTTAGTCCAAAAATATTTTATCCTCCAGTTCTGGAGAAATGCATGGGAAACAACCCGGTATTGATTGATGGCAGTCACTGCCTTCTCCTCCACTAACTTAGTTCCAGTGTGATGTGTTGTGTAAAGATGCCCTTCTGACTACCTTGGTGCTGATTTCAGTTACAGATTACTCCTGCCTTTGTCAGACCAAACACGTGTCTTCTCTGACTCTTACAAGCAATATGGTTTTTCTTTGCTGCCGAGAACAGACTCTGTTCTATATTTTTCATATTGGCCCAGTCTTTGTTTGGATTTTGATGTGGGTAAAAGCCACTGCACTTGCAGTGTTTTAACTAGACACAGCAGATTTCCTTAAAACAGGCACCATACAGCATTAATGTCATATTAAAATAAAATTAAAATGAATTAAAATAAGCTTTTTTTTTCCCAATAAATTTTGAATTACTTCTTGGCACATAAAGGTGGAACCAATAGTGGGATGGCATTTAAAAACAAATTCGTAAAGAGTGGCTGCGTTCATCTGAACACTGTACTACCTATCTACATCTGTTATAAAGAATTAAAAATATTATATATATATGTGTGTGTATATGTATGTATATATATATATATATATATATATATATATGTGTATATGTATATATGTATATATGTATATGTATATATGTACACATATATGTATGTATATATGTTTATATATATATATATATGTTTATATAAAACAAGCATTTTGAAAATCTTACTTAGTGATATGATATACGAATGATATATGATATATGAATATATATTCCTGTTTGTGTCTGTTGAAACCAAATCATCATGTCTGAGTGGACAACTGACAGCTGCTATAGCAATCTTCGATAATAATATTTTTGTGTTTTAACAAATTTGCAGAATAAACTGAAAACCTTTTTCACTGCTGCCTGAGAATTGGTAATAACATTTGAATGACCACCAATAAACCCCTACATCTAGATTTTTATGTGGAGAAATGCTTCTGCTGCAGGAATTTTATGAGCTACCATACACGGGTCTCCTAACACTGTGCTGGATCTGACAGAGTGAACACCTTCCCATTTAACATCCCCTTCCTGAATTGGTCAGATGGAACATGCACGCATGCAGGCTTTCGAACGAGCCTCGCGGTCTCTGCCCAAAATAACAGAATATTAAATAACCGTCATGCAGCTCTCTTCTCAGCAGCAACCAATGGTAATAAATTGAACATGGAAGATGAATTCAATTTGCCTGCAGGCTGCAGGGATTAACCTATGAGGGCAGCACTCTGTATAATGATGACACCACAGTAGGATGGTGCATCGCTAATTAAATCAACATACAGTGTGTTTCCTACCTGTCAACCAAGTGCAGTTCTTCAGTCTGCTGTATAAGTATGATGTAGCAGTAATTGCCCAACAATTAGATTTGTTACCACCCCTCCAGGCTTACTGCACTTATTTAATCAGGATTTACCATCTTAATATTGGCCAGTGCTCAAATATAGTCAAACACAGCACTTTTTTTTTCATTATGCTTGCTGGTTGTGCTCACATCTCTCTGTTGAGTGATCTGCTTTCATAGCAGTAAAATATCATTTTTTTCTGCAGTTGTTTACACGTCACATTGAACAAACTTCAAGATTCCATTTCTGAGTTCAAGGACTCTCTGTTTTGGAGATTAGCCTCATTGCTTGTGCAGCAGTAGGGTCACTGGTTCGACTTTAATTCACGGGTTAATTATACAGTTAATGGAGTCCCCCTAATTTTAGGTTTCCCATTAGGGCGGAATGCTGTCCTAATGCCTAAACACTTTGAAACATCCTCCCTTTGGGATGGGATTATCCAACAGGCTGAAGCTCAGGATGTTTTAAGGACACTGAGGACTGAGTGATTACATTAAAATTATTAAAGTTTATTTCTTTCATGCACAAGGCAGAAATTATTATTTAGTTTGCCAATCAAAGACAAGTGCACAAGTTGAACCACTGTCTCTCATTCTCCTTTCAGCTTGTCTCACTTTTTCAGAGGTTGCCACAGCAATTTCTATCTCACCCTGTCCTGTCCTCTACTCTAACTCCAACTACCTCCATGTCCTCCGTCACTGCATCCATCAATCTCCTCCATGTCTCCTACCTGGTAGCTCCATCTCTAGAACAATTCTTCTACCAATGTATCCACTGTACCTTCTCGGAACATGTCCAAACCATTTCAATCTGGCGCCTCTACCTTCCTGTCCGTCCTTGTCCCTCTAATAACTTAATTTCTGATCCTGTCATTCCTTGTCCTTCCTAAAGAGGATCTCAGCATCTTCAACTCCTCCACCTCCAGACTTGCACTTTGTCTTGCTACAACTGACCTTCATTCATCTTCTCTCTAGTGCAAAGCTCCACCTTCTAGATTCTCTTGTGATTGTTGCCCACTCTCACTGCAGATTACAATCATTCAAGTTGTCTCTTTCAGTGGAAGATCAAATTCTGTCTATATGCAGTAACAGATAAGTGGAGGATGATGGATGGATATATGGATATTCATTTGTACATCTTCATCTACCTATTTGTTACCAAGTCTCAGGAGCGACAGTCTCCACAACTGCCACCCAAATCACACTACACCATACTCTCAGCCTTTCTGCGGGTGGTGAGCACCTCAGGGGCAACCTGGCAGCTTGTGTACTTGAACCTGAAGCTTTGCAGATCCAAGTGCACTTCCTTGACTCACAGGAACTCACAAGAAAAACCATGAGCTGACAAATCTACACAAGTATACAAAATGTTGTGACAATTTTGCCTGAAAAATGTGTTTTGCAATATTGCATCATGTGCTCATCATGTATTAACACCTTTTACTTAAGGGTACTGACATTAAGTTGCTTACTGCTTATGCTGGGTCCACTGTGTACTAGCTGTGTAACACCACTGCAGCTACAGTGTGTCATTGGTTTTGAATAGGATTTCAGTCACTATATGTATATGTATATATATATATATATATATATATATATATATCTTTTTTTTTTAGATAAACATCAGCCTTGCCTCATTCTAATCTGTGAATGTCAATCATTTCCTCCTACAGCTGTTTCCTTGGCGCTGGCCCTGAATGGAGTCTTCACCAACACCATCAAGTTGATTGTTGGCAGGTATGCTAAACCAGCTCCACACTGCACTGGCAGTGACATTGATTTAAAACAACATTGTAGTGCAAAACATCACACATTTAGGTTTGTCAGGACAGAAACTCACTTCACTCTGCGACAGCACTAAACTGCTCCTCCACCAGTCACACACCTCCGCTATTTATATACCCAACAGAATTGCTCCTGCCTCACAGATCCAAGTCTGCACTAATGCTCTGTCATCCGTTTAGCTTCTGAAGCCAATTATAATCCGGAGAACAGATAGAGTATATGCAGGGATCAAACTTTTATGCAATCTTGGGGCTGGTGCAGAAACAAAACACATATCAACCCCCTGTGATCATGTGATCAAATGGAGTAATGGGAGCAAAAAATGTTTTCCAGATGCAGAGCAATTGTCTGTTGTGTAGCCTAATCTAATGTCACAGCAGAGGGTTTGATTGGTGTCCAATCAGTTGTGGTAAAAAACTAAAGTATAAAGGAAGACACTTCATGTTGACTGACGATGTTAAATGAAAAGGCACCAACTATAAAACTGACTTGTGAGGTCTGTACACAAAGGAACTACAGAGGTTTGTTAATGTTTTGTTTTATGGTATTTCTCTTTATTAGGCACACGCAGTGCTGTCTCATTAGGAAATGGTTTATTTGAGTTGTACTTTTAATGTTGCTTTTATTACATTTATAGATGATAGTGAGGTCGGCCATTTTCCTGCTGGGTTTGGATTATAGTCTCTGTAACTTATTTATAACGACAACACTTGCAACAACAGAGCTACTATAGATGCTGACATCAACCTCTGTTCTTCATGTGCACCGGAGGGCATTGTTTTAAAGCGCAGTGGTCCTGCCAGGTCATAAAATACATTTGCAGATACAACAGCGTTGCCTTCTAGTGTTTGTACTGTAAAAAAAAAAAATCCTGGTTCTGCTGTCATGTTGTTTTCCTTTCCTCGTTCTGTTTTTACAATTGATAGGCTGAGCCGGCTGTGAAAATTTGCATTGACTTGCACGCTTACTGGCCTGTTAAGTATGGAAAAATGATTTAAAAAAATCTTGAATATATTAATACTATTCTAGTTTAGTACTGTGTATAAACACAAATATATCATGAATATAGATATAGTTCATAAAGCCGAAAGGCTTTAGAAAGAGTTAGGTCCAAACGCAAAACACTCAAGAAGACAAGAAACAATTCCAAAGATGTACGAAGCGAGTGTCCTTGGGGACGTCAGTGGTCCTCAGTGAAGCACAGTGAACCAACAAATCCTGAGAATTAAACCTGAGTTCTTTACTTCTTCCGTGGATCCGTGAAATAATCCTTAAAGTAAGTAAACAGACGAAAAATGCTTGAATCAACAAAACATCAAAAGTCAGGCTAAAGACCAAGCACCTTAAAGAGAAAAGTACACTGACGTCCCTCCGTGCACAGGTCCACAAAACACCGAACAGAAAACAACACCCAGAAAACTGCCACTCCTCCATTCCCCAGGTCTCAGGGAAACAGGGCAATAAATGTTGCCAAACCAGGTGTGGGCAAATATTTGACAACTGGGCCACAATGGCTGCTAAAATTTGACAAAGTTTTTACCCCCCAAAAAATTATTGGTATAATTTGCAAAAGATGTGCAGGCTGGACAATAGGGCCTGCCACTTTTAATCTGATCTGAATAATATCGTGAAAAATAAAAAAATATATATAAATTTGTCCTCTATTATATGATCTTGAATTTCTTTTGTGTGTTATTTTTTGTGTATCTCCAGTATATAAAACAGCTTATAAATCAATACTTTAAGTTGTAGAAGTTTGGCAGGCCAGACTAAAAAAAACAACGGGCAGCATCTGGTCCCCGGGCCTTAGTTTGTGGACAAGAAGTCTAGTCAAGGGAGTGCAGTTAAAAAAAATAAGGTGCAAAGAGTCATTAAACAGGTCCAACACTGAGAAACACCAGAAAGACAACAAAGACAAACAGGTGGGAAACTAGGGTTATATACTTACGTAAATAAAACAAATTTGTAATAATCTGGTTTGGCATGGAGGGAAAAGAGAATTTATGAATATGGTGTTGTGACATTGCTGATATGCACAGTGTGCTCCTTTAAATTGAAATTATCATTAATCTGTGTCTTCATTGGCTTTCAGACCCCGGCCTGATTACTTCCAGCGTTGTTTTCCAGACGGACACGGGAATGCGAAGATGCCGTGCACCGGGGAGCCAGATCTAGTCTCAGAGGGACGCAAAAGCTTTCCCAGCAGTCACTCCTCCTGTGAGCATCAGTCATCGTTGCTGCATGCAGATAAGCACCCCTACAATAATTTGATCAGATAGTGTATGAGAAGATATATAGACTCGGTAGTAATTCATGCATCAGTTCACACAGAGAGAAATGCTGACTGGGTGTCTGCGAGGTGTTTGCATCACATTTCAACGTGATTGGCCGGTTAACGTCCTTCTCTTTTCAGGGTAATTGCACTTTGCTGCCGCGAATTGTCAATCAGTGCACGACCCAGAAGGTGTTGTTGCAGATGCAGTGGGTGTCTCATGCACTTAGTGTATGTGTGAACACCAAATACATGTATGTATTAGGCTCGACCACATTGCTTCTCCGGTCCTCTTCATAGCAAATGCATGTTAAATAATTCAGAAGCTTTTCCTTTCATCCAGCAGATTATTGCGAGTGGGCGACAATTAGTGTTGTTGGTGTTGAATAAAGCCTTAGTGCACCATTAGAAAACAAGCACAAGAAGACTAAATTCACGAAAAATACCACCTTAAGAACACCATTTAGCAGCATGTTGCCAACAAAGACTCTCAAACTTCTCTGGAAAAGAAAATAATTACACAAAATGAGTCTAAAGTCTTTGCAATAATTCATGGGAAATAGAAGTAGATATTTAAATGTCTTGTATCCCAGTGCAGTTCGTGCATACATCACCAACTGTGCTGAGCTTGAAATTTATGCTGTTTAATATTTTCAAAACCCCTTGTACAAGACCTCTCTAGGTGCACATTAAGCTTAACATGGTAATTATGTAGAAGACAAAGCACAGCAGGACAGTGTAAACAAGCCTGTATTACAACAACAGAACGCAGGGATTGTCAGACCTAAAGAAAATAAAGACGACCTGTTAACTTAGATAATGTGAAATACAACATTACACTGGAAAAAACAACACACATAAACATCATTACTGCTGTTTGATTGTGCAAGAAAAAAATGGGTATGGATGTGGGTATATGTATGTATATTACTTCACAGCAAGGTAATATATGGAATTGTGAAGTGATTGTGAATTGTGAAGTGACTAATGTCTATAGACAGTGTGTGTGTGTCTGTCCTCACCTCCAGGATCATCACCTCTAGGATCATTCTTCTACCAATTTATCCACAGCCCCCTCCTCTGAACATGTCCAAACCATCTCAATCTGTCTTCTCTAGCTTTTTCCCCAAACCTTCCTGTCTGTGTTGTCCCTCTAATCACCTCATTTCTGATCCTGTCCATCCTTGTCTCTCCTACGAGAATCTCAGCAACTTTAAATCTGCCACCTTCAGGTCCACATCCTGGCTTTTGGTTGTGTCTCTAATCTAAAAATCAGAGCTTTTCTCACAACCATTTCCGTGCATGTCCTGCACCAATCTAACATACTTCTCTGCCACTCCTGACTTCCCCATACACCACAATTCCTCCCTTGTCACCCTGTCTTAGGCCTTTTCTAAATCTACAAATACACAATGCAGCAATGACCGTCTCCTCAAGGCAAACATTGCATCTGCGGTACTCTTCCTAGGCATAAACCCTACTGCTGTAAATCTAAATATACTCTACTCCACTAATACTACTCTTTCCCAAATCTTAATTGTATGTTTCATCAACTTTATCCCCCTGTAGTTGTTGTAACTCTGTGTATCATGCTTCTTATAGGTACCTGAACCCTTTCCCTCCACATATCAGGCATCTTCGTCTCTAGAATTGTGTTGAATAACCAGTCAGAAAGTCAGAAAACCTACTGCCACTCTCCACTGGTATGTCATCAGGACCACCTAAATTGACTCCCTTCATTCTCTTCAGGGCTTTTTGACCCTTGTCCTTTCTAATCTGATTTATTTTCTCTCTAATAGTTTCTGACATCACCTTTCTATTTTCTTTTCTTTTCCTTATTCAGCAACTCCTCAAAGTGCATCCATCTTGTCAGCACACTTTCTTCACTTGTGACTACATTTCCATCTCTGTCCTTTATCCAACTCACCTGCTGCACGTTCTTCCTGCCCTGGTTTCTTTGTCTCCAAATCTGCACAGCTCCTTGTCTTCTTCCTTTTTGTCTAACTCTTTGTGTAACTCCTCGTATGCCTTTTGTTTGGCCTTGGCCTCTTCTCTCTCCACTTCCCTTGTCCTCTCTTTGTCCTCCTGACAATATTAAACACCACTCCTATTTCTACTATCGCACACACCTGTCTGAAACTGGTTTCACTTCCACCACATTTCTTTTCATATTCGTCCTTGAGAAGCTTCCTTACTTCATTTCTATGCCTGTCAAAACCATGGTAAAATAGTTTATAACCTCCTTCAATGTTTCTAGACTTATTGCCTTAGTCTTCCTGTCTACTCTTCTTCTCTCCATCCTATTCTTTTCCCTGTCAACATACGGAAAAAAAATTATTAATGTTCTATCTCTCAACATTTCTAGCTTGTGCTAGTGGCTGGTTTACAATATCATTGACAATCAAAAATACTAATTGATGGTCGGTAATTCAGGGTTACAGCATTAAAATACCCCCTGCCTTGTGTTGTTCTGCTGGACGTTAGCCATAAAGGAGAACTCTTTTCTGTTTATCTGGAAAGAGGGGAAAAAAATTCAGTTTTCTTCCCTGTGTCTCTCTTTTTTTTTTTTTTTACAAGAACACTTTTGATTGTTGTGTATATTGGACAGCTTTTAATCAAATGAATGTGGAAAATAGACCCAGAATAGGGCCAGTCAGATTATTAGTGTGGAAGGGGAGGGCTCTTTCTGGCAAGTGCAAACCACTGATTCAAATGGATGCAGAAAAGGCTGTTTTACATTCACAGTCTCATTCATCATCTCTCTTACAGACACCTGGACTCTGGTCATCTTGATTGTAAATAGAAAGACAGGTTTCAAATACTGGTAAATTATTGTCCTTTCCTGTTCATTTGTTGCACAGATTTTTTTTAAAGCTAATTAGATTCTCATTGATTGAAAGTCCCTACATCGCCTTGTTCCATATAAACTACAGTTCTCCTGAGAGATATACATTTGGTCTCTGTAAAAAAAAAAAAAAAAACTTAAATGTTCACAACTGTCCCTGAAGCACAAGCAAATGGCAGCGACTTACTCATGTTTATTGCACCCAACTGGAACATTAAATACAATCAGTTAATGGGCTCTCCCTAACATCAGTCCATCTTCCGGTCTGTGTGTCCTCTGAGACATGGTTAGAATGGTCTCTCTGACCGCTGTTAAGCAGCAGAGATTAGAGTGGACTTAAACTTTAGTTCAGTATAGAACAGGCAAAGATCTGCTGGTCTTCAGGAGGCCAACTGCACCCTTTGTTAGAGCCCCATCACTACAGTTTGTTGGGAGTGTGAGGTTAAGAAATTGTGTGTATGTATGTGTGTGTAGGAGTACAGCCATTATGCCGAGCTAAAATTAAGTTCCTGCAGAGCTTTTATATGTTAATGAATGGAAGTGGCTTATTACAGCAGGAAGTTATTAATATGCATTACATCTTGGGCACAGGACTAATTAATCACTGAGGAGGTCAGAGGTACGGTAAAGGAAACTGGGGGAAATATGGGAAACATGGAGATGGAGTCTTGGAAGCTCCATCTCCAAGTGTTTGTGTATAAACTGCGTTTACGTGGGCAGATATGACATCTAGTAAAAAGAAGATGTGTATTGTTAAGTTTATAGCACCAATAATAATAATACATATGATATAATAGAGACCTATTGTCAAGAAATTACTGCTAATTACTGTTTTATGTAGGCCTGTCATTTTTATCAGATTCAACTCTGGATAGGCAATCATGATTAATCACGATTAATTGCTGATACATGGCGGGAATTTGAGGTTGAAGTGAAACAGTGTTAGCGTGTATAGTAATTAAATAATTAGTTAATTAACACTGTAATTGTAAACAGTGTGTGTCATTCAGATATATGACTCTTTTTCAATTTAACTAATAGATTAATCTTCACTGAATAATTAATGTGGATAATATGCTCATTACGACAGCTCTATCTCTATATATATATATTTATATTATATATATTGTGTGTATGTGAAAATTCAGATTCTACTTTTGTATTGTTCGTGAAGTATAAAAACACTAGTCACCCTGGGTAAAGTTCCTTAAAGTGTTTGTTTGGTCCAATAACAAAGCACTTTTACCGAGACGCTGCAGACATGCAGGCTTGCAGATTTATATTAATGCTCATGTGAATTTTTTTGTTGTTCAGTCTTGGATGCTGAGAGCCCTCTGCCTCCAATATTAGCTGCCTCTTCTCATGCATTAAATATCTCTGTCGTGATGTTTTGTTGGTCTGTGTTGGAGATGTTTGCTCACCAGGTCCGAAAACATTATTGGTTTCCCATAGCATGAATATAAACCTTGAACAATTACTGTCGCCATGTTGTATTGTTTCATATCGTAACTTTAATATTTAAAATACACTTTGGTGAACACTGTAGGTAAATGTAAATGTTCCTGTTGAAGTTGCAGTTGCAGTAGTTGCTAGTTTTCGTGAAACTCGTCTGAAAAAAAGTTTTTGACTTTTTTATTTTTTTTATGTCACTTATTATATTGATATTAGGTGATAAGCATATCTTTTCTTAAATTACATTTATAAATATCTTCTATATGTACATATTCATATAAAATTTTATATATAGTAATATATTATAATATAAAAATAGTGTTTACCCTACCTTTTAATCTTCTTCTCCTTTTCGCTCAGGGGTTGCCACAGCAAGTCAATCTCCATCTCTCCCTGTCCTCTGTATCCTCAACTCCACTACCTCCATGTCCTCCCTCACTGCATCCATCAATCTCCTCTGTGTCTCCTACCTGGTAGCTCCATCTCTAGGATCATTCTTCTACCAATGTATCCACTGTCCCTCCTCTGAACATGTCCAAACCATCTCAAACTGGGTTTTCTGGCTTTTTCTCCAAACCTCCCTGTCTGTGTTGTCCCTCTAATCACCTCATCCCTGATCCTGTCCATCCTTGTCTCTCCTAAAGAGAATCTCAGCATCTTTAACTCCTCCACCT